>CM076576.1:591087451-591479891 GCA_034641835.2 Pinus albicaulis
GGATGCTCATTCCCTGCGATTGATGGTTGACATGTCGGTGGGATGTGGTTCATCCTTTCCCCACGTGTAGGATCCTTCCTACTATTTTTGGTTTGCATGTGTGTAGGACGTGGTTCATCCATTCCCTACTCTCGGTGTTTTGCATGCCTATAGGAGGTGGTTCATGCTTTCCCTATGATAATTGTGATGTGTGATTGTAGGAAGTGGTTCATCCTTTCCTTACATGTGATTATGACATGTGTTTGTAGGATGTGGCTTCTCCTTTCCCTACGAGTGGTCGTGAGCAGGATGTGATATATTCTTTCACTGTTGATGTTCTTGAATCATCCTACCCATGTAGTCCAGGACACATGGGAAGTACCTCTCATTTGGCCAATGAGTTGGGAAAAGTGGTTTGGGACCATAGCACTATCGATGGACGCATCGTGTACTGCCGTACTCCCTATGTCTAGGATGCATGGTGTTCTTCAACTTGATCACTTGGGATCAAGTCCGATTGGATTTTACTCTTTGGTTATGTGGAATGACTTTTGTTAGTAGAGAGTGGCAAGGTCTTGTGACTCACTCTCAATCAATTCTTTATTATTCATATCAATGTTCAGTAGAGCAGAGCATAGATGAGATGAGATGCAAAGATACATCATAATGACAGGATGTCATGAATTGGCAGTTGGAATTCTCCCTAGTTGAAAGGGAGTGTTAAAATTGGCAACTAGGGCCAAATTCCACTTTGGAAAGCTCCTTTTGGAAAGATAATAGCAGAATTGAATTCCTCTTTTCGAGATGACCAAAATAGATCTAAAGATCATCAAATTTGGATAAGTAGAAGTGGGATTTTGAATTTATTCTCCCACACGAAAATTATCAAGGTCGACCTTATCTTTAAGTTGGCTCAATTAGTCCAAAAAAAAAGTCTCTTGACCACCCATCGAATCCTATATATTGAGGTGCCTCATCTTCATTTAGATCATCACAGAGGTACGAAATTCTTCAGAAATGAGGTGTGGGTCTTGTTACCACTCAAACCAACAGGGTGTTGAAAAGTGTAACTAGGATCGGTCTTCATATTGACTATGTAATTATGTATTTATGTAAAGAAGAAGACAAAGATAATAAAATGTATTTTTTTATTATGCTTGCTTCATAGGTTTCATGAGCACGGTTTTATTATAGGTCAACAGACTTTTTCTTGATGTCTATTAGGATTTCTCTTCTAGTTATAAATGTAATTAGGAGTCATGTATATGAAGAAGTCTAGTCAGATTAATATGCCTCAAGACCTTTTCATTCAACCATGCAGAAATGGCTAAAGAAAACCCTCAAGTCAACCTCCTTCACGCTGGAATATAAGCCCTACAATTCGGCTCTATAAACATATAAAGATTGACTTCATAACCTATGGACAAGTTGGCTAAATTACAGGTGGCAACAAATATATATACCGTATAAGTTTTGCGCAGAAAAACAATGGAACAAATTCGGACTTGTCTAAAAATTTCAGACTAAGTTGCAGGAATTTCAGGACTAAAAAAGTGCGAAGTTAGGTTCGCTTTCAAGTGCGGATCAAGATGTTGAAGAAGGCTGTGTTCAGATGCTGGCCAAGACAGAGTTAAAATGCAAATGAATCAGTGATATTACAACGTGAAGAAGTCTGAGGTAAGTGCATGATTAAGGACTGCGTTCAGCCATGTTGTGATGCGAATTAAGGGCTGTGTTTCGCTGTGTTATGGTGCGGATTAAAGAGCTTTGTTATGGTTCGGATTTAGGGCTGCATTCAGCTGAGTTATGGTGCAAATTAAAGTGTTGTGTTAAGATAATCTAGGGCTGCATGTAAAAGGATATGTACAGAAATATGTACCTCTGTCTTGGGCATAAGAGTTAGACAAGAAGAAGCCTAGAAGGATCCAAGCTAAAGGAGAAATTGAAGATTAGAGACCGAGCTCTCTAAGGCTGGTGCTGATCGGTGCCGGTCAGTGCAAGAAGGTGCAAGAAAGATGGATAAGCTCAAGGAGTCATTGAAGATGAACTGACAAGGTCTTGAAGGCATATAAAGGTCTAGGGTTTGTGTTATGGTTATGGTACTTGTCATCTGAAAGTCTATAAGAAGAATTTCTCGGGGTTTTCCTCTCCAAGATGGAGAGGTTTTGCCCTGGCTAGAAGAGCCTAATTTTGTGTCTCTTGTATTTTTGGTAATTGACTTGATGAAAGACTTAATAAACTAAGAAGAGAAGACATAAGTAAAAATAAGTTTACAAGTGATTATCAAGTAGAGAATTTGAATTACTCTCCGCCCTCCAAATTCTCAACACATGGGACCTAAAAGGGGCTCCCAAGAGGGCAATTGCTAGGTTAAGGGCAATAGTGGAGGCTTAGCCCACTGTCACCACAACTAAGTCTCCCTGCTCTTTACAGACTTTCACCAATGGGAGGATTCCCGATAGTGTTGGAATCACTTGTAAAGTATCTGTCAATGGATAGGTGGAAAGTGACCTTGGAAACCCTTTCCCTAGGATGGAGTGAAGAATGGAACTTGCTTGCTCTTTAAGCAAGGGGCTTGGTCCTCTAGGGTTAAGGGATGAGGATTGGAGGGTTGAGGTAAAAGGAATAGGCTTATATACGAGGTTCTCAATCCCTATAATCCTTGGGAAACTTGGATTCCCATATGGTCCTTGACAAATAATCTTTGATGAGAAGTGGGACCACACGAGACCAAGTGGACCCAACCCAAGTTCGTGGATGGAATATAGAAATCAATGATGTTCCTATCCTGGGCAAGGTGAGGGGAAATGACCAAACAAGGATATTTACTTCCAAAGGTTAAATTGATCCTGTTGAGGTCTAGCCCTGGTGATGCCTAGGAAAAATTCGATCCTAGAGCTAGGGATTGAGATTCCCGAAGATTCCACCTTTATAATTGCCTAAAATTTGGATGAGAGGGAGGGGACCCACCAACGCAGTAGCCTTTAGGAGATAGAAATTTTTCCTTGGGCCAATTCCCAGGAAATTGATGCCCTAGGTGACCTTTAAGGGCTAGACCTAGGAAAAAGTAGAAAAAGGTGAATAAGATGACCACCCTTTTTGGGGATCAGTGCCTAATTCACTTGGGAACATGGAGTCAAGGATGATGATGAGTAAGAACTTGGTTTCTTGATCAAGGAGGCTCGGAAAGTCAACTTCATCCAATGTTGAAAGAAAGAAAAGAAAAGTGACCTTGAAGCATTTATAATTCAATGAAAATGATGCAAGCTTATCGAGACAAATAATCTCTAGGACATTTCATTCATATAACATTGGCCCATACATAAAACTGGCTAAAACATGCTTAATTCCACATTTCAATAATGCAACAACTAGCCCTAATTATAAGCGAAGTTTAGCAGTATGCAACAACAAGAATAACAACACTAAAATTTACTTACAACGTTATAGAGTATATCCAACCAGCATTTCATTTGCAAGACAAAGCTCCAAGACAAAAAAATAGCCCAAATCCATACATCAAAATTCATCCATCTCCAAAAATATCCTCCAAGGAAAAAGTGTAAAGTTCTCTATGATAGAGAGATCCCAAGTGAAGTGATGATACAAATTAATGTATCTAACATCAATATATAGCCTCCTAAGGAGTTCGAATTAGCCTATGGGCTTACATTAGCCCCTAATGATAAAATAATGTGCAAATAAACCCCTATTGGTGACAAGCCCAACAAAATAGCTCATAAATGGAAAAAATAAGCCTCACGGTGGGCCAAATAACAATATCACATGTGGTGGGGCCCTCCAAAAGGCCTAATAATATCCTGAGGTGCCATAATGAGGAATAAAATCCTTGAAATATGATGGACAAGGGGGTGGCGCCTTGTTCTCTTAGTAGTAGACATGTGGTGCTCCCAGTGGGTGTGGGGGCACACAAATGAACCCATGGGTCTCCATATGAATCAGAGATGTCTGTAGATCCTCTGTAAGGGCTCGAGTGATGGAATGAACGCTGCCATGACATCGGCCAAGTCCTGGGACACCTGCCAAGAGAGTTTGGGGTTCCTGTGGGTCCGGCTGGGCATAATGTACCAAACACATCACCATTATCCCAAAAGTGGATCGCTAATAGTCTTTGAGCATCAGTGAAGATCCGTGGAGTATTGTCTGTTGTTGTGTGTGAAAATTCCGATTCCCGAAATCCTACTGTAGCAACTGATGAGAAATCTTCTATTTGCTATTTTCTAAATAAATTATATAATGTGTTCTACGGTAAATATTGAAACTCATACACTACAGCCTTCACAAAATTAAACTGCGGAAAATAAATAAGTGCGAAAACAAGATCTGAGCAAGAATAAACAATATACACACGACACCGTTATTTTTGGACCAATGTCCCCGGAAAAACCCAATATGGGAAAACCAGTGCAACAACTGAGAGTCTGTATTATTATGCAGAAGATTTGAATACAATCTGGGATGCCTTACTGGCCATCCACACAGAGAATCTGTCTGATAAAGAGCTAGTGAGGACTACCTCACACTGACACTGGAAAATTCGAACTGACTAAACTCTGAGCTGATGAGCTCAACGTTGCCTCTGCACAGTCTTTGCACCACTCTGCGTGGGGACTGCGTCACCTTTGCTTGTTGGCTCTTCTACTGGCTGGATACTGATCTCTAGCCCCTTTCGGTCTCACACCCTGACACTTCGGCACTAGATCTCACTGATCCTCAGCTGAATCTCGGATCTCCTCAAGGTTGCAGTGTTGCCTCTGCTGACTTTGCATTGGCTCTGCGTAGTTGCTATGTTGCCTCTCTGCATACTCCTCTCTGTCTTCTCTGTGATGTATTCCCGGCTCAGGAAAAATTTCCAACGGGATCTATCACTGCCACTCTCTGCAAAGAATCAAATCGATCTAACTTCTCTTGAGAACTACTCACTTGAGAAATTCGATCTCTAGACCCTTGGTGTCTCTCGTTGTATTTTCCAAATGACCCATCAAATCCTTCTTATAATCTTCTCGTTGAGACTTCAACGGCCGAGATTAAATCTCTAATCAATGGCTAAGATTATCTTGACTTGATATCCCCCTTTTTCTAGAACATTCACACTCTGTTTTATTAATATCCTTTAATTATTTTAATTTTCAAAGTTTAAACTTAGGGTCCCATTAAAATAATTACTTATTTTAATAAAACACAGTCAGAGTGGAATTTCCCAAAACAATTTCTAGGTTCTTTGGAATACATGTGCCTAAGCTTCCCTACAACTTTTGAGACTTAGAGCACATCCGATGCTACCATAAATCAACATTGTGGAGGCCTAGCTCTCTATGCACACCCTATGTGTGCCAATGTAGCCCTCTGGGGGTTAGGGTCTCGTATAGGGAGACCAAACCCAAATGAAAACCACCTGTAATCTTGTATAAGCTCCAATGTGTCCCCTAGGCTTCTAGTACAAACATTCATTAGAATAATCATGTAAAATAGTTTATAAACCGTGGATAACAAATTGGGTACTTCACAATGGCACGCCCTTCCATAGTGGGCTTTGGCATGTGCTAGTGTTTCCAAGCTTCGAAGGGGGTTAACCAAGTACCTTATTAGGTTGTTTCAACCCCTAAAGGGAATAGTATGTCCAAGCCACATCCATCTAATGGGGGTGGCAAGTGATAAATGAGTGGAATGGAGTAGGCAATGAGAGGGGCAATCTTGGGCCACATATTGGGGCATAGAGGTAGCAAGATAAGGGGAAGCCCACACCTGGGAATATAATGTGTAGGAGGGAGAGATAGTGGTACATGAGGTTCCCCGACCTTGATTTTTCCACCCTTCTTTATATGCCTTTTGCCTTTTATGAATTTTCTTTAATTAACTGCTCGGGGCTCAAAGTACAAGAGCATGATGTGTAATATATAATAGTGATTACCCCATTTTAGGTAGGGCGATTTTGTGCCCTCCAGGGTTTGGGACAATCATGGGTTCCTGAATGATAATGGAGGCTCATTTAGGGCCTATGGAACCAGGCTGATGACCATGGATTGGGGTAGAGCTCATGTATTGGCTTTTACCCATGTGCTAATTATTTTTGTCCCTACCATCTTTTATATTTTGTGGTACAATTTCCCGTTAAATGTGGCCAATTATGCTTTTTCTTTTTCTTTTAGCTGCATCAACCTCCGGGGCATCATTGCTATTGATTTTTGGGTAGCATCGGATGTTCTCTAGCTCCAAAACTTTGTGGAGGGGCTAGAATACATGAGATCTCCAAGACCTAGAAATCGTTTGGAGAAATTCCACTTGGTGTGAAAGTTATTTAAATAATTAATTATTTTAATGGAGACACTAAGTCTAACTTAGGGAAATTAAATAATTAAAAGTGAATTAATTAAAACATGTGGGTGAGAATGTTCTAAGTAACGAGGATCAAGTCTTTTCTAATCTTAGCCGTCGATTAGAGATTAGATCACGACCGTTGATTGTTCAACGAGAAAAGTATTAAAGGAAGGCTTGGGGTCTAAGGAGAATACAAACATAGTGGTAGCCCTTGAGCTAAGTTGAAATTCTGGGGTGTGGTTTGCTGAGAATTTTTGAGTGAAGCTTGCAGTGCAGTGAGGGGCAGATCGACAGTGCGATTTCTAAATCCGAGGCCGAGAATACAATTGCAGAGAGGCAAATCCGTACTAGAGAGGCAGTGTAGTCAAGGAAAGGTGACACAGAGGCAGCGTAGGCCCAACAAGGGTGACGCGGGCCCAACCAAAGCAACGCAGAGGCTCATGTAGGCCTGGAGGGTTGACGCAGAGCCTGGAAGAGGCAATGTCAAGGTTTCAGTGGGCCAGAAAGGGCTCATATTCAACAGATTAGACATAGTGACGCAACCACACTGAAGGGTGACATAGTGACTGCGTAGGCACCTGTGGGGTTCCTCATTCTCAGCTGAATCAACCATATTTTTTGTCTCCGAGAGATAGAGGTACTTATGTTGTGATTTTCTCTGTTGGGAAAACCATGTCTGGTGCCCTAGTTTGTATTTAGAATTTTGCATAATAATAAAACCCTCAAGAGTTGCTGCATCGATTTTCTCGCATTGGATTTTTCTGGTGACATTTGTCCGAAAAATATTATGTGTCCTTTGTCGAATGTGTGATTTCTTCAATACTTGATACGTATGTATGTGTAGGCTGCAACAATATTTACTTTGATGTTTTACTGAATAATTCAGGAAAATAACTTGTTAATTATATCAAACAAGTAGGAGAAGTAAATCGAAAAACTGCAGTAGGGTCTCTGTAATTTACATTTAGAAATTTTCACATGGTATCAGAGCTTATTGTAGATCAGGTGGAACTGAAGCCTGTTACACAACATTTTGTCACTGCCCCTGTATTCCCTGTTCCCAAGTGCATAATAGAATGAATAATATTTGTTAGACAAAAATTCTAAAGATGAATAATTGAATGAATGAGTAGCTAGCCTCTCCCTCCTTTTATGCTTGAGACCCTAACTCTCCCTTAGGCCCCACTATGCTGCGCTGTCTCCCCTTGCCACGCTGCCCTGCCTACTCTGCGCTGTCCCTTTCCTTGCGCTATCACTTGGTCCCCCTGGGCCACACGCTGAAATTAGAATATTGTCTAAGTGACTTTAGGGAGTTTATTTCTCCTAAGTTGGGTTATGGGTCCCATCACCCATTTATTTATGGCTAAATATTAGAAAAGCAAAATCTGAGCAAAAATTAATATTGCCAATTAGCTGCTGCTAATTGGGAATATTACACATCCTATCTAACATGAAGCTCCCCCTGATCCACTCACCATCTTGCCAGGAACAAGTAGCAGAAGTCCTTTAAATGCCATCACTGAGTAGGGAATCAGGATAATATGGCACTCTGCCTGACACCTCATGAAGTTTCCCTACCAAGTAGTCCATCCCATGCACTCCAAGAGTAAACCCTCGAAGATACCATCTAATCCCGGCAAAGATAGCGTCTCGCTCACATGAGCCCTTCTTGCTATCATCTCGCTGACCAACATACCATGCTAATGAAGTACCCCACTCCATCAGTTGTTAAGATTTTGGGGTGTTGGGGTAGCATCGGATGTGCTCTAGCTCTCAAACTTTGTGGATGGACTAGAGTACATGACATCTCCAAGACCCAGAAAGCGATTTAAGAAATTCCATCCCGTTTAAGAGATATTTAATTAATTAATCTTTCTAGTTAAGGACCCTAAGTCTAACTTAGGAAAATTAAAAGATTAAAGTTAATTAAATTAAACATGTGATGAAAATGACTTAAGTCACACTGATCAAGCATCTTCTAATCTTCACTGTCGATTCAAGATTAGATCACGGTCATTGATGTTTCAACGAGAAAAGTATAAGAAGGGGGCTTGGGATCAATTGGAGGACATGCACATAGTGGCAGAGCACTGAGACTAAGCTGGAATTCTAGGGCGTGGTTTGCTAAGAATTTCAGAAGTGTTTCAGCTGCAGCGAGGGGCAATATTGGCGAGAGGGATGGTGTAATACTAGGCCAAGAGTACAACGAGGGCAAAGGAGCAACAGACCAGAGCAGCGCAGGGGAAGCAGCAGCTATGCAGAGCAGCCATAGCCCAGTAGGGACAATGCAGAGGTAGCAAGAGGCCAGGAGGGTTGATGCAGTGCTAGGAGGGCTGACGCAGTCCCAGGAGGACTGACACTGGCCAACCAAGGCAGCGCAGAGGTAGCGTAACCTAGTTTGGGGTGACGCAGGCCCTTCTTGAGCAGTGCAGGGGCTGACACAGGCCATCAGGGCTGATGCAGAGGGCTTCAGAGCAGCACTGGGGTTTCTGCATACCGGAAAAGGCTGAGTTCTGTAAATCCCGTGTGAGGGTGTGAATCAGTCAGTTTCCTATCTCCAGAACAGAGGTATAGCTGCAGTCTTTTATTTCTCTGTTGGGTTAACCAGTTTGGTGCACGGATTTGTTGTACTTAGATTATGCTTAATAATAAAAAACCCTCCAGCAACTAGAAGATTGGTTTTCGCGCATTGTGTTTTTCCGGGGATAGTTGTCCAGAAAATCCTTGTGTTTAGCTTTGTCATTGTGCCTGTTATTCAATTTAGATCTGTATGTGTAGGCTGTAAATGTATTTAGTTCGATGTTAATGCTGAAAATTTCAGATTAATAACTTAATGTTAATGCTGAGGATTTCAGATTAATAACTTAATGTTGTTGAGGTTTTGTGTATTTGGGGTAGCATTAGTTGTGCTCTAGGTCCCAAATTTTGAGGAAGGGCTAGAGTTCACGTGATCTACAAGACCCAGAAATGGATTTGGGATATTTCATCTGGTTTAGGAGATATTAAATTAATTAATTATTTTAATGTATTTCCTAAGTTAAAACTTAGGAAAATGAAATTATTAAAGTGAATTTTATTAAACATGTGATGAAATTGTCTTAAGTCACACGGATCAAGCTTTCTTTTAATCTTAGCCTGATTAAAGATTTAATCTTGGCCGTTGATTTGTCAATGAGAAAAGTATAAAGGAAAGGCTTGGGGTTATTTGTAACACACACAGAGGCAGAGCATTGAAGCTAAGCTGAGATTCAAGGGCGGGGTTGCTAAGAATTCTCAGAAGTGTTTCAGTTGTAGAGAGGGAAATTTAGACCAAGGGGATGATCTGATCCCGGGGTCTAGAATACACAAGAAGCAGAGAAGAGATCAACAAAGATAGTGCAGAGGAAGGCAGCAGCAGCAGTAGCAGACTGCAGCAGCAACAACAGCAAAGACAACGTGATTTTCAGGAAGCCCTTCAGTGGTTACGCAGAGACCCATAGGGGCAACGTAGTGACTGCGTCACCTAGTCTGGGGTAACGCAGTCCCTTCCAGTGATAGCGCTGAGCATTTGGAGTCCTTCAGAGGCTAACGTAGTGTCTTTCAGGGGTAGATCTGGGGTTTCTAGGCCTAGATCTGGCTGAGTTCTATAAATCTCGGTTGAGGGTGTGGATCAGTCAATATTTTTGGTCTTAGATCAGCCAAGTTCTGCAGATCTAGAGTTTTCTCTTTAGGGTTTTCCAGATCTAGAACCCAGACTTGTGTATTCAGAAATATTCTTAATAATAGAGCCTTCCAACAGCCAGAGACTGGTTTTCCGACATTGGGTTTTTCCGGGGATAGTTTGTCCAGAAATAATTGTGTCACTTTGTCTATGTGTGCATGTGCTTATTCTAGATCTGAATTGGTAGAGATCTGTTATGTGTTTTGCTTTGATGTTAACTTGAATTTATTCAGTTAATAACTTGTATAAGTAGGAGAAGCTTAATCGGATTAACAAAAATAATTTCTGCATAAGAATTAAGATTCAGAAATTTTTACTTTGTATCAGAGGAATTGCAGATCTAGAAGGGTCACCAGCTAAAGAATCTAAAGGATCTAGCTGCAGAAAGTAGCTGGAAAGGTAGCAGAAAAGCAGATTTGAAGGGACAACGCAGTTTTCAGGAGTAGATTCATGCAGAGAGAAGGGTGACGCTGTCCAACGTTGTGTCCTAGCAAGCCCACACAATTACTGTGCAAGGGCAGCTCAGAAACAATGCTGGTTGGGTCTGAAGCCAGCTAGTGTGATTCAGATCTGAATTTGTTAGATCCAGAAAAAGTTTGCAGAAAAGTTGCAGAAATTCAGAAGAGCTAGTGGGGTTAAGCTTTTGAAGTTTTCAGATTTTTAGCCTTGGCACAAGTGACAAAGTTTGGGAGGAGATCAGCTTCTCAAAAAGTTTCTTGCCAAGAGGAAACTTGCAGTTTGATTGGAGGATCAAAGAAGAAGTTGAATCATAGTTGATTTGGTAGATTTCCAAGGAGGGAAATCAAGTGTCAGATGGAGCAGAGGGTGCCCAGTTCGAAAAGGACCCTAGATCCAAATCTCTAGCATAGAGAAGAGGAGCTCCGACACATTCTGAGCAGATGGCTCCTCATGGATTGTGTGATCAGGATAGGCTAGAGGGCCTCTCAAAATTTTCGGTATGGAAAGCTAGGATCATGATTGTCCTTGAGGCATATGGTTTAAGAGACCATGCAGAGCAGACCCTAGCCACACCGACAGATGCGGATCTCCTACGGAAGCATAGAGAAGCTGCTAGGCATGCCAAGCGGCTGATAATGGACATTATCAAGGACCATATTGTACCACACATAGCTGAGAAGAAGACAACCAATGAGATGTGGAAGGCCTTAACTTCCCTATATGAGGGAAAATCAATCCAAATAAAGATGTTGTTGGAGGCCCAAATGAGGTCATTCATGATGACCAAGGGAGAAGACATCGAGCATTTCCTCTTCAGATTGCAGTCAATCAGGGATCAACTGACTGTAATGGGTGCAACCGTAGATGATGCAGTGATAGTCAGGACTGCCCTCAATACAGTCACGGATGAGTGGGAAACCTTTGTCCAAAGTATCTTGGGCAAAGTGGATCTCCCAAATTGGGACAACTTGTGGTCAATCCTGCGGCAAGAAGAACTACGCAGATTCACCAAGAAGCAGCACAACCCTGGGTTGAGCAAAGTAAAGAAGGAAGAGGAGGAAGATGCAGCCTTGGCATCGAAGAAGCAACCGGAGAAGAAGGAGGATATTTCTTAGACTAAGTGCTTCCAGTGTGGCGAAATGGAACATTTTTCCAGCCATTGTCCAAAAAAGGAGGACAAGGAAGCATCTTCTTTCAAAGCAGCGGTGGCAGATGATGGGTCTAGAGATGATGTGGCCATGAGTGCTGATGAACCACGGAGGTGGGGTGACATGGACATGTAGAGGAGCTACATCGAAGTAAGGCAGGATCCTTGAGTAGCTCATCTCTTGGATCACAAGAGAGCTACGACAGCCTTAAGACAGTAGCGGGATAAGTGGAGCATTGGGTGCATAGATCACAGATGAGGCAGTAGCAGAGGCAGATTTGAAGGTTGGGAGGAGCACCGCAGAGCATAGCAGCAACAACGTAGAAGCAGTAGCAGCGCAGAGGCTGATGTGACTTCAGCAGCGCAGTGCAGTACTGCTTACGTATTGCAGAGCTGTAGCAGTGCAGAGAGCTTCAGAGGGACAACGCAATGCATCAGCAACGTGATAGATTTCAGCACAAGGAGCTGATGTGACTTCAGTAGTGAAGAGAGAGTCTGATTACGCAGGCAGAGCTATAGCTGTGCATTGTTCTTTAGATGCCAGCACAGATCTGTAGCCTATGGAGCTTCAGTGATGAGGATGCAGCCCATCTGACTTGTCTGTCAAAGATTGGGCAGGAGATTCAGTTGTTTCTCTCAACAACTGAAGTTGCAGTGCAGCAGATCAATAGTGGCAGTGCTATGAGCAGCACAGATGCAACATATTGAGAGGGAGTTGCAGTATAGTGGTTGCAGTGGTAGTGGCAGAGTCATGGGCAGCAGTACAGAATGGCAGCAATAGTGCAGAGTTGAGTGGCAGGAGGCCAAGCTTCAGCAGCACAGAACCAGTGCCCAAAATCATGTAATGCATAAGTGTGATGTATTGCTAGAGCACACCCTTGATGCTAACAGGGAGTGTTGAAATTTTGTGTATTTGGGGTAGCATCAGTTGTGCTCTAGGTCCCAAATTTTGAGGAAGGACTAGAGTTCACTTGATCTACAAGACCCAGAAATGGATTTAGGAAATTTCATCTGGTTTAGGAGATATTAAATTAATTGACTATTTTAATGTATTTCCTAAGTTAAAACTTAGGAAAATAAAATAATTAAAGTGGATTTAATTAAACAAGTGATGAAATTGTCTTAAGTCACACGGATCAAGCTTTCTTTTAATCTTAGCCATTGATTAAAGATTTAATCTTGGCCGTTGATTTGTCAACGAGAAAAGTATAAAGGAAATGCTTGGGATCATTTGTAACACACACAGAGGCAGAGCACTGAAGCTAAGCTGAGATTCTAGAGCGGGGTTGCTAAGAATTCTCAGAAGTGTTTCAGTTGCAGAGAGGGGAATTTAGACCAAGGGGATGATATGATCCGGGGGTCTAGAATACACAAGAGGCAGAGAAGAGATCAACATTGATCTCTTCTCTGCCTCTTGTGTATTCTAGACCCCGGGATCATATCATCCCCTTGGTCTAAATTCCCCTCTCTGCAACTGAAACATTGATCTCTTCTCTGCCTCTTGTGTATTCTAGACCCTGGGATCATATCATCCCCTTGGTCTAAATTCCCTTCTCTGCAACTGAAACACTTCTGAGAATTCTTAGCAACCCCGCCCTAGAATCTCAGCTTAGCTTTGATCTCTTCTCTGCCTCTTGTGTATTCTAGACCCCGGGATCATATCATCCCCTTGGTCTAAATTCCCCTCTCTGCAACTGAAACACTTTTGAGAATTCTTAGCAACCCCGCCCTAGAATCTCAGCTTAGCTTTAGTGCTCAGCCTCTGTGTGTGTTACAAATGACCCCAAGCCTTTCCTTTATACTTTTCTCGTTGACAAATCAACGACCAAGATTAAATCTTTAATCAATGGCTAAGATTAAAAGAAAGCTTGATCCGTGTGACTTAAGACAATTTTATCACATGTTTAATTAAATTCACTTTAATTATTTTATTTTCCTAAGTTTTAACTTAGGAAATACCTTAAAATAATTAATTAATTTAATATCTCCTAAATCAGATGAAATATCCCAATTCCATTTCTGGGTCTTGTAGATCAGGTGAACTCTAGTCCTTCCTCAAAATTTGGGACCTAGAGCACAACTGATGCTACCCCAAATACTCAAAATCTCAACAAGGACTGGGAAACTTTTGTCCAAAGTCTCTTGGGCAGAGCAAACCTTCCCAACTGGGACAACATGTGGGCTATCCTCCAACAAGAGGATATCCGCCAGATGACCAAAAGACAGTACATCACCAGTTCAAGCAAGGTGAAGAAGGAAGAAGAGGAAGATGTAGCCTTGGCATCAAAGAGGCAGCAAGGGAGAAAGAAGCGTGATCTGTTGGAGATCAAGTGTTTCCAGTGCAATGAATTAGGACATTTTGCTAGCAATTGTCCTTAGAAGAAAAAGAAGGACAAGGAAGCTTCTAGCTCCAAGGCTGCTGTAGCAGATGATGGCTCCGATGATGACGTAGCCATGAGCGCTCATGAACCACGAAAGTGGGGCGATTTTGATCTGTAAAGCATCTACAGAATGGGGGCGGGATCCTTGAGTAGCCCAACCCTTGGATCACATACGAGCTACGAGAGCCTTAAGACAGTAGCGGGATAAGTGGAGCAGTGGGTGCAGAAGATCACAGATCGAGTAGAGGTAGAGTTGGATGCTGAGAGGGAGCAGCGTAGTGAAGATGCAGCAATAGCAAAGTAGAGGGGATGATGTGAGTGCAACAACGCAGAGCAGGCTTGCTTATGCAGTGCAGAGCTACAATAGCGCAAAGGCTTCAGGAGGACAACGCAGCGCAGCAGCAACGTAGGGGACTTCAGTGTAGAGGCAGCACAAAGGAGGTCTGCTTACGTAGTGTAGAGCTACAGCAGCACAACAACCTCCAGATGACAGCACAAAGCAACAACCTATGGAGCTTCAGTGATGAGATGCAACCCAACTGACTTGTCTGTCAAAGATTGGGCAGGAGGGCTTCAGTTGCTTACTCTCAACAACTGAGTTGCAGTGCAACAGTTGGCAGCACGATGCAACAATTTGAGAGGGAGCTGCAGTACAGATGTAGCAGTGGCGGTGGCAGCATCATTAGTAGCAGTACAAAATGGCAGCAACAACGTAGTGATGAAGGGCAGCAGGCCAAGCATCAGTGCAGAGACCCACACTAGAGATCAATGCAAATCTTCGGGGTGAAGTATTGTTGCTAGAGCACATTCCTCGCTAAGAGGGAGTGTTGAGATTTTGGGGTGTTGGGGTAGCATCAGATGTGCTCTAGCTCCCAAACTTTGTGGAGGGACTAGAGTACATGAGATCTCCAAGACCTAGAAAGCGATTTAAGAAATTCCATCCTGTTTAAGAGATATTTAATTAATTAATCTTTTTAATTAAGGACCCTAAGTCTAACTTAGGAAAATTAAAAGATTAAAGTTAATTAAATTAAACATGTGATGAAAATGACTTAAGCCACACAGATCAAGCATCTTCTAATATTAGCCGTTGATTCAAGATTAGATTACGGCCGTTGATGTTTCAACAAGAAAAGTATACGAAGAGGGCTTGGGGTTAGTTGGAAGACACACACACAGTGGCAGAACACTAAGACTAAGCTGGAATTCTAGGGTGTGGTTTGCTAAGAATTTCAAAATTGTTTCAACTACAGTGAGGGGCAGTATTGTTGTGAGGGATGGTGTAATCCCATGCCAAGAGTACAACGAGGGCAGAGGAGCAGTAGACTAGAGCAGCGCAGGGGAAATAGCAGCTACGCAAAGCACCCATAGCCCAGCAGAGGCAACATAGAGTCAACAATTTGTCAGGAGGGCTGATGCAATGCTCGAAGGACTGACGCAGTCCCAAGAGGACTGACACTGGCTAACCAAGGCGCAGGGGCAGCGTAACCTAGTCTGGGGTGATGCAGGCCCTTCCTGAGCAGCGCAGGGGCTAACGCAAAGGGCTTTAGAGCAACGCTGAGGTTTTTGCAGATAGGAAAAGGTTGAGTTCTGTAAATCCCATTTGAGGGTGTGAATCAGTCAATTTTCTGTCTCCAGAACAGAGGTATAGCTGTAATATTTTATTTCTTTGCCGAGTTAACCAGTTTGGTGCCTAGATCTGTTGTACTTAGATTCTGCTTAATAATAAAAAACCCTCCAGCAGCCAGAAGACCGGTTTTTCACATTGGGTTTTTCCGAGGACAGTTGTCCAAAAAATCCTTGTGTGTCACTTTGTCATTGTGCATGTTATTCAATTTAGATCTGTATGTGTAAGTTGTTAATGTATTTAATTCGATGTTAATGCTGAAGATTTCAAATTAATAACTTAATGTAAGTAGGAGAGGTAAATAAAAAATTTAACAGTAGGGTTTCTGTTTGAGCATATTCAGAAATTTTCACATCAGTGACTCGCTAAAACCTAATGGAAGATCTACATGATCTCCCCATGTAGTATACAACTCATCCCTGAAGGTCATTGAGCTGTGTAGAGCTGTAATGCTCGGGCCCCTGCTAATTTCGGAGAGGTACCTGTGAAAATTCTACTGCAGTATCATGGTTTACTTCTCCTACTTGATTTAGATTATACAAGTTATTTTCAAAAATTAGATTCAGAAAAAATCAAAGTAAACACAACTAACAGTCTACACATGCAGATCATTCACTGAATACTACGCTCATTCAACAAAGTGACACATGGATTTTTGGACATAAGTACCCGGAAAAACCCAAAGCGGGAAAACCGGTGCAACAGATGTGAGGGTTTATTTTATTAAGTAGATTCTGAGTACAGTAAATCTGGGTTCTAGATTTGGAAAAACCCATAGAGAATAAAAGAAATCTGCAGCTAACCTGTTGTTCTAAGACCAAATATCTGACTGATCCACACCCTCAAACGAGATTTACAAGACTCAGCCCAGATCTGGCCCTAGAAAACCCAACGCTGCCCCTGAAGCCCCAGTGTCAGCCTTGCTAGCCTCAGAGTGCCACTGTGCTGCCCAGAGAGGGACTGCATAAGCCCTGAGAGGGTGACGCAGGCCTTATGCTGGCCCTGGAGACCCTTTGTGTAATTTCTGAAGTCCTCTGGAGCCTCTGCGCTGTCCCGCGTAGCGGCTGCGTAGCAGCTACGTAGCTGCTGTTGCTGCTTTCTACTTCTCTGCGCTGAGCTTGTTTTTTGCTCCTCTGCCTCTTATTGACTCTTGGATTCGGGATCAGATCATGCCCTCAGCCAATACTACCCCTTGCTGCAGAAAATTCCTCCGGAAATTTTTAGTAAACCCCGCCCTAGAATTCCAGATCTATTTCTCAGCTCTGCAATTGTGTGTGTGTCTCCAACTGACCCTGAAGCCTTTCTCTTATACTTTTTCATTGAACACTTCAACGACCAAGATTGAAACACTCATCAACGACTGAGATTAAAAGATGTTAAAACACACACATGGTGTAGGAAGAAAGATAAACACACACATAGAAAGCTAGGCATTCGTTGCATCTTTATTACACATAGATGTACATTTATAATGCAATAATGTGACTCTTGGATTCATCTTCCAAGGTCACTTGGACTCCTTTGTGACTCTTCGCCTTCCACACCTACCCATGGAGGATTAGGTGTTCAACATTCCTCCCCTTAATGCGAAGGGGTATGTGTGAGTCCAAGAAGAGAGTTGTAATACAAATCTGCAAAGTATGCATGGTAGCACTTAGGCTGAATCAATTCTCTGAAATGTTGACATTAAGAGGTGGTTTAAGGATGACCACCAACACTGGAACGCAACGCTTATTGCAGTTCTCGGAACTCTTCCAAAACTAACAAGAAGCTAAGGGCTTATGCTAGAGGAATTGTCCCTCATATTTAAAGGGAGACCTTCAACCTAAAAGAAGGGAAGTCTACAACCTGTGATGGTTTAAGGATGACCACCAACACTGGAATGCTTGATGCAATTCCTGGAACTCAACCAAAACTGGCAAGAAGCTGAAATCTTCTGCTAGAGGAAGTGCTCCGAAAGAGGAAGAATATCAACCTCACAAGGATGGTTTAAGGCTGTCCATGAACCAAAGGCATGCTCATGGGCATCCGTGTCTCTGGCTACAACTCTAAATCTAGAATGATGAATTGTGGCTCAGGCTCGCTTGAATTGCTATGTCTCTAGCTACAACTCTGAATATGGAATGAGAGATTGTGGCTCAGGCTCGCTTGATGTGGCGTCGAAGCTTGTAGATGACCACCATTTTCACCCCTGTCAGGTACAAGGTGAGATGATGGCGAAAACTCAACTGCAAGTTTGTTCAATATTCAAGAACAAGTTCTGACATGTGACTTAAACATCTTGGCGGTTGATGCCCATTGCCAAGAAGCGATCCATCCAAGATGAATCTTTGTTCTTGCAGGAGGTTTGTTTCTGAAGCATCTGTGTGAAGAATGGGTGTGTCGACCACAGTGCATGCATGGGTGAAGATCAAAACAGTGATCTTTCATATGGCCAACTCGATCACAGTGTTGCATTTTACAATCTGTTGTTGTTGTTGTGGAAATGGAGCAGGATCTGGAACAGCTGAATGTGAACTGTCATAAAGGAATCCGACACTCTGAAATTTGATGGGCTTGGAGTAGTCCGGAATATGAAAGGACAACTCCTTGTCATATCCAAGACCAGTTCTGTGCTTGTTGTGGACAAGCTCTTCCCAAGGTCTGATGATGGGCTTGGGAAGTGCAGACTGAATCACTGCATCTGCATGTAAATCTGCTCTTGTACAAGGAACTGAATATGATTCGACTGCAACTTTATATTCTTTCTTCTAATGAGAGTCCTTCTCAATTTTCTGAACAGAAACAGGTTCAAAATGATGACTCTTTTGCTGAAGTTCATCTTGCTGAAGCTGAGACTCCAATTGCAAAAACTCAATCTTGTCTTGTGCATCTTGCAAGCAAGTTTGAATATTAAAAAGAGCGTTCTTGCTCATTTTTACCATATCATGAACATTGGAATGAATGAGGTTATTCAACAACTCTAATGCATCATTTATTTTAGCCATTTTCTCAACAACTTAGGCTCAAAAAATAAAGTGTGTCAGCTTCAACCGATAATGCACCCGTTTACAATGTGATTCAACTTACTTTTAAAAGAATACAAGTGACTTCAGAGATCCAATTATGGAATTCCCAAAGAACAAATTCTGCTACTCAAATTATGGAGGACCTCAAGGTGTAAACTTGGCCATCTGATCAACAAGCAACAATGATTCACATCATAGAAGTGTTCAACAATTTCTCAACAACTCAAAGTTATACTTCAAACACTGATTGCAACTATGAACGAAGAAGCAATATCCACTCTCAATGTTAGTACAATTTTGGAAATATTTTGTAAATGTGCAGCAAAAACCACTGTGCAATAACCCTTTAAGGCAGATGATTTCTCTCTTCTTCAAAGAACTATTTTACACCAACAACTCTAATTCAACAAAAAAATGTTCACAAGCTTGGATGTTTCACTATCTGAGCAGATGGTCTTGAGCTTGCTATATTACTTCACAATAAACAGGAAGGCAAATTCCAAAAACTATGAGTAAGTTTTATGATGCCACCAATTTTCAACATTTTGCCTTCACATTGTCAATTTCTTTGAGAGAGTCACACTTCTATACATGCCACAAATCTTGGTCATTTTTTTTTAACATACAACACAAACTTCATTTTCACTATATGAAATCCATATATTCATTTACCATCTATACCATCTCCTCTCTCCTTTTTTTTATATTTATTTATTCATGAAAAAAATATAGGGAAAAATAGAGGTATTATCTAGGGGAGGTTTTATCTGGGGGAAGATTTAACTTAGGGAGGTTTTAACTGGGCGAAGTGTTTTCTGGGGAAGGCCAATCTGTAAAAAATTTAACTGTTTTAAGGGAATAAGGGAACATAGAATCTGCTAGGATGGGAGGCAGGTCTGAGCGGCTGTGAGAGGGTAATGGGCGAGGGAGGGAAGCGGGTTGGGGAGTCTGAGGGGGCAGATTGGGGAGCGAGGGCCGAGTGGGGTTGCGGGTAGGGAGAGCGAAGGGAGTGGGGAGGGGTGGTCGAGAGGCGGAGGGGAGTGCAGTGAGGAGGGAGGGCAGAGTGAGGTGAGGGGGTCGGGTGGTGATGGGGAGTGGGGAGTGCGAGCTGAGCGAGGGGGAAGGGGTGGGGAACGGAGGGTGAGAGCCGTGAGGGTAAGGGAGCATTGGGAGGGGCGGGAAGGGGAGTACGGTGAGGGGGTAGGGTGGGTTGGGGAGAGTGTAGCGTAGGAGGGTGGGGAGAGTCGTAAGGGGGTAAGGGAGCGGAGGGTGGGCAGGGTAGAGGGGTGTGGGAAACGACCAAGGGCCGAGAGGGGGGTGGTAGCAGGTAGGCGGAGGAGGGAGGGGGTAGAGTGCGAGGGGGAGCGGATGGTGGGAGTCGTGGAATGCAGGTTGGGTAGGGTCGTGAGGGCTGAGGGAGGGGGGTCGTTGTGAGTAGTGAGGTGAGGGCCGAGGCCGAAGTGCCCATAATTTTTTTATTTTTTATATTTTTATATTTATATTTATATTTTTTTTTGAAAGTGCAGTAAAATATACAACAAAGAATTGCAGAGGGTGAGGGTAATTGCAGAGTTTGCAAAATTTGCAGAAAATTTCACAAATATATAGCCGAGAATTGGAGAAACAGTAGAATTTGTAGAAGTTGCAGGACAATTTGCAGAAATTGTTTTGCCAGAAATTTGCAAAAATTTTCAAAATATTAACAGAAATTAGTAGCAAAATTTTCAGTAGAGACCCACTATAAACAGTAGCAGAAAATATTTTTCCAGCGGCTCTCCAATTCAATCTTTTCTAAAATTCAGAGCTTTGCACAGTAATGTGCAGAAATAAAAGTAGGCAGAAATTGCAGAATTGGAAGGAGTAGTGAGAAAACCTGTAGAGTTTAAGATGCACAATGTTGCTCTTCACAAAACTAATTTCTAAATGCCGCAAAAGATTTTTGAATACTGCAAAAATCATTGTTGCAGAAAATCTCTGAATGCTGCAAAAATGACCAGAACTTTTACAGATTTATACAGGCCACAAAAACAAATGGCTCACACAAGGTTGAGTTGGTTATGAACGTATCAACGTTGATACCATGTTAAAACACACACATGGTGTAGGAAGAAAGATAAACACACACATAGAAAGATAGGCATTTGTTGCATCTTTATTACACATAGATGTACATTTATAATACAATAATGTGACTCTTGGATTCATCTTCCAAGGTCACTTGGACTCCTTTGTGACTCTTCGCCTTCCACACCTACCCATGGAGGATTAGGTGTTCAACAAAAGACTGCTTGATCCGTGTCTTTTAGAACATTTCAGCATGTGTTAATTAATTCACTTTTATTATTTAATTTTCCTAAGTTTAGACTTAGGAAATCCATTAAAATAATTAATTATTTCAATAACTTGAACACCAGCTGGAATTTCACAAAACACTTTCTGGGTTTTGGAGTTCAAGTGTGTCCTAGCCCCTCCATAAAATTTCAGGGCTAGAGCACACTCGATGCTACACCAACTATAAAAAATCTCAACACTCCCTCTTAGCACAGAGTGTGCTCTAGCAATGCATTCACAGCATGCACTACAAGACCTTGAAGTTGGATTCTGTGCTGCTAGTGCTTGGCCTGCTCCCCTCCACCCATTGCACTGTTTCTTTTTGTACTGCTGCCCATGCCACTGCCACTGACACTGCCACATCTGTACTGCAGCTCCCTCTCAAATTGCTGCATCATGCTGCCCATAGCATTGCCACTGCTAACTGCTGCACTGCAACTCAGTTGCCGAGAAGTAAGCAACTGAAGGACTTCTACCCAATTGTTTGATAGATAAGTCATGGTGCCTTCCATCACTGAAGCTCCCTGGATGTTGATTTACACTGTCCTCTGGAGGCACTGTTATGCTGCAATACTGCATTGCGTGAGCTCAACTTCTCTGTGCTACTGAAATCTCATCAACCCCTCTGCGCTGTTGCCTCCACGCTGCTGTTGCCTCTGCATTACGCTGCTACCTCTTCAGCTCTTCAGCTCCCCCTTCTACTTCACTGTGACCTTCTGCAACCATCTCCCGACTCATCCCATTACCATCTTAAGGCTCCCGTAGCTCGTATGTGATCCAAGAGTAGGGTTGACTCAAGGATCCTGCCACTATCTGTAGACGCTCTACAGATCCATGTCACCCCACCTCTTCTCCCGAGGCATATGAGCACTCATGGCTGCATCATCATCAGAACCATCATCCTTTGCTGCCGCAGCCTTGGAATCAGAAACTCCTTTGTCCTTCTTCTCAGGACAAGTGCTGGCGAAGTGTCCAAGTTCACCACAGTTAAAGCACCGGACCTTGGAAAGGTCCCTCTTCTTCTTCCCTGCTGCTTTTCTTTCCTTTGATGCAAGGGCTGCATCATCTTCCTCTTCTTTCTTCACTTTGACATTCCCACCACTGGTATTCTGATTCTTGGTGATCCTCTTGATCTCCTCTTGGCGAAGAATAGCCCACATGTTTGCCCAGGAAGGTAACGCTGCTCTACCCAGTATACTCTGGACAAATGTTTCCCATTCCTCGGAGACTGCATTCAGGGCAATCTTCACTAAGAGGTCCTCATCTGGAGTAGCACCTATGCCAACGAGTTGGTCTCAGATGGTCTCCTCACCCTTCTGCATCTGGAAGAGCCTCATCTTATTCTCTAAGAGCATCTTCCACTGGACGAAGCTTCCTTGATACATCGCTTCTAGAGCTTCTCACATATCATTTGCTATGGTCTTTTCAGCAATATGTGGTACAACGTGATCCTTCACTCCGTCCATTATCAAACGTTTTGTCCGTGCTTGATTCTCCTTGAATTTCTTAAGAGGATCAGGATCTGCAGGCACAACTAGGACACTTGTTGCATGGTCCTTGATGCTGTACTCATCTAGGATTGATAGGATCCGTGCCCTCCAAATGACAAAGTTGTACACACTGTCCAATCTATCTTGGTCTCTTAGTCCATGAGAAGCTATCTAGCTCAGGTCTGACAGAACAATACTTCTCCCTCTTTCTGTGGCTACAGAAACTCTAGATCTGGTTTCTTTGTGACTAGAAACCCTCTTGTAACTACTTCTACTGAAGACTGAATTCCCTCCTGGAAATCTTTCACCCAAACACAATTGGACAGTACTTTTCGATCTTTCTGATCGAATCTCAGATTTGTTTGGCTTAGATCTGTTGCTGTATTCCTCCCGCCTTTGTTGACTTAGTTAGGCACAATTCTGCACCTGCATAATCTCCACCACACCAACATTGTTGAAGATCTGAAGCACAACTTCCGAATCTTGGCAAAACTTTTCTGCAAGTGAAGAAGTGACTAGACTACGTCTCACTGACTGGCCCAACGTAGACTCAGCGTTGCATAGAAGTGGACTGCGTAACACCAGATTGGGTGACGCAGTCCTTACGCTGGCCTAGGAAGGCTTTGCGTGAGCCTAATGGCCTTCTGCAGCTTTAGCGCTGTCCTTTCCTGGATCTGTGTTCTCCTGCTGTCAAGTTGCCTTTTCTGGATCTGCTGCTTCTTTCACCACCATGCAAAAAAAATGTTCTTCAACTGATTGCTGGAGATTCAGTTTGATCTGCTATCCCTCTGATACCATGTGAAAATTCTATTGCAGTATCATGGTTTACTTCTCCTATTTCATTTAGATTATACAAGTTATTTTCAGAAATTATATTTAGAAACATCAAAGTAAACTCAATTAACAGTCTACACATGCAGATCATTTACTGAATACTACGCTCATTCAACAGAGTGACACATGGATTTTTGGACGTAAGTCCCTGAAAAAACCCAAAGTGGGAAAATCGGTGCAACAGATATGAGGGTTTATTTAATTAAGTAGAATCCGAGTACAGTAAATCTGGGTTCCAGATTTGGAAAACTTGACAGAGAATAAAAGAAATATGCAGCTAACATGTTGTGCTAAGACCAAATATTTGACTGATCCACACCCTTAAACAGGATTTACAAGACTCAACTCGGATCTGGCCCTAGAAACCCTAGTGTCGCCCTTGAAGCCCCAACGTCAACCTTGCTAGCCTCAGAGTGCCACTGTGCTGCCCAGAGAGGGACTATGTAACCCTTGAGAGGGTGACACAGGCCTTATGCTGGCCCTGGAGACCATCTACGTAATTTCTGAAGCCCTCTAGAGCCTTTGCGCTGTCCTGCATAGTGGCTGCGCAGCAGTTGCGTAGCTGCTGTTGTTGCTCTCTACTTCTCTGCGCTGACCTTGTTTACTGCTCCTCTGCCTCTTACCGACTCTTGGCTCCAGGATTAGATCATCCCCTCAGCCAATACTACCCCTCGCTGTAGAAAATTCCTCCGGAAATTGTTAGCAAACCCTGCCCTAGAATTCCAGATCTATTTCTCAACTCTGCAACTGGGCGTGTGTCTCGAACTGACCCTAAAGCCTTTCTCTTATACTTTTTCGTCGAACTTTCAACAGCCGAGATTAAAACACTCATCAACGGTTGAGATTAAAAGACTGTTTGATCCGTGTCTTTTAGAACATTTCAGCACATGTGTTAATTAATTCACTTTAATTATTTAATTTTCCTAAGTTTTGACTTAGGAAATCTGTTAAAATAATTAATTATTTGAATAACTTGAACACCAGTTGAAATTTCACAAAAGGCTTTCTAGGTTTTGGAGTTCAAGTGTGTCCTAGCCCCTCCACAAAATTTCAGGGCTAGAGCACACCCGATGCTACACCAACCATACAAAATCTCAACTGTACCACCTGCTGATGCTCCGCTACTCTGACCATGAGATACTCCCCATCGCATGCAGACTGTATCCCCTCCTAAGGCCTAGTGGCAGGAGAACCCTAAGGCTTAGTGGTAGGAGAACCTTGAGGCTTAGTGGCAAGAAAACTGTGAGAGACAAGCTCATCCGGCCCAGGCATCACCATAATGCCAATATCTACCCCTCTGGATGTGACTCCGAACCTATGCAACAACAGAGAAAGTCTGCCTCGCCATCCAATGAAGGCCTCTGTGTACCCCCATGTGCCAACCCAATAGTGAACTAGATCACTCTCTGTCTTGACTCCGACCATTGCGAGATAGAATGGTCTATCAATCAACTGTATCTCTGCATCCCATAGTCGGACCTGCTGCACCATAGCTCTTACAACTGCAGGAAACCCTCCGTGCCGCATCTCTAGTCCCTGCATGTGACCAATATAGAGGGTCCATATATCATGGGCTAATCTGATGCATGCTAACCTGCCCTGTGTAGTACTGATGACCGCTGGAAACTACATGTGACAAATAGCTACCCCTTGAATGCAACCAATAAATGGATATCTGATACTCGCAATCGACTCAAGGTATGTGGATCCCTCCTGTTCATGCCAACTATCTCCACTGGGTCTGCCATCCACCCTCTTGATAATGTGTCGAGACAATGTCTGGAGCCGAGACACATACTGGGATTCTACCTCGGCTGTACCCAATGTCCTCTGCTCATGCATGGTCTCGACGTTCCCTGAGAAAAGAGTGACACATGTCTCCCTCGTGACTCGCTCCCTAGGCGTAGGTTCAGTGATGACTGATATGCCACCCTTGTAGATGATCATCTCATCCCGCAACCTGTGGCTATCAACTAACGCACCGACCCAATGCCACTGCTGAGAAGGCTCTCCCCTAGTGTGTTGAGTGTCATCCAAATATCTTGGGTGAGCTTCGCGTACCCTACTGCTCATGCCCAGAGTGCCAAAGGACAACAACAAAATCGACTATTCCTGTAAGTGATGCAGGAGAGGATCAAGCGTGTGAGTCCCCACGAATACCGTCAAGTATCGCTCATTTGTCTCCCCATTGATCCTAGGTCAACTACCCCCAAAGGTATGCCCGGTGTCTCCGTCCATGAGTTTCCTTGGAGGCAATACACTAAGACCCTGTTGTGCAACACCATACACCCCCGCATACCAGTGATCATCCATGTACTCCTTGACATGCCACTGGGCACTGTGACATACCCCTGTACACTGCTGGGTACCCCCTGCTACTACTGTATCACCCTGTACCGTCTTGTGCATTGTCTGTGTCAAGGCACTAGTCACTCCTCGTGTGTACTCAATGTGATGTAAGACACTCCTACTCCACACTGCAATCCAACACACTACGGTACACCACCATGCACCTCCATGTCCACTGGTAGTCCATTTCTCAATGCTAGAGGCTCCTACACTTTCTTGGATGTGATGGCCTAGAGTTGTGTCTTTACATGTCAGACAACCCCCAAACGGTATTATCACCTCCATTGTCGCATCACTAATCTCATCAATGAATGGATTATCACTCCAAACCCTCCCTGAGAGGTTCGAGAAGTGAATCTCCCTATGTGTCAGTAGTGATGCCACCACTGCTCTGCTCCTCTGCAACCTCTGTGCCCCACACAAAGGTGAAGAATCATTGGCTCCATACAAGGCACCGTCTGGTGGCCTGCCAATGCCACCTCCTTTGAGAAGCTCCTGCTAGAGTATGTTGATCACCCTGTGACCCCGCGTACAATTGTCGTACCAAGAGAACCCAAGGAGTCTGTCCATAAATTAGTTCGCCATTGGAGTTGACCGAAACTCCCCTATCGAATGTGCATGCTCAACTGCTAGGCCAACTGTACCCTCCAAGACATAGTCAATCGGCCTGCTTGGGAAACGATAGGTAGTCCCACCCGTATCCCAATGCCAGTTTGGGGTTCCTGTATTCCTAGTGTCTAGAAAATCCTGCTGAGCTACACCTGGGTCCACCATCATCTCCATAACCCACTCCACTGGGTACCAACTCAAAATCTCTCACCATCCAACCCCAACATGCGGATGCTGCACCTTATGCAACTTTGATCGTCTCATCTCGCTATCTAGGTCAACATATGAGATCTGACTAAGTGGCTCCGTCTCCCTCTCCCCCATGGGAAGAGGTGACACAACAGTACTACTAGCCCCGTCTATGTATGCCTGAAGGGGGCTACTTTGACATTCTAATGTGCCCTCTAGCTGTACCATTAGGGAATCCAATTGTTCCCTAATGTGGGTCAACTTTGCCATTGACTCGGCACAAACCACTCTCATGCCCTCCAGCTCCTCGTTCTGCAACAAAATAGCCTCTCGTACTGATGTGGCCTTCCCTTTCAAGGCTAGAAGGTTGGCCTGAAGCTGATGACACTACTGTGTGCGATCATCGCCTAATACCTCTGTATCTCCTAGTGCCTCATCAAGGGTGGGTACATCTCCGGGCCCCTCACCCATCTGCTACGTGCTGCTATCACCTAAAGACGTGGACACTACCTCGGTCATCACCTCAATGGATGGCACTACTGGGGTAGGCTCTACTCTCTCTACTAGAATGTCAATCAGAGCGGTTAAGGGAGTCTCCAACAAGGGTGAATCCTGCGTCACACTAGGTGTATCTACGAGCTCCCCACAATCCTGTGTGCCCTCATCCTCCAAGTGCGAGGTAGCCATTTTGATGGCTACCCCCTCTGTTATTCAATTAAGTTCGAAAAAGGTATCCAACTTTTCCACCCGATCTCGAGCTGTGCACTCGGTGGATCCATCATACGTGGGAAAAGGTATCCTCCCAATTGTATGCTGCAAATCTGAGCTCTGCATGCTAGACCCCTCACTGTTCCTGCCTTTTTCATCCCGCTTGATCTGGCAATAATCTCTGAAGGACAAAGTTGATCTGAAGTTTTCCCCCATGGACTGCCATTCTAGGAAATAATCTCCCATGGGTATATGATGATGTCGCCTACCTTGCTCACTTGGTACTGAAGGTAAAAATGTAGGCATCGTGGTCCTAGTTGGCCTGCTGAAGGTTGGCGGGTGAGTGGCTGGTAAAGGGTGGTCACACTATGGTGAGATCCCTAAAGTCTCCCCAAATCGGAACTCATGATGGATGCTCTTATCCCTATTTTGTTGCTTGAGCACTTCCACATTCCCTTTTTTCCTTTGGCTAAATCATTTAGGGCCTTTAATATGCTACCAAATGCTGCTTCCCCTTTGCTCCTTGGCTCCCTCATATTTGCCACCTCTACTACCTTTGGTGGGTAATGTTTTGCCTACCCTCCTCGTTCATAGGAAAAGATCCCCATGGCTAAGCCAAGAACCTAGCTCTGATACCACTGTAATATCTCCAAATGGGAATTAACAGTAATAAAAGTGCAAGGGGACAAACAACTACAACAAAATGGAAAACACAATTAAAAACACATGAACTGAAGCCGAAATCAACGAGCCATTTTAATAAAATGCTTGGAAAGAGGTATAATATGGTGCTTAGAAGGCTAGCACCTGGGCTTGCTCAAAGTAGGCTGAAGAAATACTGTAATTCTAGCAAATCATCTACTGAAACGTGCTCTGTGTGGCTCTGGTGCTGCGTTGCTCTGCCCAGAAATGTTGCTGGTGGTTGACTTCGGATTGCTTCTTCTGCTAAAAAAATTCCGGGCTTTTAACCCCAGACTCTACTCACAAAACCCACAAAAACTCGGGAAAGAATTGGCCAGATGTTGACCCCGAAATTTCGGCCCAATTTCCCCTAGCTCCTCTAGCTGCTGAATGCATTAGGGTCTCTGTTTGATGCCTCAAACCTGCCCAGAAAATTTTGCTAAATTAATCCTGGCTTCCTCTCAATAAACCCAGAAAAACCCAAAAAGGGTTTGCCCAAAGCTTGACCTCGGAAATTTTCCCTCTTGGGCTTGACCCACTGTGTTGCTGGGTAAATTGATCCTCCTGTAAATCCTGCCGCTGGTTGTCTCCAAAACTACACCAAAATCCCTGTTAGGAGGCCCTGAGCGTCCCCACCAAACCCTAGCTGCAAATGCTCCTCCTTCTTACCTCCTAGACCAACTCTCCAACTAGACTGTGTCCTCACTAGGCAGTTAATGCACCCTCTGCGTAATCCCCCGATGTAGAGGTTGAGATCTCCGCCTCAATATCTCATATGCTAAACAACACTGCAGACTTGGCATCCGACACAAGCGTGCTATGTCAAGATGACAATCAAAATAGAAGTCGAATGAATGATGAAATAAGCTTCCTTCACTTCCTTTTATCAATTGAGCCCCCAACGTTCCCTTGGGCCCACCATGGACTGCATAGTCCCCTCATCTAGCCACTCACTGCATTGGCCCCATAGAGCCTCTCCCAAGCTGCCACCTAGGGAGTTGTCTCCAAATCGAATGCTGGCCACATGGACCCCACTAAGGTCACAATTTTTCCTTGTGAACTATAGGAGTAGGCTGTAGCTTTTCCCTCAATTATTAATTGTGGGTCCTCACCCACCTTATTTCTGTTTGACATTAGCAACATCAAAATTTAACAAAAAATAATATCCTAATTAGCTGAATTGCTAATTGGGGATATTACATCCTCCAAGTTTAGTTGAATATCTTAGGGAGGATTAGAAGAGGAAAAGTTTAGTGTGGAGTTTTCTTTTTTTTATTTTATTTTACCTTCCTTTGGTTGATTTGATGAATTGAAATTACTTTACAAATCTGCTGGTGTAATCTTTGAAGAAGGGCAAGTTTGCTCCAATAAGATGTTAGGATGGGGGTGAAACCCTTACTTTTGTCTTGCTGTAATCCTTGTTCATGTAAGGGATATTGTTGCTACTATAACTTTCTTATTGGGGCTGTTTTCAGTCTCTTTTGTGTGCTATCTTTGCTAAGATAGAAGGTTAAGAGTAACATGGTTTAGTCCTCTTGATCATGTGGTGAAATCAGATTTGAAGGAATGTTGTATTGTTGGATGTTCATTCACGTAGCAGGCTGTCTTACTTTGTCTACTTCATATATGGTTTGATGTGTGGTTGTTCGTCAATTCTTCATGGTTTCATGTTATTACTTGGTTGATTTTGTAATTGTTGTGAGGATTATCATTGGACGAGCCTTCGTTTAATTTTCTGCACATTGAATTATCTCCTTATGGTTTATTAGAGCACATTTTAATGGCCTAGCTACACCATTTTCATCCATTTCAAACCTTATTGTTGCTTGTCTTGACTCCATAGCCCAATTAATTAGGGATTCTTCTTCGTAAAATGCACCATCCCTTTATTCTTAAGGATATCTTTAAAAAAATATTTTTAGGGTTGTGATAGAAAATAATCCAACCTAAAGCAAGAAGAAACATTGTTGTGATGACAATGGATAACTTTCCTAAGTGCCCCAAGTGTTGCAGTTCATTCAGAGACTTGAATATTTTTAATTGCAGGTTATGGAGTTCCAATTGTAGCTTTTACTTTATTGGTGATGATGTTGTTTGTTATGTGAATTGCAATTTTTATCCTCTTCGCATTTTCACTGTGCAGTGGCACGCAATTTTCCAGTTACAGTTTTTGATTTCGTAATGTTGGTGTCCGGTTGTCTTCTCTTGATTGTCTGAAGACTATTGTTCATGGTCATGCAAACTGTGATTTTTACTTTTTTGTTGGGAGGTGACATATGTGTTGTAGTCCTGTAGATTGTGATCATTGTCTTCTTTGCACATGATAGTTACATGGTGTGAAATTTTCAAACTAGAAAATATGCAGTTGTAGTGATAGATTTTTCTCTCCTACTTATTATTTCAAATAAGTTATTATTCAGAAATCTTCTGGAAAATATCAAAATAAATACTACTGCAACATTCACAAATATATATGCAGAGAAATAAACAGTAGGGAACATAAGCACAAGAATCAATCACATGTACACAGTTATTTTTGGTCAATTGTCCTCGGAAAAACTCAATGTGGGAAAACCAGTGCAACAAATGAGGGTTTTATTAATTCTTCAACAAATGATATCTTTACAGGGAAATATAATGGTAGATAAATTTTGAAACACCTGAGACTGAATTTCCGGCTTCCTCGAATAATTCTCTAACACCCTGATCAGCCCCTGTTGGCCCCTGTGTCTGTTTGCGTGATTCACTGTGCAGTCCCAGTGCTGGACTGCGTAAGTCTACGTGGAGACTGCATGGGTTCTCTGCGGTGCAGCCTCAAGCTGCCTCTAGTAGCCCATTACTGCCCTCCGTTCTGGATCTCGATCACTGTCGACTCCCTCCTCCTACTTCTGCAAACTCCTTGCCCTGCAACTCTCCCACTGAAATCGAATTCTCTTACTTCAGAATCGATCTTCTTCGAGTACTGAGTGTATGCTCGGCTTATTTTCAAGCCTTCTCTTATAATCTTCTTGTTGGAGAACCAACGGCCCACATTAAAAGATTAATCAATGGTTAACATTAAAACTTGACTTGATCCATGTTTTCTAGAAGATTCACACTCTGCCTTATTAATACTTTTTAATTATTTCATTTCACTAAGTTTAGACCTAGGATCTTCATTGAAATAATTAATAATTTTAATAAGTCATGAACCGAGTGGAATTTCCACAAACTGTTTTTGGGTTCTTTGGAATGTTGCTATCCCAGCCTCCCTGCAAAGTTTGAGACTCGAAACACTTCCGGATGCTACAAAAATCAACACTCTCTCTTGGCGAGGAAAGTGTTCCAACAGTATGCCTGTTGCATGCTGCTCTGCTTGTGAAGCATCCTCTACGCTGCTGATCTCTGGACACTGCCTCTCATTTGTTGCGTTGCTGTCTCCTGTACTGCTGCCTTTAACACTGCCATTGTCACTGCAGGATCTGTACCACAACTTCCTCTGAATACTGAGACTATCCATTCCTTCTACTGGAAGGGATTCTTCATCATCCCCATCTTCTCTCTGAAGTAGACAAACTTTTTCTTCCCTAGAGCCTTCGTGAGGATGTCTGCCACCTGTTCTTCTGTTTGAGTGTACTGTAACTGAACAACTCCACGTTGTACACAGTCCCTGATGAAGTGACACCTGATGTCAATATGTTTCTAACTATCATGAAACACATGATTTTCATAGAGCTTGATGCAACTCTGATTATCATATAGAATACTGGTCGCTTCCATATTTTCCTTGAGTAGGTTCACTAACATTTTTCCAAGCCATATGGCTTCGCATGAAGCTGTGTTGGCTGCCATATACTTTGCTTCTGCTGAACTCAGTGCTACGGACTTCTGTTTCATGCTGCACCAAGAAGCTACTCCTGATCCTAGACTAAAGCGATACCCGCTGGTACTCTTCTGATCAACCGAACTTCTAGCCCAATTTGCGTTAGTGAAACCACTCAACCTGACATCATTGCTATGGGCGTACTTCAATCCAAGCTCGACTGTTCCTCGATGGTAGCTGAGAACATGCTTCGCTGCTGCCCAATGTGCCCTCTTCGGTTCCACCATGAATTGACTGAGGGAATTTACAGCATAACAGATGTCTGGCCTTGTATTTACTAGATACATCAATGACCCTATGAGCTGCCTATATAGTGTAGGATCAGCCTCATCATCTTCGGACGTGTTGATTTCTTCCAGTTGGTGATTATTGGAGTTGTCACGGGTCTACAATCCTCCATCTGAAATCTCTTCAGAATCTTTGTAGTGTATTTCCCTTGACCAAGGAAGGTCTCGCCGTTCTGCTGTGAAACCTCCAGCCCCAGAAAATAGTGCATCTGCCCTAGATCCTTCATGTCAAATTCTTCAGCCAAATTCTTCTTGCAGTCTGTGATGAGCCTTGATGATCCTATCAAGAACAGATCATCTACATACAAAACCAGTATCAAAGGCTCACTCCCTACTCTTAGATAGTAGAGGTTGGGATTTGCATCACTCTTGACGAATCCCATCTTCTGCAGGTAGTTGTCAATTCGACCATACCAGGCTTTGGGAGTTTGATTCAGTCCATATAACGTTTTCTTCAATCTGCACACATGAGTCTTCTGATCATGTGTCTCAAAGTCCTCCGATTGTTCTATATACATCTCTTCATCTATCACCCCGTTCAAGAATGTTGTCTTGACGTCCATCTGGTGAATTTCCCATCCCATCTGTGCAACAAGGGATATCACAGACTTGATAGAGGTGTACTTGGCTACTGGGGCGAAAGTTTCTTCATAGTCGATTCCTTCCTTTTGAGCATACCCATTAGCCACAAACTTGGCTTTAAATTTCTCGATGCTACCGTCTGTAGCATACTTGATCTTGTAGATCCACCTGGATCCTACAACTGATCTCTCCTGAGATCTGTGGACCACTTCCCAGACATCATTCATCATGATGGAACTGTACTCTTCCCCCATTGCATCAACCCACACTTGGTGCTGAGCTGCTTCCCCTGGAAGGTTCTCCAACTTGAGCAACCAAGGCTTGATACCTCTTAGGCTGCTTACGGTGTCTCTTCTCATTTCGGGGAATTCCAACAAAGTCCTCTGCATTCTTCAGAATCTGTTGAAGTTCCTTGCTTGTTCTGCCACTGGTAGTGGGTGGATCTACCGGCTCTCCCTCTTGCAAATCCTCGGGAGACACATCCCTTGGATCCCTATGCCTTGGAGAGGCAACTGAATTTTCTGCTGTTGGTTGTTGGGGCTAAACCAGAGGCTCTTCCTCAGACTGTGTAGCAGAAGTCAACTCACGGGATCTTCTAAAAGCCTTCCCCTCCATGAACTTCACATCCCCTCGCACCACGACTTTCCTACTCTCAAGAATGTAGATGTGATATGCCTTTGCATTCTTGCTGTATCCTACCAGATACCCTTTTTCGGCAGTCATCTCCAACTTCTTCCTCTTCTCACTGGGTACATGACAGTAAGTTGTACTATCGAAGATCCTAAAGTGACTTACTTCAGGCTTATTGCCAGTGAAGACACTATCTGGCGTAATCTTTCCCAGTGTAGCGTGAGGAGTCCTGTTTTGAATGTAGACAGCTGTATTAGACGCTTCAGCCGACAGGAATTTGGGCATGTCTTGGTCATACAACATGGCTCTTGTTGCTTCAACAATAGTCCAGTTCTTCCTTTCTGCCACACCATTCTGCTCCGGATTGTATGGCGCTGTCCACTCTCTTTTGATAACTTCCTTTGTGCAGAATCCAGTAAACTCTTTATCTATGTATTCACCAGCATTATCTGATCGCAACACTTGATCCGCTTCCCTGTCAAATTTTCTACCAGAGCCTCAAACTCTTTGAATCGACTGAAGACTTCATCCTTAGTGTTCAAGAAGTAGATCCAGGTTTTCCTGGAATGGTCATCAATGAATTTGACGAAATATTCGACACCGCTAAGAGCTCTAGTGGACATCGGTCCACTGATATCTAAGTGTATCAGATCCAATACACCCTTGGCCCTGTTGTTGTTTCTCTGATATGCTGCCTTGGCATATTTTCCCAATACGCACCCCTTGCAGACATCATCTCGTTTAGTGCTCAGTTTTGGAACACCTGTGACAGTCTTCTAGAGAATTCTCAATGCCCCATGATGCAAATGCCCCATTATTCTGTGCCATAGCTCATTCAGGGTCGTTTCATCTGCGCTGCCGACCAGTGCCATTGGAGAGTCAAGTTGTAGCTTGTATAGTTTGTTGCTTCTTACCCCGATCTGTGTCTTCTTCTTCCAAATGGGGTGCTTGACGTAGACTCTATTGCCAATAAAGTAGATGTCATAACCTCGGTTTTGAAGTTGAGACACCGAGAGAAAATTCATCCCCAAACCCGGCACATTAGTGGCTCGGATTCTATTTCCCGTCTTTGTCTGAAAAACTACGGTACTTGTCCCAACAGTAGTGCATTTTGATTTATTACCCATGGTTATTTTGAAATTCATCTGCTCTTCTTGGTAGTCGGAAAAACAATCCCGTACTCCAGTCATGTGAGCAGAGGCTCCACTGTCAATATACTAGACATCAGAAGAAGCAGTGCTCGATATGCAAACAGAATCTTCCTCAAGTCTGGATGCCAATACAGAGACATCATGATCCATCTATTCTGTTATGCTTCTTCCCCTTCCTGGAGAACTGCGTGAACCCTTCTACGCTGTTGCTGCAACAGTAGATTTCCGTTCACTTGTTGATTCCCCCTTCTTGTTATTCATCTCTGGCTCTGATACCATGTGAAATTTTCAAACTAGAAAATATGCAGTTGTAGTGATAGATTTATCTCTCCTACTTATTATTTCAAATAAGTTATTATTCAGAAATATTCTGGCAAATATCGAAATAAATACTACTGCAACATTCACAAATATATATGCAGAGAAATAAACAGTAGGGAACATAAGCACAAGAATCAATCACATGTACAGAGTTATTTTTGGACAATTTTCTCCATAAAAACCCAATGCGGGAAAATCGGTGCAACATATGAGGGTTTTATTAATTCTTCAACAAATGAAACTTTTATAGGGAAATATAATTTCAGATAAATTCTGAAACTCCTGAGACTGAATTTCCGGCTTCCTCGAATAATTCTCTAACACCCTGATCAGCCCCCGCTGGCCCCTGTGTATGTCTGTGTGATTCACTGCGCAGTCCCAGCGCTGGAGTGCGTAAGTCTGTGTGGAGACTGCGTGGGTTCTCTATGCTGCAGCCTCAGGCTGCCTCCAGTGGCCCACTGCTGCCCTTTGTCCCTAATCTCGATCACTGCTGACTCCCTCCTCCTGCTTCTGAAAACTCCTCGCCCTGCAACTCTCCCACTGAAATCGAATTCTCTTACTTCAGAATTGATCTTCTTCAGGTACTGAGTGTATGCCCGGCTTATCTTCGAAATGACCCTCAAGCCTTCTCTTATAACCTTCCTGTTGGAGAACCAACGACTCAGATTAAAAGATTAATCAATGGCTAAGATTAAAACTTGACTTGATCCATGTTTTCTAGAAGATTCACGCTCTACCTTATTAATACCCTTTAATTATTTCATTTCCCTAAGTTTAGACTTAGGGTCTTCATTAAAATAACTAATTATTTTAATAATTCATGAACTGAGTGGAATTTCCACAAACTGTTTACGGGTTCTTTGGAATGCTGCTGTCCAAGCCTCTCTGCAAAGTTTGAGACTTGGAACACTTCTGGATGCTACAAAAATCAACACATGGAAGTGTTATTTCCAGCTTATTTGGTGCAACGATTGTTTGCTATAATGTTGGCTCATGCCTTTGTAGTGACAATGTTGGCAACACAACTTGTGAACATGCTTCATACCTGCTCCTATTTTTGGTTTCTTCTCTGACTTCATCTTGGCTGAAGTTTATGCCATCCAGACTCGTCAACACAACCCTAGGGTCTTCAAAATAATCTTTGTGCAAGCAAAAATGCCTGACCAGCTTGTGATGAGGCTCTCTTTTAGTGGAAGTAGAAAAGGATGAATACAAGACTCTAGTGTTATTGCCATCCATGGTGTGTGTTTCTTCGTAATGTTTGAGTTGCTTAGCATTACTTTGGGTTTTAAAGAAAGTAGTCAATTTATCTCTCTGTCTATGCCATCCAGACACGTCAATACAACCTGAGGGTTTCAGAAGTATTCTCAGTGAAAGCTAGTGCCTGACCAGTTTGCGCTGAAGTTTTTATTCAGTGGATAAGTAGAAAAGGATGAGTGCAGGGCTCTAGATTTGCCATCTAAGGTGTATTGGCTTGGTAATGGTTTAAAGTGCTTAGTGGTTTGTATTTTAAAGAAAGTGTGTTTATCTATGTCTTTGCAGTCTTGGAATTTTGGTTGATATGTAATATGGAAATAAAATACGATGTCAGTTGAATGCATTTTGCACTGTCATTTTTCTTTCCTTTCCAAGTAGTTTACAATGCCACCTTCTGTTACTCGCCATTGTATGTTTGCATTCATGTTCCATATTTCTTTTGTTGAGACAAATATTTGCATATGCCCATCAGGGATTTGTGTCACTTCTAGATAACTAGATTGGAACACACAACTTTTTTTTAGTATTTATGGTAATGAGGAAAGGTTTACTTGTAGAATGATTGAAGCTGCAGAAGAAAAGGGTTTAATTACTCCTGGTGTGACAACTCTAGTGGAACCCACAAGTGGAAATACAGGCATTGCATTGGCAGCTATTGCTGCTCAAAGAGGCTATAAATTTATTGCAGTGATGCCATCTAATTATTCGTTGGAGCGCCGCATAATAATGAAGAGTCTTGGCGCAGATATTTACTTGATAGGTATGTTGTTTATATGGGTACATCAGTGTTTTGTGTCTTCTTTATTTTGTCGTTTGATAAGGTATTGATTGAATGTTGCTCCATGGTGTGGGTTAAACATGATATTGTAATTTGTATCGACCATTTAATTATCAAAGTAAATTGCAGGTCATATGTGAACACATTTCTTAATCTGCAGAAAGCAGTAAATCATTGTTGAAGCTATTTCTTAACATTCATGACTGTTTCTGGCCATTTTCAGACATTGAAGTTTACAGTTATAAGATTGTTCCAGGCTGGTTCCTTTTCTGCATTAGGCATGAGTCTCGTTTTAATATATTTTCTTGGTAAGAAGAAGAAAGATATATATTATCTTTCTGTCAGTTTGGTTATTCGTGGATATTATTAAAATTATCTTACTTTTACATGCACGACCAGAATGATTACTACAGCATTTGTTGTCGAGTACAATCCATGAGTTAATTTTTTTTTTGTTTCCTCTAAATGGGAAATCCTGTTTTTTATGGTCGGTAAACCTGGAAATAAGCTCATTCCACATTCACATTCTTAAGTGAAGAATAGGGATTGCTGGTACCTTGCCAATGGCATACAATAATTTTCTTGAAGGCTACATTAACAATATTCAAGTAACCAAGAGCCACACATGGAAAACCTCACGTAGGGGAGGAGCATGCTTACTAGGACTTGAATTTGGGTTGTTGTCACAGCAATCACTCCAAATTACCACTAGACCACAGCCAGATAAACTATAATGTGTTCTGTTATGAAGGAATTCAATTCAAATTTTATTAAAACTTATGACACCAGTTTATCTATGCGCACATTGCTGAACATATAGGTTTATATGTTTCGTGAACACCATTTAGTGAAATAACAAATGAAAAGCCCCTGAAAATATAATAACAAGAAGGAGATATTAAAATGGCTAGAATGTGTTGATTTTTCAAGTGCAGTAGATACAAGCACACATTTCTAAAACACTGATAATTACTTCTAATGATGTAGATCTTCTTTTAACAGTTCCTGTTTATCATCAAGCAATTACAGTTCATAAATTCAACCATAAAAAACTTAAGGACAATAGAGATCACAATGCAGAAAGAGAACACAAGATTTACCCTAGGAAAACCCACTTGGTAGAAAAATCCAACAACCTTTTTCTTAGAGAAATTCTTTTGTTCAACAAGAGATACAACTAACGCTGCTAGTCAACTATGAGCTGAAATAGACCAACAAGCTATAGTGAAACCTGGTCAAGCAGCCCTCTAGTCAAGTCAAGTCTGTTGAGAAATCAATAGGGATATAATTAGGGTGATTTCTCTTAGACTTGATAATAGCTTGTGATGTATTTTTACTTTTCTTGATTATTAGCTTCCTCTTTTATTATTATGTTGTTCTTATCATCAAACAACTACCAAAAACATGAAGTTCAGTAGTGCGCAAGAACACAAGATGTAAGCTGCAAGCCAAGGCAAAAACCTCTCCTCTTGAGAGGAAAACACACAAATCTCTTCTCTTCTTATACATTCTTCAAATGATAAATTTCAAGACCTCTAGACCAAGACCAAAACCCTTCAAAGACCAAGCCAGACCTTCTTGATGATGTGCTTTTTCTATCTAAGTCAAACCCAGTCAAATCTCTTCCGTCTGCATAACTTCAACCCTCAACTGCAAAATTTCGGCCTCCACTACAAGTCTGAAATTTTTGGCCCCTGCAACAACTGTTGCTTCCACACAGGTGAGAGAATTTGTGGCTTCCAAGGTTGCTTCCTCTTCTAGGGCTAGTAGGTGATGTAATAGACCTTTCTTCCACCAATTTCGACCTTCTTTCTGCAACTTGAAAACTTCAACCTCGTAGCTGCAAAACCCTAGCCTTATCTTTGCATGCGTGAGAGAGACAGAGAGAGAAACAACCCAAAATTTCGTCCTTTCTTCTTTCTCCTTCCTTCGCTTCCCTTTCTTCTTCTCCTTCTTCGCTTGAATGATGAGTGAGTGAGTGGAGGTCCATAGGAGGTCGAATTCTATCCTATATATAGGCTTCGAAGGAGGATAACATGCCCTAATAAGGCTGACTTGGTCTTGGAGGGGTATTTTTTCACTTTGGACACAAAAATAATTTTTTTGTCATGTTACAAGATGCCCAATGGGGTCTTCTTCATATGACAACGACTTTGTTGGATTCTTAACTCTATGACAAACCCTAGAAGCACTCAATATGTGCTTGACCTATATATAAAATAATTCTTGAGCATGAAACCCATGCTACAAAAATAATAATAATAATAATAATAATTTTCTTTTCTTTTTACAACATACAAGAATCAAGAGTATATTTCACATTTATGAAGATCGAACTTAGTTGCATATTTCAACACTCTTAACTAGGGAAGTATTCATAATGGTACATGGACATTTTCATACTGAAGAGATCTCATAAGAAGAGTCGGATTGGTAAGCCGTATCATAAGCTATTATTTCAACTTATCACATTGCATCTCATCATACCAACGAACATTGTCACATAACAAGGCCATGACTAACAACTCTATCTCTCCACAAGATCAGAGTACAATGCTGAGACAATGATTTATAGAGACCATCATCATTGTCTCTTAAGGCACATACCCCACTTGGATGTTCAGAAGGTATGTCCTTCTAGGACAATTCCTGTCTTGGATTAATACATCCTCAAGGAATTTCTTCTTCGACTAATCTTACCTATTAAATGCCCTACCTCATCCTCAAAGAGTATCAGAAATCACATGCTTACCCAATCCTCCATTCTTTCTTCATAAAGTGAAGACAAGAATGATGTGTCTATCTCTCCCTATCAAATAGGGAGGAGATATCAACCAATCCAAGCTTGTTTGTCAAATACACAAGTTTCTTATTAGGAAGATATTTTGTCAAAATATAACCTACCTGCTCATCGATGGATGTGAAAATTCCACAATCGGAATCCCTTCTACAACAACTGGTTAAGTTTCTTCTATTTGTTATATTACTGAACAAAATTATTTACTTTTTGCTATTGTAAATAACGAAACTAACAAACTGCGACCTTCACAAATATAAAACACCGCGGAAACAAAAACACTGCGCAAGAAAGAAATAACAACACACAATGGACACTGTTATTTTTGGACAAATGTCCTAGGAAAAACCCAATGCGGGAAAACCGGTGCAACAGTTGAGGATTTGTATTATTATGCAGTACTTTTATGAATACAAGTCTATGACTGTCGAAACTAACAAATCATACAGAGGAAAAACTGACAAATAAATCACACGAGAAAATCTCACTTTGCCACGAGATTTCGGCTCTGACCTCAACTCTGGATGAGCTGCTCTGTGCTGCCTCTACATTGTCTCTATGTAGTGACTGTGCCACCCTACACAGTCTTTGCGTCACAACCTGATGCAACCTTTCCTCTCGTCGTTGGATCTTCTGCTGACTGGAAATGAGGCTCTCTTGGCCTCCGAAAACTCCCTTTGGCTTTTGGCACTGACCCTCCACTGTTTCCTCAACAAAATTTTGGACTCCCTATGAAGCTCTGCGCTACCTCTACATGGCATTGTGTAGACTCTCTGTGGCTCTTACTGCCTCCTCTCCCTTGAACCCACCGGATCAGGAAAAACTTCCTTCGACCAACTATCCCTGCCCCTCACTGCAAGAAATCTTCTCGATCACTCTCCGACAACACCTGTGCTTCTCTCTTGAGAATTTGATCTCTAGATCTCTCACTCGGTGTGTTCTCCAAGTTCCCATTGAGCTCCTTCTTATAATCTTCTCATTGAACCTTCAACGCCCTAGATTAGATCCTAATAAATGGCTAAGATTATCTTGGACTCAATCCTCGTCTTCATCTAGAAGATTCACACCTGATTTAATTAATACCCTTTAATTATTTTCTTTTCCTAAGTTAGACTTAGGATTCTATTAAAAATAATTAAATATTTTATTTAAATCCTCTCCGCGTGGAATTTTCCCAAACGATTTCTAGGTCTTGGAGAATGCATGTGTCTTAGCCTCTCTACAAAATCTCGAGGCTAGAGCACATCCGATGCTACAAAAATCAACACTTCCTCCTAGCGAGGAATGTGCTCAAGTGCTGCAACCTACTGAAGCATCACTTCTAACTATGTATCATCTCCTGCTGCACTGCTGATGTCTGACCTCATTACCCACCAACTACTGCACAAATGATGCATTTGTGTCGCTGCTGACTCTGCATATTGCTTCCAACTACTGCGCAAATGATGCATTTGTGCTGCTGTTGACTTTGCATACTGCTTCCAACTACTTCATCTACACTGCAACTCCGTTGTTGCTGCCACTGCAACATCCACAACAGAAAAACATCCAAAATACTGAACCAACTGTGTTTAGTATGATGCATCTGTCACCTGAGTCTTGACTGCTACTAGTCCCTGCGCTATCACTTAAGCTACAGCGTTGTTGCTAACCCTACATTGTGCCAACTGCACTGCTGCCAACTATGCTCTGCGCTGATTAGTGTAGACTGCTACTATCTACTGCATCTATCACTCTGGCACCCCTCTGCACGAACTGACACTGGTCCATCCTACTACTTTTGTTATGGGCTCCTGTAGCAAGGTATTCATCCAAGAGGTGGACTCCTCAAGGATCATGCCCATCTTGTAACTCTATGGGGCTACAAAACCAAATCACCCCGCCTCACCCTTGGAGGTATATCAGTGATCATGGAAAACTCCTCCTCGATCTTTGCGGATGCAGGCTATTGATCCTACCTCTCCTCTTGTTGAGATTTTGGGGTAGCATCAGATGTGCTCTAGCTCCCAAATTTTGTGGAGTAGCTGGAGTACATGATATCGCCAAGACCCAGAAAGCGTTTAGAAGAATTCCATCAAGTTTAAGAGATATTTAATTAATTAATCTTTTTAATTAAGGACCCTAAGTCTAACTTAGGAAAATTAAAAGATTAAAGTGAATTAAGTTAAACATGTGATGAGAATGACTTAAGTGACGCGGATCAAGCAACTTCTAATCTTAGCCGTCGATTGGAGATTAGATCATGACTGTTGATGTTTCAACGAGAAAAGTATAAGAGAAGGGCTTGGGGTCAGCTGGAGAACACGCACATTGGCGGAGCACTGAAGCTAAGTTGAAATTCTAGGGCATGGTTTGCTAGGAATTTCAGAAGCAGTTTGCAGTGCGGCGAGGGGCAGTAATGGCAAGGGGATGGTTTGATCCTAGGCCAAGAGTACAACAGCGGCAGAGAGGCAGCATACCAGAGCAGCGCAAAGGTCAAGTGCTACGCAGTTTAGCAGAGGCCACGCAAAGGCAGTGCAGAGGCAGTAGGATCCACGTAGGGCTAATGCAGACCCAGTCAGGGCAGTGCAGGGGTAGCGTAAGCCCTTCAGAGGTGACACAGGTCCTGCCAGAGCAGCGCAAAGGCTGACGCAGGCCAGTCAGACTGACGCAGATGGCTGAGGAGCAGCGCTGGGATTTTCGGTGGGCCAAAAAGGGCTTGAGTTCTGTAAATCCCATTCGAGGGTGTGAATCAACTATATTTTCTGTCTCCGAGATAAAAGAAGCATAGCTGTTGTGATTTCTCTGTAGGGTAAACCAGTTTGTTGCCCATAAATTGTTGTACTTAGAATCTGCTTAATAATAAAAATCCTTCAGAGCTAGCTACACCGGTTTTCCCGCATTGAGTTTTTTCGGGGACATTTGTCTGAAAAATCTGTGTGTCACTTTGTCATATGAGCATGCTATTTAGTAAATGATCTGTATGTGTAGGCTATTATTTGTTGTTAAACACACGCATGGTAAACAAGAAAGTAAACACACAAGGAGAAAGATAAGCGTGAGATATCTTATTATTCACCATAGATGTACATTTATATTACATTGGTGTGACCCATTCCAAGTGGTCTCTTTGACTCCATTTGTCCATTCGCCTTCTACACCTACTCGTTGAGGATTAGGTGTCCAACATTCCCCCCCATAATCCGAAGGGGTATGTGTGAGTCCAAGAAGAGAGTTGTAATACAAATCTGCAAAATATGCATGGCAACACTTAGGCTGAATCAGCTCTCTGAAATGTTGGCATAAAGAGGTGGTTTAAGGATGACCACCAACACTGGAACGCTTAGTGCAGTTCCCAGAACTCTTCCAAATCTAGCAAGAAGCTGAAGGCTTCTGCTAGAGGAAGTGTCTCTCATATTTGAAGAGGGAGACCTTCAACCTAGAAGAAAGGAGGTCTACAACTTGTGATGGTTTAATGATGACCACCAACACTAGAATGCTTAATGCATTTCCTGGAACTCTACCAAAGCCGGCAAGAAGATGAAGTCTTCTGCTAGAGGAAGTGTCTCGAATTATTTGAAGAGGAAGAATATCAACCTCGCATGGATGGTTTAAGGATGTCCACCAACCAAAGGAATGCTCATGGGCATCCGTATCTTTGGCTACAACTCTGAATCTCGAATGAGAGATCGTGGCTCAGGCTCGCTTGATGTGGCTTCGAAGCTTGTAGATGGCCACCATTTCCCCCCTGTCAAGTACAAGGTGAGATGATGGCGAAAACTCAACTGTAAGATTGTTCAATATTCTAGAACAAGTTCTGACATATGACTTAAACATCTTCTTGGCTGCTGATGCCCATTGCCAAGAAGTGATGCATCCAAGACGAATCTTTGTTCCTGTAGGATGCTTGTTTTTGAAGCATCTGTGTGAAGAAAGGGTGTGCCGACCACAGTGCTTGCATGGGTGAAGATCAAAACAATGATCTTTCATATGGCCAATTCGATCACAGTGTTGGCATTTTTCAATCTGTTGTTGTTGCTGTGGAAGAGGAGCAGGATCTTGAACAACTGAAGGTGAACTGTCATAAATAAATCCGACACTCTGAAATTTGATAGGCTTGGAGTAGTCCGGAATATGAAAGGAAAACTCCTTGTCATATCCAAGACCGGTTCTGTGCTTGTTATGGACAAGCTCTTCCCAAGGTTCGATGATGGGCTTGGGAAGTGCAGGCTGGATTTTTGCTTATGCGTGCAAATCTGCTCTTATACTGGGCATTGAATGTGAATCAACTGCAACATTATTGGCTTGCTGCTTATGGGAGTCTCTTTCAATGTTCTGAACAAAAACAGGTTCAGAATGATGACTCCGCTGCTGTAATTCTTCTTGCTGAAGCTGAGACTCCAACTGCAAAAATTCAATCTTTTCTTTTGCATTTTGCAGAGAGACCTTAATATTAGACAAAGTGTCCCTACCGATTTTAACTATCTCCACCAGCAGATAAGATTAGAGTGCTTAATAACTCTAACAATCCATGAATTTTCTCCATTATTCAAACAATTAAAGTCAACAAATGACCAAAAATGTACTTGTAGAAACTATGATGATTTTTAGGAAATAAATTTGCCAATCTTTTGAACTTGAAGAGTCCAAAAAAACGAAAACTTCGCTTGCACTTTTCCTTGACTCACCGCAACTAATTTCAATGATACCTTGGAGCAGCGTTGGGAAGTCAATTATGCTCCCACTTCATTTGTGCTCATTCTGCTCCCACTATGTTATCGCTCCAGCCTATTGTTACATTGCATATACCAGACTCCACTCCACACATCTGCCGTGGTCCCATGGTCATTACTCCATACAGTGCTCCTCCACGCTGTGTTAATACAATGCACTCCTTACCACCGGTCCATCGGTCGCTCTGCATGGGTCATACGATCTTTCCCTGGTCTCCCCCTCAACTCCACTACATGATGTTGCTTACAGGAAACTGCGAAGGCAGAGTGCGAAGGAGGAGGGAGTGCGAGCCTGTAGGAGGGCTGACGGTCGAGGAGGGAGGCTGCATATTGAGTTGAGGACCGAGGGATAGGACCACCAGTACAGGAGTAATAACAGAGTGTGATGGCTGACAGGTAAGTGGAGGAGGCCACAGGGGAGGTGGAGTCGTTGAAGGGAAGGCCGATGTCAAAGGGCCGACAAAATGTGGGTTTGGAGCCGAGGTATCGTGGGAGAGAAATCGAGGGTGTGAGGGTGCCGACGGAGGATACTGCGTGTGGAGAGGAGTCGATATTATGAACTGGGGGAGGTGGTCTGACCAGTGGCAGAGGTTCGTCGAATAGCAGGCAGAGATTATCATAGAGACAATTTTAGGAGAAGAAGAGTGGAGGTAGAGTCATGGTGGAGAACAGACCATGATTTATTTAGAAATCGAGAGATATCGTTACACTTCCCAAAAAGCAAGATGATAAACATGAATCCAATCTCCTTTGATGCTTGGTATCCACTTATTTGGAGGTTAAAAAATCAAAATTTAGGTCGGCAATCGAGATGACCTCAATTCATCGAATTTCTTTTGCAAATCTGGTCCACCATAGTATGCGCTGCCACTATATTATCCTTCATTTTACAAGGAATCTAGTCTAACAGTGCGCAGCTTCTTCCATCGCACAATTTGCTTAGGTGTCTTTATATGAAGTGGGAAATCCGGCTTTTGGAGGCACAAGATAGAGGTGGCATATAACACCGAGGAGGATCCGTAGTGGGAGAAGAGCCACAGTGGGAGAGAAATCTATTTCAGAAGAAGATTCGAAAAACAAGCTAGTGCAGTGGAGAAATCAAAAGAAGAACCCTATGGTAGTTTGTTGGGCTTCGCTTATGGAAGAACTGGCTTGAGCGTTTTGGATGGGAGGCAACATTGAGCCGAAGGGCAAGAAGGAGAGCAAATGCAATGCGCAGGAGTCGAGAGTCAAGGCTAGTGTGAGAGAGGTGAGCGTTAGAATTTAGATAGGAAATACGCACAGCCACAAATCTAAGAGTCGTTTCTACTTGACAGGGATGGCGCAGAGGAACGTTATGTCAGACCATAGCTATATCTGTGGGAAGTTATAACAGCTGACATCTCTCAGAAAGAGCACTCAAGAGAGTTAGATTTCTGAGTAGGACCACTGTGCTTTGAGGATGTTATGCGCTATAGACTTGAAAGGGATGGCAGGACTGGAATCTCCTTAGCGCTCTCAATGGTGTATAAGGCAGAAACGTTACTGACTGAGGAAGTTTAAACGACAGGAACCAGTGTTTCTTATTATGGTAACTGCATCCACAGCAAAAACCGACCAACTTTCATGAGCACAAGGGCTGACAAGCAGAAATTATAGGAGTTATTAAATGTCACTCACAAGCAGAAAACTAGAGTGGATGGCAAAACTGAAATGCGTAGAGAGGCCATCAGACTTGAGCAGGGCCAGATTTCGCATGCTCTGATACCATGTTAAACACACGCATGGTAAACAAGAAAGTAAACACACAGGGAGAAAGATAAGCGTGAGATATCTTATTATTCACCATAGATGTACACTTATATTACATTGGTGTGACCCTTGGGTTCCCATTCCAAGTGGTCTCTTGGACTCCATTTGTCCATTCGCCTTCCACACCTACCCGTTGAGGATTAGGTGTCCAACATTTGTATTTACTTCGTTGTTAATTATGAATATTCAGATTAATAACTTGTGTATTTAATCAAGTAGGAGAAGTAAATCAAGAATTAACAGTGGGGTTTCTTAGATTAAGAAATTTTAACATGGTATCAGAGCGATTGCAGATCAAGCTGGATCTCCAACAAATCGGCTGAAGAAATTTGTGCTCCATAGAGCAACTGAAGCGGCAGAGAATCTAGAGAGGGAAACGCAACATCCGAAGGACGCAGTCCCAACAGAGGCTATGCAGGGGCTGACGCAGTCCCAACTGGGTGACGCAAAGACAACACCGTGCCTTCTAGAGGGACGTAGGAGCAGCCTATGTTGTGCAGAGGCTGCGCTGAGCTAGTCTGCTCACGCAGAGGCCAGTTAGGGTGACACAATCCAGTTTCGAGTGCTGTGTAGATTTGTCGTGGTCTGGAAATGAGGCTTCAGATCTTCAACAGTTGTTGGCGGGGTGGAGATTCTGCTAGTGTAAAATTGTGCCTAAGCTAAGTTGACAAAGAGCGGGAGGAGAACAACTGCTCAGTAGATTTCATTGCCAAAGAAATCTGAGGATCGATCATAGGGTGATCGAAGAGAGCTGATTTGTTGGATTTGGTAGATTTCCGAATGAGGAAATCAGTTGTTAGAGGGAGTAGAGGGTGCCTTTCTCACCAAGGACCCTAGATTTGAGTTTCTGTTAAGGGTAGCAACAGAAGTGGGGAGAGGAGGATCTGTTCCGACAGATTATTTTTGAGTAGATGGTGCCACACGGACTGCGTGATCAGGATAGGTTGGACGACCTGTCCAACTTTGCTATTTAGAAGGCCAAAATCCTAGTAGTCTTGGAGGCATACAGTTTACAGGAGCATGGAGAGAGCATCTTGGCTACACCAAGCGAAGCTATTCTTTTGGCAAAGCATAATGAAGCAGCGACACATGCCAAGCGCTTCATCATGGACGAGGTTAAGGATCATGTGGTACCACACATAGCCGAGAAGAAGACAGCTAATGAGATGTGGAAAGCTTTAACCCCACTGTATCAAGGGAAATCCGTCACGAGGAAGATGATTATGGAGAACCAACTGAGGTTATTTATGATGACCAAGGGAGAGGAAATCGATCCTTTCCTCTTCAGGTTGCAGGCGATTCGGGATCTACTGACTGCCATGGGGGTCAAGGTGGAAGATGATTTCATGGTGAGGATTGACTAAATGCAGTCACGGAGGATTGGGAAACGTTTGTCCAAAGCATCCTGGGCAGAGTGGACCTTCCAAACTGGGACGATATGTGGGCTATCCTCCAACAAGAGGAAATCCACCGGATGACCAAGAGACAAACCAACTTTGGATCAAGCAAGGTGAAGGAGGAAGAGGAAGATGCAACCCTGGCATCTAAGAAGCAGCAAGGGAAAAAAAGCGTGATCTATCTAAGATAAAATGTTTCCAATGTGGTAAACTTGGACTCTTTGCCAGCAATGTGGTGAACTTGGACTCTGCGGAAGCTAAAGAAGACGATGGCTCCTACGATGACATGGCCATGAGCGCTCATGAACCATAGAGGTGGGGCAATATTTGATCTGTAGAGTAGCTACAGAGTTGTGGTGGGATCCTTGAGTAGCCCAACCCTTGGATCACATCTGTGCTACAAGAGCCTTAAGACAGTAGTAGGAATGATTGGAGCAGTGGGTGCAAAGGAACACGGATGAAGCAGAGGCAGAGGCTGGGACGCTGTAGACGGAACAACGCAGTGCAGAGGCAGCAACAACGTAGAGGCAGCAGTGCAGAGGGGCTGATGGAACTTCAACAACGTAGAGGAGGCATGCTTACGCAGTGCAGAGATGTGGCAGTGCAGTGGCTTTAGGAGGACAACGCAGAGCAACAACCTAAGGAGATTCAGTGATGAGATGCAGCTCGACTGACTTGTCTGTCATTGGGGCAGGGGTCCTTTAGTTGCTTACTCTCAGCAACTAAGTTGCAGTGCAACAATTGGCAGCACGATGCTGCAATTTGAGAGGGAGCTGTAGTACAAATGTAGCAGTGATGGTGGTAGAGTCACGGACAACAGTATAGAGAGCAGCAACAACGCAGTGATGTAGGGCAGCAGGCCAAGCATCAGCGCGAAGATCGATGCCAGAGATTAGAGCAGTACTTCGGGGTGAAGTGTATTGCTAGAGCACATTCCTCGCTAAGAGGGAGTGCTGAGATTTTGGGGTAGCATCGGATGTGCTCTAGCTCCCAAATTTTGTTGAGGAGCTGGAGTACATGAGATCTCCAAATCCCAGAAAGCGTTTAGAAGATTTCCATTAGGTTTAAGAGATATTTAATTAATTAATCTTTTTAATTAAGGACCCTAAGTCTAACTTAAGAAAATTAAAAGATTAAAGTGAATTAAATTAAACTTGTGATGAGAATGACTTTAGTGACGCGGATCAAGCAGCTTTTAATCTTAGTCGTCGATTACAGATTAGATCACGACCGTTGATGTTTCAACGAGAAAAGTATAAGAGAAGGGCTTGGGGTTAGTTGGAGAACACACACATTGGCAGAGCACTGAAGCTAAGCTGAAATTATAGGGCATGGTTTGCTAAGAATTTCAGAAGCAGTTTGCAGTGCGGCGAGGGGCAGTATTGGCAAGGGGATGGTTTGATCCCAGGCAAAGAGTACAACAACGACAGAGAGGCAGCATACCAGAGTAGTGCAGAAGCAGCCAGGTGCTACGCAGTCCAGCAGAGGCCACGCAGAGGCAGTGCAAAGGCAGCAGGAGCCACGCAGGGCTGATGTAGGCCCAGTTAGGGCAGCGCATGGGCAGTGTAAGCCCTTTAGTGGTGACGCAGGTCCTTCCAGAGCAACGCAGAGTCTGATGCAAGCCAGTCAGACTGACGCAGAGGGCTGAGGAGCAACGTTGGGGTTTCCAATGGGCCAAAAAGGGCTTGAGTTCTGTAAATCGCGTTTGAGGGTGTGAATCAGGCATGTTTTCTATCTCCGAGAGAAAAGAGGTATAGCTGTTGTGATTTCTCTGTAGTGTAAACCAGTTTGGTGCCCATAAATTGTTGTACTTAGAATCTGCTTAACAATAAAAACCCTCCAGAGCTAGCTGCACTGGTTTTCCCGCATTGGGTTTTTTCGGGGACATTTGTCCGAAAAATCTGTGTTACTTTGTCATATGAGTGTGCTATTCAGTAAATGATCTGTATGTGTAGGCTGTTATTTGTATTTACTTTGCTATTAATTCTGAATATTTAGATTAATAACTTGTGTATTTAATCAAGTCGGAGAAGTAAATCGAGAATTAACAATAGGGTTTCTTAGATTAAGAAATTTTCACATTGACACTGGGTAGCAGAGTGACCAAGTTCACCACACTTGAAGCATTTGATCCTCGAGACATCCTTTTTCCATCTCCTTTGCTCATGTTGTCCTTTCGATGCGAGGGTTGCGTTCTCCTCTTCCTCCTTAGGCTTCGTCCCACTGCTGCTGCTGCCTCCTATGGTACTTTTCACCAAGTCATGCCTGCTCTCCTCTTGTTGTAGATATGCCCAAACTCTCTCCCAATCCGGAAAGTGTTCTCTGCCCAGGATACTCTGGACTAAGACTTGCCATTCTTCGGAAACTTTGTTCAGAGCAAATCATACAAACTCAGTAGCCTGAGGCGCAGATCCTACAGCCGCTAGCTGATCCCAGACATCCTGAAGTCTAGTGAGGAAAGGATCTGTGAAATTTTCAACTGAAACACTATTGCATTGATAGATTTATTTCGCCTACTTATTTTATGATAAGTTATTTACAGGTTCTTCAGTAAATTCTGAAATAAACATAACTGCTGTATTCACTTAACCATAAGCAGAAAATAGAACATAATGCATATAACACAATAGAAACAATCATTATTTTTGGACAATTGTCCCCCGAAAAACCCAATATGGGAAAACCGGTGCAGCAGATTGTTGAGTTTTGTAGGATCGGAGAGTGTTCTAAGTCTCAAACTTTGTAAGGAGGCTTGGACATTAGTATTCCAAAACACTTAGAAACCGTCTGTGGAAATTCCATTCGATTCATGACTTATTAAAATAATTAAGTATTTTAATGGAGACCCTAATTCTAAACTTAGGGAAATTAAATAATAAAAGGGTATTAATAAGTCAGAGTGTGAATCTTCTAGAAAACAAAGATCAAGTCAAGTTTTAATCTTAGCCATTGATTAGACTTCTAATCTGGGCCATTGATTCGTCAATGAGAATATTATAAAAGAAGGCTTGAGGGTCATTTGAAAAACAAGTCGGGCATACACTCAGTACCCGAAGGAGATCAATTCTAAAGTAATAGAATTCGATCTCAGTGGGAGAGTTGCAGGGCGGAGAGTTGTAGAAGCAGAAGGAGGAGGGAGCAGTACTCTCCTAGGTGAAGCCAACAACATATGAAATGTCGTGTTGTAGCAGTACTCTCCCAGGTGAAGCCAACGCAGCCAAGCCTTCTGCTGCCTCGTGATATAGTTTCTCATGTAGCCCTCCAGCCACTTGTTCACTATTAATGTCTGCCCATCCGTCTGGGGGTGATAACTGGTACTGGGTGTCAACTTGGTACCCACCAAATGAAATAACTCCTGCCAAAATCCACCCATGAACCAGTTGTCCCAATCACTGACTATGGCCTTTGGAAGACCATGGAGCTTGAAAATATCCTGGAAGAACAACTCGGTTACCTATGAAGTAGTATATCGTGCAGAGATGGCGAAAAAGTGCGCATACTTTGTCAGTCGATCAACAACTACAAAGATGCAATCCTTGCCTTGCACCATGGGCAAACCCATAATAAAATCCATGGCGATGCTCTCCCATTTCCCCTCCAGAATGGGAAGCAGCTGTAGTAAACCTGCAAGGTGACTCAACTCTCCTTTATTCCTCTGACAAACTTCGCACTCCATGATATGTCGGAGTACGTCCTCCTTGAGGCCCCTCAATGAGAACCTCTCCTGGATGGCCCTATAAGTCTTGGTGAACCCCTAATGGCGTGAAAGCAGTGAGTCGTGGGTTGCACGCAGGATCTTCTCCCGAAGCTGGGAGTCACCTGTCAATAAAATCCTATCCCGGTAATAGATGACCTCATCCATCACCCGATACCTGTCATCTTTCACCTGCCCATCCAACACCTCACAAGCAAAACGGTCCTTGGAATACTCCCCCAATAGCTAGGCCCTCTAGTCTGCATCAAGGCTCATCAAGGACAGCGCTGCTCGTCTCCGTGACAAGGCATCTGCCACCACATTGTTCTTCCGTTTGACATACTCGATGTCAAAGTCATAGGCCTGGATTTTGCTGAACAATTTTTGTTGTCTCTCCTGTAATTGTTTCTGCTCAAGGAAAAACCGGAGACTGTTGTGGTCAGTCGTTACCTGAAATTTGTTACCTACCAAGTACTGCCAGAACTTGGCCAACGCATGCATGATGGCCAGCATCTCTTTGTCGTATATCGGGTACAATCTCTCATGCGACAGTAGCTCCTGACTCTCGAAAGCGATAAGATGCCCCCCTTGCATCAAAATTGCGCCTACCCCCTCCTAAAGCATCACACTCCAGCACAAAGGGCTTTGTGAAGTCTGGCAATACCAACACCGGGCAACTACTCATCACCTCCTTGAGCCTATCAAAGGCCCTCTGCGCAATATCAGTCCACCCAAAAGCCCCCTTCTTGGTGAGATCCATGAGGGGTGTTGCAAGTTGTGAAAACACCTTGACAAAATTTCGGTAGTAGGTGCAGATGCCTACAAACTCCCTAGAGTTCTGTCACATTCTTCGGTTTTGGCCAATCCCGGATGGCCCGAATCTTCTCCTCATGGACCCTTACCCTGTCCACTCCGATGATATGCCCCAAGTAGAGCATCTCTGTAAGCCGAATTTCACACTTGGATAGCTTAGCATAGAAATGCTGCTCCTCCAAGATACGTAGTACAACCTCAATCTGCTACAAGTGTTCCTCCCATGTGTGGATATAGATGAGAATGTCATCAAAAAATACCAGCACAAAGTTCCTCAACTGACCATGAAAGATGTGGCTCATACAAGACTTGAAGGTGGCCGGAGCATTGGTCAGCCCAAAGGGCATCACCAAAAACTAAAAGTGGCCATAGTGGCATTTGAACGCAGTCTTGGGGACATCTTGATCCCTCACCTTGATCTGATGGTACCCCGACTTCAGATCGATCTTCGAGAAGAACTTTGCTCCCCTCAGCTCGTCCACTAGCTCATCAATCTTGGGGATGGAGTAACGGTTCTTCATGGTTTTCTTGTTGAGTATGCTGTAGTTGATGCACATCCGCAACGTGTCATCCTTCTTCTTCACCAAGACTACGAAAGAAGGAAAGGGATTAGTGTTGGGCCTAATGTGTCCCAATGCCAAGAGCTCACATATGGCTCTCTCAATCTCATCCTTGTAGGCTTTTGGGTGCCTATAGGGGGTGGTGATCATTTCCTGGATCCCCTACTCCAGCTCAATAGTATGCTCAAACCACCGGTCTGGTGGCTGCCCCGGTGGTATGTCCCCAAAAACTGTGGAGTAACGGTCCAATATAGACTGCACATCAGGATGTACTGGCTACCCTGTGACTCTTGCCTCTGAAATACGCAGCTCCACTAACCACTCTATGTCTCCCTTCCAGAAATCTGCATCCATCCGGTGTGCCGAGACTGTTTGGGGAGGGTATGTATGCATGCCTCTGATCATCACGTGCTTCCCACTCTTCTTATCCGTCCACTCCATCTCCAACGTCTCCCAATCTGTAGTGACCTTACCAAGCGTAATAAGCCACTGTACACCTAATACCACATTGGTATCTGGAATGTTGACCACAAAAAATTGATTCGTCACTGTGTATGTCCCCATGGTCACTGCTAATGTCGGAACATACCGCATGCACTGCATGGTCCTGGCACCTGGTGTGAAATTTTTTGAATATTACTTATGCAGAAACCCTACTGTTAAATTTGGTTATACTTCTCCTACTTAATCAAGTTATTAATCGGAAATTTCAGCATTAACATCGAAGTAAATGTGAAAAATCCTAGATCTGGATTCCTACTGCAACAAATATGAATTACTTCTTCTATTATTTTACATAATTATTTCATTTCAGTGAAATACTGAAGTAATTATTGAAGCAGTCTACATAAATAATGCTGCGGAATAAATCTAAGTGCTGAAACAAACTGAACAAAATGCAATGAAAAACAACCACATTAACGCAGTTATTTTTGGACTAAGTCCCCGGAAAAACCCAACTTGGGAAAATCGGTGCAGCAAATCTGAGGGTTTGTATTATTAAGCAGCAGAATGAATACAACTAGGCTGTCAACATTCGGCAAACCCTTCAAAGAAATCTAGACAATTTGGTGAAAAATGTGAGATATAATCTCCGGCTGATCTGACAGCGTAAGTGAAGCCCTTATTGCCTTTGCATGATTTCCTACGCTGGACTGCGTAAGCCTGCGTGGGCAAGCTGAAGGAACTGCATCACTTTGCTCTGCAACTGATCTAACTAATCTAGGACTGGATTTTGGCCCTCCTGGCTCTGAAACCCCAACCTCTAGCTATCTCTGGACTGACTCCAAGAGACAGTGTTCTGTTTCTGCGTGATTTCCTGCAGGGTCTACGTCACCTCTTCAGAAAACTGTGTTGTCTCTCTCTGCGTCACCACTGCCTCTCTCTGAAATGCACTCTTGGTCCTCTTGACCAATCTCTGCTTCTGCCCCTCTCTGGATCTGATGACTGAATCACAATCACTTAGCAAACCTTGCCCTAGTGATTTGATTCTTGATCAAAAGCTGTGTCTCCTTACACAAATTCAAAAATGCTCAATGGCTCAAGTGTCAATTGTGTTTACCATAGGCCCTTCACCCTCCTTCTTATAATCTTTCGTTGACCTTTCAACGACCAAGCTTAAAACATAATCAAGGGCTAAGTTTAACTTGGAGATGATCCATGACTTTATCTAGAAGATTCACACTTGGTTTAATTAATACACTTTAATTAATCAATTTCCCTAAGTTTAGACTTAGGAAAAACATTAAAAATGTTTAATTAATATAATTAAATCATCTCTAAGTGGAATTTTCAAAAAACATTTTTGGGTTTTATGGAATACAAGTGTCTTAGACTATATACAAAATTACAAGGCTGGAGCACATCCGATGCTACCATAAATCAACACTCCCTCTTAGCGAGGAAAGTGCTCTAGCAAAACAACTCAATGTGCTGCTAATTTGACTTCTTGGAACATCTGCTGTTGATGCTGCTCACCAACTCTGCACAAAAATGTTGCAATTGTACTACTGTTGACTCTTCATGCTGCTGTCAATTGCCACTGTACTGCAACTCTCTCTAAATTCTGCAAACATGTTGCTGCACTGCGTGAGCACTGCTCTGCACTGCGTGAGCATTACTCTGCTCTGCGTTGCACCAATAGTGCACTGCGCTGCTACTGCTTCTTTGCTGCTGCTGCTCAACTACTGCTGCTGCTGCACTGCAGCTAATTGCAACAAAAAAACATCCGAAATTGAACAAGTAAATCTGCAGCTGAAAAATAAGACTAACTGCTGCTAGTTTCTGCACTAGCTCTCTGAAATTACTGCGCTGTTACTGCTCTAAACTGCGTGGGCACTGCACTGCACTGCGCTCCACCAGTGTGCAGTGCGCTGCTGCTACTCTACTGTTACTGCGGCTGCACCCTCTCTGCGCTGATCAGGCTCTAGAGCTGCTAGCCACTGCACTGTCTTCTCACCTTCTGCTGCAAATGTCCATCTTGCTACTGTCTTTAGGCTGTTGTAGCCACATGTGATCCAAGAGTTCGGAAATACTCAAGGATCTCGCCTCGTTGTTGATTCTGGATCTACAACTTCAAGTCCACCCATTTCTCTCCTTTCGGAATATGAGCTAACATAGCACAATCTCTTTCTGCCTCAATCTTGGCAGCTCTTGCTTGTGGATCTTCCTTTTCCTCTTTATCCTTTTTCTTAAGAGGACACTGTGTGACATAATGTCTCATTTCATCACATCAGAAGCACTTGATCTTGGACAGATCTTTCTTCTTTTGCTTCTGTTGCCCCTTTGATGCAAGGGAAGTGTTATCTTCTTCCTCCTTCTTGACTTTCGACCCAATGCTGCCATCCTCTAAATGGATCTTGAGGAGATCTCTCCTCAACTCTTCTTGCTGTAATGCTGCCCACATCACTTCCCATCCTGAAAGTCTTTCTCTGCCCAAAATACTTTGGACAAAGACTTGATAGTCCTCTGTAACTGAGTTCAGAGTGAGCCTTACTAGCTCTGAGCCTCTAGGAGCAGCTCCTACTACTGACAGTTGATCTTGAGTATCCTGAATACGAGACAAGGAGTCAAAACGCTCTCCCTTCTTCATCCTCGTATTACGCATCTTCTCTTCAAGGTACATCTTCCGATGCTCGGAAGATCCTTGGTATAGCTTTTCTAGCCCTACCCACGTTTCTCTAGCAGTGGCTTTGGCTGCTATATGAGGTACGATATGGTCCTTCACTCCATCTAGGATCAATTGCTTGGCTCTAGCCATATTTTTTTGAATTGCCTCAGGTGTGCTGCATCAAGAGGTTCTGCAATTGTGCTGTCTATAAGGGCTTTCAGATCATGCTCATCAAGGAGAAATTCTATCCTTGATTTCCAGATAACATAGTTGGAGGCACCCTCCAATCTATCTTGGTCACGCAGTCCATTGTTGGCCATCTCTTCAACTGTTGATATATTGCTCTAACCCTCTGCTCAGCTAGACTAACGCACTTCTTGTGGAGTAAGTCACTTCTTTTGCTGCTGGAAGGGAAAACTGAGTTTCTTTGAGTAATAAACTCTCTGAGATCAAGAAATCCCCAATTGTGTTTTTCAGAAATTTTCTGACGCTTATGCACCAGCTCTTACTACTGTGCAATAACTGCGTCCTTCAGCTACGTTGATCTGCAACGCTGTCTCTTCTGCAACTGAAAACAAACTTACCCCTCCGTCAACTCTCTCAGAGGGAGGCTTTTCTGTGCTGGAATGTCCTTCTGGCCTGGACAACGTGATTTCTGGGAGGGTCTGCTGCTGCTTACACAGATCCCAAACTCTACAGTGCTGATCTGCTTGTTCTCTTCGTTTCTCCTGCACTTCAGCTTAAATAAGCTCTGATACCATGTGAAAAATCCTAGATCTGGATTCCTACTGCAACAAATCTGAATTACTTATTTTATTATTTTACATAATTATTTCATTTCAGTGAAATATTGAAGTAATTACTAAAGCAGTCTACACAAATAATGCCACGGAATAAATCTAAGTGCTGAAACAAACTAAACAAAATGCAATGAAAAACAACCACATTGAAATAGTTATTTTTGGACCAAGTCCCCAGAAAAACCCAACTTGGGAAAACCGGTGCAACAGATCTGAGGGTTTGTATTATTAAGCAACATAATCTTGAATATAGCTAGGGTGCCAACGTTCGGCAAACCCTTCAGAGAAATCTAGACAATCTGATGAAAAATGTGAGATATACCTCCCTTAGCTAATCTCCGGCTGATCTGACAACGTAAGTGAAGCCCTTACTGCCTTTGCGTGATTTCCTACGCTGGACTGCGTAAGCCTACGTGGGCAAGCTGAAGGAACTGCATCACTTTTCTCTGCAACTGATCTAGATGATCTAGGACTGGATTTTGGCCCTCCTGGCTCAGAAACCCCATCCTCTAGCTATCTCCGGACTGAATCCAAAAGACAGTGCGCTGTTTCTGTGTGATTTCCTGCAGGGTCTGCGTCACCTCTTCAGAAAATTGCGCTGTCTCTCTCTGCGTCACCTCTGCCTCTCTCTGAAATGCACTCTTGGTCCTCCTGACCAATCTCTACTTCTGCCCCTCTCTGGATCTGATCACTGAATCACAATCACTTAGCAAACCCCGCCCTAGTGATTTGATTCTTGATCAAAAGCTGTGTCTCCTCACACAAATTTGAAAATGCTCAATGGCTCAAGTGTCAATTGTATTTACCATAGGCCCTTGACCCTCCTTATAATCTTTTGTTGACTTTTCAACGGCCAAGATTAAAACATAATCAAGGGTTAAGATTAACTTGGAGATGATCCATGACTTTATCTAGAAGATTCACACTTGATTTAATAATGCACTTTAATCAATCAATTTCCCTAAGTTCAGACTTAGGAAAAACATTAAAAATGATTAATTAATTTAATTAAATCATCTCTAAGTGGAATTTTCAAAAAACATTTCTGGATTTTATGGAATACATGTGTCTTAGCCTATATACAAAATTACAAGGCTAGAGAACATCCGATGCTACCATAAATCAACAGTAAACATACTAACAGTTCTTCACAGATACAGATCTAAAATTGAATACATGCACATAGACAAAGTGAGACACAAGATTTTCTGAACAACTGTCCTCGGAAAAACCCAATGCGGGAAAACCGATCTTTTGACTACTGGAGGGTTTATATTATTAAGTAGATTCTAAGTACAACAAATCTGGGCACCTTACTGGGATTTGCAACAGTACCTCTATTCCGGAGACAGAAAACTGGACTGATTCACACCCTCAAACGGGATTTACAGAACTCAGCACCTTTTAGCCTCTAGAAACACAACGCTGCTCTAAAGCCCTCTGCGTCAGGTTTGCTAGCCTTCTGATGCCCCTTTGCTGCATAGGAGAGGGCTGCGTAACCCAAGACTGGGTGACGTAGACCCTACGCTGCCCTGGCTGTCCCCGTGTAAGCCCTAATGGCCTCCTGCTGCCTCTGCGCTACCCTTTTTGGGTTTGTGTAGAAACTGCGTAGCGGCTGAAACCCTCTGTGCCGCGCAGCTGCTGCTTCCTCTGCACTGCTCCTGGTTGTCGCTTCTCTGCCTCTTGCTAACTCTTGGCTCTGGGATCAGATCATCCCCTTAGCCAATACTACCCCTCGCTGCAACTGAAACACTTGAAATTCTTAACAAACCACGCCCTAGAATTCTAGCTTAGTCTCAGTGCTCTGCCTCCGTGTGTGTGTTCTCCAACTGACCCAGAGACTTTCCTTTATACTTTTCTCGTAGGGAAATAACGATTGTGATCTAATCTTGATTCGACGACTAAGAAAGCTTGATTCGTGTGACTTAAGAAATTTCCATCACATGTTTAAATTAATTACCTTTAATATTTTAATCTTCCTAAGTTAGACTTAGGGTCCTTAATTAAAAATATTAATTAATTAATTTTATCTTAAACCAGATGGAATTTCTCAAATCCCTTTCTGGGTCTTGGAGATCTCATGTACTCGAGTCCCTCGACAAAGTTTGGGAGCTAGAGCACATCTGAAGCTACCCCAACAATCCACAAATCTCAACACTCCCTCTTAGCGAGGAAAGTGCTCTAGCACAATACTGCTTCACCCCGAAGCTCTGCACTGATCTTTGGTGTGGGTCTCTGCGCTGATGCTTGGTCTGCTGCCCTTCATCACTGCACTGCTGCTTCTCTCCGGTACTGCTGCCCATGACGCTGCCACCGCCATTGCCACATCTGTATTGCAGCGCCCTCTCAATTTGCTGCATCGTGCTGCCGACTGCTGCATTGCAGTCTGCAACTCAGTTGCTGAGAGAAACAACTGAAGACTCCTGCCCAATCTTTGATAGACAAGTCAGTTGGGCTGCATCCTCATCACTTAAGCTCCTTCGACTACTGCTCTGCGTTTTCCTCCTGAAACCACTGTGCTGCTGCAGCTCTGCTCTGCGTAACCTAGCCCTCACTGCGTTGCTGAAGTCACATCAGACCCTTTGTGCTGCGCTGCTACGCTGCTGCTGCATCTGCATTGTGCTGCTCCCTTCAACTTCTAGCTCTGCCTCTACTCCATCTGGGACTCTTTGCACTAACTGCTCCACTTGTCCCGCTACTGTCTTAAGGCTTCCATAGCACAGATGTGAACCAAGAGTTGGGCTACTCAAGGATCTTGCCACCACTCTGTAGCTGCTCTACAGATCCATGTCGTCCCACTTTCATGGTTCATGAGCGCTCATGGCTACGTCATCTTCTAAGCCATCGTCTGCCACAACAACCTTGGAGGTCGAAGCTTCCTTGTCCTTCTTCTTCTGAGGACAATTGCTGGCGAAATGTCCTAGTTCGCCACATAGGAAACACTTGATCTTGGATAGATCACGCTTCTTCCTCCCTTGCTGGCTCTTTGATTCCAAGGCTGCATCTTCTTCCTCTTCCTTCTTCACCTTACTTGATCTGGTGCAGTACTGTCTGTTCGTGACTCGACAGAGTTGTTCTTGACGGAGGATCGCCCACATATTGTCCCACTTGGGAAGGTCCGTTTTGCCCAAGATACTTTGGACAAAATTTCCCTGTCCTCTGTGACTGCATTGAGTGCAGTCCTCTCCATCACATCATCCTCCACTTTCACTTCCATGGCAGTCAACTAATCGCTGATCGCCTGTAATCTGAAAAAGGAAGGGTTCGATCTCTTGTCCCTTGGCCATCATGAATAACCTCATTTGATTCTCCAGAAGCATTCTCCTCTAGACAGATCTTCCTGCATATAGTGAGGTGAAAGCCACCCACATATCATGAGCCGTTGTCTTCTCGGCTATGTGAGGCACTACATGATCTTTGACATAGTCCATGATGAAGCACTTGGTGTGTGCCTTTGCTTCTTCATGCTTCTCCAGGAGCTTCACATCGGTTGGTGTGGCTAGGACTTTCTTTGCACGCTCCCTCATACCGTATGCCTCCATGACTACCAGGATTCTGGCCTTCCAGACTGCAAAGTTGGACAGGCTGTCCAACCTATCCTGATCACGTATTCCGTGAAGTGTCATCTGCTCAACAAATCTGTCGGAACTAATCCTCTTCTGTAAGCTAGAGACTCGGATCTAGGGTCCATGGCGAGAAAGGCATCCTTTGCTCCCTTTGACAACTGACTTCCTCGAAGTCTGCCAAATCACAACGAATCAACTCTCTTTGATCCTCTGATCAAACTGCAGATTTCTTTGGCTGGAAATCATCTGTGAAGCTGTTCTCCTATCGCTCTTTGTCAACTAGTGCTCAGGTTAATTTCTGCACCTTCACAATTCTAACCCCACCAGCAACTACTGAAGCTCTGCAGCACTGCTTCGAACACTCTGAATCAGCCACAACTTTAGGACTGCGTCACCCTTGTTGGCCTCTGCGTGAGCAGACAACCCCAACACTGTCTCTACGCTGCCTCTGCACAGTAAGTACGTAGGCCTGCGTGGAGACTACGTCACTCTGGCCTCTGCCTGGCTCTGCTCCCCTCTGCTGCTACGCTGTCCCTTTTGGTCTAGATTTCTGCGGTTGCTGTTGCTTTCTTTGCTTCTGCCGCAACAAAGATTCTTCAATCTTCTTGCTGATGATGCAGCTGGATCTGCAATCCCTCTGATACCATGTGAAAATTTCTGAATATTACTTATGTAGAAATCCTAATGTTAAATCTGGTTATAATTCTACTTAATCAAGTTATTAATCTGAAATTTCAGCATTAACATTGAAGTAAACACATTAACAGTTCTTCATAGATACAGATCTAAAACTGAATACATGCACCTAGACAAAGTGACACACAAGATTTTTTGGACAACTGTCCCTAGAAAAACCCAATGCGGGAAAACTGGTCTTGTGGCTGCTGGAGGGTTTATATTATTAAGTAGATTCTAAGTACAAAAAATTTGGGCACCTTGCTTGTTAACTCGACAGAGAAATATAAGATCTGCAGCAGTACCTTTGTTCCTGAGACAAAAAACTGGACTGATTCACACCCTCAAACGGGATTTATAGAACTCAACTCCTTTCAGCCTCTAGAAACACTTGCACTACTCTGAAGCCCTCTGCGTAAGCTCTGCTAGCGTTCTAATGTCCCTGCGCTGCTCAGGAGAGGTTTGCGTAACCCTAGACTGGGTGACGCAGACGCTACGCTACCCAGACTAGCCCTGCGTAAGCCCTGATGGCCTCCCGTTGCCTCTGCGCTGCCCTTTTTGGGCCTATGTAGCACCTGAGTAGCGGCTGAAACCCTCTGCGCTGCGTAACTGTTGCGTAGTTGCTACGTAGATGCTGCTTCCTTTGCACTGCTTCTGGTTGCTGCTTCTCTGCCTCTTGCTAACTCTTGGCTCTGGGATCAGATCATCCCCTTAGCCAATACTACCCCTCGCTGCAGCTGAAACACTTCTGGAAATTCTTAGCAAACCACACCCTAGAATTCTAGCTTAGTCTCAGTGCTCTGCCTCCGTGTTTGTGTTCTCTAATTGACCCCAAGCCTTTCCTTTATACTTTTCTCGTTGGGAAACCAGCAACCGTGATCTAATCTTGATTGATTTGACGGCTAAGATTAAAAGAAAGCTTGATCCGTGTGACTTAAGTCATTTCCATCACATGTTTAAATTAATTACCTTCAATATTTTAATTTTCCTAAGTTAGACTTAGGGTCCTTAATTAAAAATATTATTTAATTAATTTTCTCTTAAACCGGATGGAATTTCTCAAATCCCTTTCTGGGTCTTGGAGATATCATGTACTCTAGTCCCTACATAAAGTTTGGGAGCTAGAGCACATCTGAAGCTACCCCAAAAATCCACAAATCTCAACACTTGGAACCAATACGGAGAAACCATCAAAACTCTATGTCGGTATGCCCCTCCGCTGCACTAGTTTGGCATCAATGAAGTTGTGTGGCCTCGCTGTCCACCAATACTAAAACGCGCTGTCCCTGGACCATGCCTCGGATTCTCAGCGACAAATACTTGGGAACTCCCCATAAAGATGCAAGGACTCCTCCGGTGGGTGAAAATGTTGCTCCTCCTATTGTTGGGGGAGGTGGTGGTGGATGATCTCCTCTTGGTGCACCAACGCTAGCATCTCCCTCGAACTCCTCATATGCCTATTCTTCTCCCTCACTGTCGGAGAAGACCTCAATGTAGTGTGCCTTCCTTGCGGCACAATGATGACTTGGTGCCCATGGCTCCTGGCAAGTGAAGCATAACTTCCTCCGTCTTAAATCCCTCTGGGTATCATCCACCAACAACGCTCGGCCTCGGTTCCCCCTCGGAGGTAGAGCTCTCGTGTCTTTCCCCCTCTTTTGGAACACTGGTTTGTGGGGAAAAGGAGCTCTCATCCTCGGCAGAGCATCCTGCAAGTCCTTAGTCCTCCCTATTGCGTCTTGCACCGTAGTAGGCCTAGTGGATTTGACTAGCCCACGCAAAGGTTCTGCCAATCTGTCGATAAACATATATACTCTCCTGGCCACTGACACATCTGGCACTATCACTAAAAGCTTCAGGAACTCGGATATGTAAGTCTCCAGGCTCCCTGTCTGTTTGAGCTTAGTCAACTCAACAAAGTGTTCCTCCGGGTCCTTTCGATCAAATCTCTCCACAAGCCTCCGCATGAACTCCGTGTACGCTGTCACCCTTGCGTGACCCAGTGTAGACATCCTGTGGAACTACCAGTCGTGGGATTCTCCCTCAAAGTGCAACGCTGCCACCTTGATAGCCTCTAACTCTGCCATTTGGTTCAGTTGAAAATAAATGTCCAACTTCTCCACCCAAGCCTTAGCCGAACACTTTGATAATCCATCATAGGTAGGCAAGAAAAAATTTCCAGCGGTACGTTGCAGGTCTCTCCCCTGCATGTACCCTCCTCCTCTATTCTGGCTGCGTGGTTTGCTATTGTTTTTCCACTGGAAGAACTCGTTGAAGGTGAGGGCATCTCCAAACTGCCGCCCATACAACTGATACTCTGCAAAATACTCCTTGTGCTCTGCCACCTCCAACTATTGGGGTCCTCCCATTCCTACTCTTGAAGCCAAGAATGTGGGCATGGTGGAATGTGGGGGAGTGCACAACACTACCTGCTGCGCAACATTCTGCTCCAAAACATGGTGAGAGGTACCAGACCCTTCTCCGTTGTGAAACTCCCTTGGGATCTCACGCTGTCTGTTTTCTCCGACAATCTTATGCCCCATTTCCTCTATAATTTTGGAAAGCTCCTGTACTAATTTCAAAAGGAGGTTACCAAACTCCTTCTCCTCATCTCTCTCATCTGCCATTGGTGCCTTCCCTTTGTCTTCCTCAATCGGAATGCTGTCCTCTACTGTAGGTGTGATTTCGGGCCTACGCTCTTTGCTCCTGTACCTCTGCTTTCTGTATGTGATGAAATCTCTCTCTCCATGTGTCATAGAATGATTGCTCCACAGACTGAACCAAGTCTATGAGCTCTGATACCACTGTAATATCCCAAATGGGGAATAGACAACAATACAAAGCAACATAAACAAAAACTACAACAAATAGAAGTATACACATAAAACACTGCAAATAAAATAGAACAACTAAGCCATTTATTATATTTCTAAAATGAGGGATAAGTACAATGAGTTCTCAAAATGATAGCACCTTGGTTTGCTCTAGGCAGGCTGAAATGATCTCTCTGTCCTTGCTTTGAAAGGTTGCTCCAAATCTGCTCTGCATGGCTCTTCTTCTGCGCTGCTCTGTTGGAAATGCTGCTGCTGGCTGGAAAGGGACTGCGAGATAGGGCTGTTCTACTGCTCAGAAAAATATGAAACTCGGACATCGGAATCTCCTCGAAAAACCCAGAATAACTCGCGAAGGAATTCTTTAATGGCTGACCCGGGAAATCCCCCCCTTGGGATGATTACACACTTCTGTTGGGTACGCTGGCCTCTGTGATGAAATGCTGGAAAGAAAGGCCTCCAACTACCCAAGGAACTCAGCTATGGAAGGGTTGATCCCCTTGTTGTAGCTCCTAGAGACAGCCCTGAGTTGCAAACGACCAGTGCCTAGGACTTCTTAAAATTAGAGGTTAAGTGTGAACCATTGTATAAGATGCCTCTGACAAAATATTAAATAAGAGAACTGTGATTTTGGTGGTTCATGGACAGAGAAGACCTTGGAGTTGATTCATGTGAATTCCCTATACTGTAAGAGGGCTCAAGAGGCTGTGAGGCTAGATGGCTTTTAAATGGGCCAAGTATAAAACAATGAGCAGAACCTTAAAAATATGCAGGCGCGTTCAGAGAGAATTGAGAAGGAACCCACGCGAGACAGGCTTAAGAGATTTAAGAATCTGTTTCCTATGGACTCTGAGGAAACGGATATGAATGAAAGACGAACGAATAGAGAGGCTTGTGGAGCGCGAATTAAGGGAGCACAACAAACTTAATACATGAGCGTTAACACTAGAGCGTTATACAGACATGAATTCATGCATAAGATTGGAGACTACCGGCAGCTACATTACACAAACCATCAAAGCAGAATAACGTGAAAGATGATTACACATAAGAAAGAGATTACTGATAACAGAAGGAAACAAATACATACTACTCACTGCTCCATCCTGGAATCCAAATAATAGCTCTGTATTATATTAAGTCGAAACAACTCTCCCAAATATGTATCTCAAAGCACAGGGAGCACAATTCTACAAAACTACAGCAAAATTTTTCCAAAATTCTAGAACCTGTGTTTCATCTTAGAACTCACTACATATAGAGTTCTCCCTGAGGGTTTCTGACCGAATATTCTGTCATGATCGACCCACATAGGTGAAGCCAAAATATCCTAACAAACTAGTAGAGCTTGCTTCAAGCAATCGCTCCTGCAACAGAAAAAATCAAAACAGAATGGGTAAAATTGGGATTTTACTAGCAAGATATCATTATCCAATAGTAAAATAAGCAAAACATTTAGCCACGGAGGCCAAATTTCAGAATCTTCAAAGGAGTGGCGAGAATTGGCTGAAAAATGGTGAGTGGTCTGAGTTCTACCACTTGATTTCATCTACTGACGAAAGTTCTTCACTCCATGTTCTCATGATTCGCATTAACCGTAATGAAAAGGCCAACTATGCTGCGCATGCTCCACTCTTTAGCGGAGTTTCCTGGACGAACTGAACAATCATAGCTGCGTTGTTCCATCAAAAAACTCATGCTGTGATTTAACTTGCAAGAACCCGAGACCGGGCTTTAGAAGGGAATGTGCAACACATAACACACGCGGGATGGTTTTAACCACTACAAAGGGTGAGACAAAGGCCGTGAGGAAAGCTTTGATGACGTGGCGAGGAAGTGGGGCCCAAAGCACATCGCAAAATCGTAATGGGAGCAGGATATGCTTCGGGAATATGATTTGAACTTAAAAATTTGCGAGGCGCGGTGGAGCGTAAAGTTGTAATATGCACGATGCGATATCACACATCGACGATCGCAAAAGATAGAGGTTGGTGGAGATGAAAAGGTTATAATTGCCGATTTGCGATGTGGTATTCGTTGCGAAGTGCAATGGCGATCGGGTCATATCACAAGCTAAAATATTTAACTTGTGGGCGCTGTAAGGATAAGTTGTGAAATCTGCGAACTGCGACATGCGACACACTGAAAGCTAGTGAGGGTGAAAAGGCAGAAGGTAAGGAAAATGCATCATATGAAGATTTGCATGCGGATGTGGGCAATGTATCAAGGTTGGATAGGTCCCACCAAGTCGCATCGGCGGCAAGATAAGTTTCGGTGAGTCTTTTAAGATGTAAAGGTTAAAACTTGTGGAGGGTGGTGTCGCAATTGAAGAAATGTAGCGCGGGACTTTAGAAAAGGGAAAGTGAAGGGTAAGAGAGGGTAAATGAAGGTAAAGAGGAAAAATGAGATGAAGGAGGGCGGAAATGAAGTTTGCTCACCATTAAACCTTATCAGCCACATTTTCCCCTTTCTACTGAACTGAGATGCAGATTGATTCCCTTGAAGTTCTTTGACAGTTAGGACTTGCCTTCCTTTCTTCTTTACCCCTTTGTGTGCGGTCTGTTGTCGCACAGAATGTCTAGGCACCGTGACAATGGCTTAGATCAGGGGCTGTCACCCTGATCCCCAATCTTTCTATCTAAGCTATCTCCTTGCAAGCTAAGGGAGGTAGACCCTAACAAAAATGAAGGAATAGAATTGGTTGCAAGTCAACCAACTTAGGAGACACAGTCAAAGAACCAAGTATTTGATGAGATTAACGAGATTTCACAGATCAATTATATTAAAACCAGTGTCTTATGGAGTTAAAAGATCCCGTTATGCAATTAAAGCCAAGTAATTGATGTATAACTGCTGTTATGAAATCACAAATGACCACAATGATATTCAATAGAAAGCACCACAACCATTCATTAAAATACTTAAGCCCACAGCAAAGCTATCATGAAACGATCATTAAAAGATAAATGCCAGATCCTTTGCAATATTTCTGAATTTATGATTTTTTAAATAACCCCAATTCGAAAATCAAATTTTATATAGTCAAACTTAGGATAAAATTTTAAAAGTTCATTTGACTATAAAATTTGTTAGAATTTTTTATATTTATATTTATATTTTTTATTATTTTTTAAACAATATATACAAATAAAACTAAAACTAAGGATTTAAAATCTAAATTTAAATCTAAAACTAAAAAAACAAATTAAAACAAAACTAACTCTAAACTAAACTAAATTAAAATCTAAAGCTAATCTAAATAAAATTTAAATTTAAATCTACAAACTAAAACGTCTAAATGAAAGTCAAACAAAACAAAATCTAAAACTTAAAACTAACGCTGGCCATTATCAAAATTTACAATCCAATTTCAAACAAATCTAAATCTAACACTAAAAATTTAAAACTAAAAAAAACCAAATAACAAAATCTAATTTTAAATCAAAACCAAAGAAAAATTCAACGCATATATGTTTAAACTTTTATGTGTGTGTGTTTGATTTTTTGTTTGCAGGTTGAGAAGCTTTGGACGACGGAAAGTGAAGAGAGGGTCGACGCAGATCAAAGGGCCGCGGATGGATGCGTAGGAGCAGAGGCTCGAATGGAGGTCGATGAAGGGAGAAGACCTGGACGGCAAGAGGAGAGCTTTGCAGAATGATGGGTTTTGACGGCAGGGAAGAGTTAGGAAATGGTCGCAGCGTGAGGAGGGAAAAATCACGACGACAATGGAGGAATCGATGGCAGAGATAAGCCATCGATGGAGCTGCAGGATGGACGAGCAAGGGAGAGGCAGGTGCAGATGAATGAAATGAAGGCAGCGTGAAGGCAAGGAAAGCGTAGAGAAGGGTTAACGCAACAGACAGAGGTAGAGATAAAAACAAACCCATACACATCCAAAATGTCCAGCAAACCTAAAATTTTTCTGCAAAACTATGATCTTAGACACTCCTTTAATCAAATAACATTCAGATTTGCCAACCGAAATGATTCTGAGGCTAGATCTTGCCCTCGGGGGTAGATCTGGCTTAGATCTTTAAAAGAAAATTTCTGAGAAAACCTTGCAACCTGCAAAACCAGAACATACCCCAAAACTATACACAAAAAATTATAAACTCTTACAACCTACAGAATATTTACAAATTTACAGTGCTAATTTACAGATCATAAACCCTCTTGGCCAGATTTGAAACATTTCAGCACAATTTTGAAGATAGAAATTTTTTAAAGAGAGGCAGAAGTCCTAGAAGACTCTGCAAAATCACAATTTCGTAAGATAGCTTTGAGAAATTAGAAACAATGGACTTTTTCAGATTTACGAAATATGAGAGTCGGCTGGTCCAACTGAAGACTTCCCCAGATGCTCAAACCTTTTAAAAAAAGATTCCTTGCACACTTAGATTTGAAATTTAGATTGACAGAGATTTAAGAAAATAAACATGAGACCTTTCAGAAAAATAGATAGCTAGTTTTTCCGTTAAATCAAAAATTTCATTTTATGAACCCAGAAAACTGCACAAGATACCTGTATGCAGATTAATCCATGAAGGCCATCAACCATAAAAATGCAAAAATAAAGTAGTAGAGTTTAGAGATAAATCACCACATAGATCTGGAAAAGGAACACCAAAGTTTGCAACCCAAAAGTCTTTATGTTTTATTCATCAAAAGGAATCACAAGAGCTTCCAAGAACAAGTGGACGATCCAATGATCGGATGACTGAAAGACTGACAAAGACATCTAATTTATCAGATAAAATCTCCAACGGTTAGTTCAGCTGATCCATGTCAAAATAATCTCGACCGTCGAAAAGATTTGATCATCTTTTAATCTGGACCGTCAAAATTATAAATTTGAGGAAAAAACGAATTTATTATTTAATTCCATTTTAATTAATTCAAAAATAATATTTTTGAGTTAATTACCTCAAAATTTTGACTTTGACTTAACCACTTAGGCCCAAGGGTTCAAAATTTCTTAAAATTCTCAATATTCCCTTGGCCTGGGGCTTTTAAAAATTCATTTTTTAAGGACCAACGAATTTTGCCTTTGAAGAAATTTATACTCACCTAGGACCTGAAATTAATTAAATTTATGGCTTAAGATTTATTAATTAATTTGACCAGAAATTTAATTAATTGACTGAGAGGGGATTTTAATTATTTTTCCAACTCTCTTTACATAAGATAAATACATTTAGACACATGAAGGGGGAATACCCATTCGTATAGACCCTCAAATAGGTACCCAATTCTGCGACTCAAAACATGATCTAGTAGACCAAGTAGCTTGTAATAAAATAATCTAGCCAAATAGCTAGGATCATTCCCAAACTACTTTTACAAGGACTCGATAGAAAACACTAGGACTTACTTAGCATGCTGATGACAAAATCAACCCTAGCTTTGGGGTGAGGTTGGAGGGGAAAACTTTGCCGATCACTTGTGTCGAAAAACACAAGTAAATCAGTGAGACAAAAAACCTCCTAGGATAGAAATCGTCACCAATATACTAGGCTTACCTAGGTTGTTACATACATGACGGTCTTACTTAGATCATTTACATCATAAACATGCAGAATGGGCTTACATTGTTTATAAAACTGTGGACTGATGATGGAATCTGAATGGCGCGACCACGTCGAACATGATGAATCCCATTTGAAAAAATGGGGGTGTACTGCTATGCGGTCGTTGACAAAGTGTGGTCAACACGGTCACAAGCCAACATTGGCTCCATTTGGGGACAACGTGCTGTTCTCAGTGCGTTGAGAACCTGCAGACCTGAATGCCTTTGCCTTATTTGGCTCATGGAGTCGCAAATGCATACTATAAGCCTGAAGTGAAACTACAAATGAGTTGTGCACTGCCAACTATATAAAACAAAAATCACTGCCGCACCTTGAAAATTTTGAATGCTGAAATCTGAACTATGCTGAAACTTGAAACTGCAAAGCAATCTGAAACTAAACTGAAAGGATGCTCATAGCACTAAGCTTATTTGCACACCTACCTACCCTAATCTGCTAGAATTACTACTATTCTAAATGATACAATAATGCCAGTGTAACCATGCAAGCAACTGCTCTAATAATTTTGTTCTTTCACTGTTTTCCACCAGACTCGGGAGCAAACCTGTTACTGGTATTTGATAGGAATTCCCAACCCGGTCTTCATCGCTAGGGGCTTGGTAAACCTGAACAGTAAGAAAAATGCTGAAAAGGTATGGTGGCTTTTTGATGAATAATTTCTCAATATAGGCAGCCACTGGATCAAGATACGCTTGACCTGTTTTTGAATATTCTGACCCAATTGATCCAACCTCACAACTTGGTACAACATGTGTTCTCCGTGTTTTCAAACAACTCGGAACATGTTTGCATTTTATCTGAGGAATTAAGGCATAAGGGTGGAGGAGAATCAAACTGAGTCAATTCTTCCTCTGTTTTAAGCTTCGCCTCTCTGTCCGGCAAGTTCACCTCCACATCAACTACAATATTTTGAATTTCTTCAAGGGTTGCTGTGTCTCTTTCTCCTACTTGGAATGCCATCTCTGGATTAAAGGTATCTGAGTATTGCAAGAGAGCTACTGCTGGGGGTGGCCTTATATCAACAGGCATTGAATGAGACACCTTATTGAACTTTGCTGAAGCATACTGTCATGTCTCCCCTGGTTGTCTTTTTAAATGTTCATACTCCTCTATGATAAGAAAGGCATTTCCCATGATTACCCATCGACCTAGGAAAACTTGTATGAATTGATGGAAATTTCTCATGCTAGCAGCTGAAAGATTCTCAAACCAATTTTTAACTTTACCTTGGCATGGAACAAACATCCTGCTACATACCTCATCTTTTGCCTTTACTGATGAATGCAATATACTAACCAAAGGATCATGGTAAACATGCAACATGAGTTTTTCTGGAGGATTTGTAATAAGAAAACAAAACTCATTCCAAACTGCTGCTTTGCTTCTGTGTTGCCATTGATTATCTTCAAGCAGCAAGGATGACTCTCATTTCTTCTCATTTTCCATTATAATGAACTGCTTGGTGTGCTCTTCATCATCTTCTGTCATATAGAAGCTTGCAGGGGCGCTGCAAACTCTCAATCACCTCGGGTAGAGGATCATAACTAGTAACAATATGTTGTGTTTCTTCCTTAACATCCCAAGAAGAACTTATTGATGGAGAACTTTTAAGATTTTCTTGAAGGTTAGCAAACTTGGAAAGAGAATTTGATTGGTCTTTAAGCAGCAAGCTTGATTGGTCTTCTTTTGGCAAGCTTTCTTGGCTTTCATTGGGTCCACTTGATTGGTGTTCAATCTTTGAATACAACACTACTCGCTGAAGGTACTCTTGTGGATCTAGACAATTAAGCTCTGCTGCCTCTATTTCTAGATCACTAGACTGCTGTTGATTTTTAGTGTTGTCTTATGGGAAATACTCCCGCTCTTTTCCTTCTTCATGGAGGATAAGCTCACCTCCCTCTTCTTCAGCATAGGCTAGAAACTGGTTTTCTACATTCGGTCCAAAAACCACCATGGGTTGTTTTTCTTGGAGATTAAAGGGCGTGAGCCCTTTTTCTGTAATGGCTTCTTCGAACTGCTCTTTAGGAGGGTCAGCTTCTTGCTTTGTGAAAGTGGATGTAGTGGCCTTATGAGGGGTTGACTCTTCTAAGGGCTCCTTCCCTTTGCTAGCAGGACTAGGAAGGATTTGTCCTCTTGATATTAACCCTTCATTTTGTTCTCGCCCTCGGGTTCTCTTTCTGGAGGACCTGAGGTCATACTTCTGGTGAAGTTGAGCCTTCATGAAATCCACAAACTGTCTGTAGTAATTGTTAATATCTTGATCTTCTGGAGGGATCTCCTTCTCCTCTTGCTCCTCTTGCAGGATGAGTTCACCTTCCTCATCATCAGAGTAGGCGAGGAATTGACCTTCTTGGCTGTCTGTGACTTCATCAGTCTGTTGCTACAGCTGCAGAGGGGGCCTCCGATATTGGGGATTAAACCCACAGTTTGGAATCATTTGGTTAGGACGAGGAGAGGAATTCTTAGCCTCCAATTCAAGATTCACCAACTTATTCGAGAGGTTCTTGATCAACTTATTCATCTCTTCAATTTTATACTCCGGTGATTCACTTTCTTGATTAGAGGTAGAAGCCTCCTCCCTACCCCTTCTCCTGGCCCTATGCTTTGTCCTCCCTTTGAATTTACCTGTAGAAGCAAAGTTTGCTTCTACGCCCAATGCATCAGTCTGGATCTGGTCTAGGGATGTAGACTTTCTTTCCCTTAGGGTGAAGCCAAATTTTGGTTCAAAAGCTCCTGTGAAAACCACCTTAGCAGCTGCTTGTGGAGGCTTTATTTCGGCAGGGAGATAATTTTAAAGCTTATTGAACCTCTTTATAAATTCTGTCACATCCTCATTGTGGCTCTTTCTAAGAGAATTAAACTTTGTGAGGACATATCCATGGTCCCTCTTCTCTCCCCATTTTAGTGTGAAAAAATTCTCCATTTGCCCCCCAAGTGCTGACTACATTATTAGCAAGAGATTTGAACTACTTTCGAGCCTCTCCATCTAAGGATTGGACGAAAAGCCTCAACACCACATTTAGGTGCTCTACATTCACATTTTCAGCAAAGGCGCATAAGTCTTCAATATGTTTCTGCACAAAAGTATTGTCTTCCCTGGTAAACCGAGGCAAGAGCTTTAGATAATCTTGAGGCATGTCATGCAATACTTGAGGCAAAGCCAATGGGGCATATTTGTTGAGGAGGAAGCCGGGTACAACCATGAGGGGTGGTGGTAAGTTCTGAGGATGATTTGGCTGTGGTATGACAGGTATATGTTGAGCAGAGGTTTGGATATTTAACTGTAATGGGCTCTGAAGTGCTGTAACTTCTTTGAATTCCTCAACCTCTAGATAAGGATGCAATGGAGGCAAAGAAATATCGATGGATTTGGCTTTGTCTTTTATGTCTGAACTGGCTAAAGCAGAGGTCTCTGGAGGATATTCAAGTGCACGAGCTGTGGAGCTAGGACCATTGATATTAGCTTTCTGAGAAGAGGAACGTGAATCTTCTAGGGAAAATGAGGGTAGGTCAGCCTGGATGGGCTACTTCTCCCTCCAGATTCTCCTTAATATAATCTTTTCAGGATCAGATACAGAAAGTGTTCTCTGTTGGGAAGTATCTGATCGGGTATGAGGCCTGGTGTAAGCCAAGATTATGCTTGATTTGAACTTTGATAACAATGGAGTCGCCAAGGTGAGGGCTATGCAACTCTCAACCCTTCGTGCTCACCTGATTGAAGGGTGAAGATAATGTCGTATCCTAGGGAAAAGTTTTCTAATTCGTCCCCGACAACGGCGCCAAAAAGATGTTGTAGCTCCTAGAGACAACCTTGAGTTGCAAAAGATCAGTGCCTAGGACATCTTAAAATCATAGTTTATGTGTGAAGTTGAACCATTGTATAAAATGCCTCTAACAAAATATTAAATAAGAGAAGTGTGATTTTGGTGGTTCATGGACAAAGAAGACCTTGGAGTCGATTCATGTGAATTCCCTATACTGTAAGAGGGCTCAAGAGGCTACGAGGCTAGATGGCTTTTAAATGGGCCAAGTATAAAACATTGAGCAGAACCTTAAAAATATGCAGGGGCGTTGAGAGAGAATTGAGAAGGAACCCACACGAGACAGGCTTAAGAGATTTAAGAATCTGTCTCCTATGAACTCTGAGGAAACGGATATGAATGAAAGACGAATGATAGGAGAGGCTTGTGAAGCGCGAATTAAGGGAACACAACAAACTTAATACATGAGCGTTAACACCCGAGTGTTATACATACACGAATTCATGCAGAAGATTGGAGACTACCGGCAACTACATTACACAAACCATCAAAGCAGAATAGCGTGAAAGATGATTACACATAAGAAAGAGATTACTGATAACAAAAGGAAACAAATACATACTACTCACTGCTCCATCCTAGTATCCAAATAACAACTCTGTATTATATTAAGTCGAAACAACTCTCCCAAATATGTATCTCAAAGCACAGGGAGCACAATTCTACAAAACCACAACAAAATTCTTCTAAAATTCCAGAACTTGTGTTTCATCTTAGAACTCACTACATACAGAGTTCTTCCTGAGGGTTTCTGACCAAATATTCTGTCATGATCGAACCACACAGGTAAAACCAAGATATCCTAACAAACTATCAGAGCGTGCTTCAAGCAATCACCCCCGCAATAGAAAAAATCAAAACAGAATGGGTAAAATCGGGATTTTACCAGCAAAACATCATTATCCAATAGTAAAATAAGCAAAACATTTAGCCACGGAGGCCAAATTCCAGAATCTTCAAAGGGGTGGCGAGAATCGGCTGAAAACCAGTGAGCGGTCTGATTTCTACCACTTGATTTCATCTACTGACGAAAGGCCTTCACTCCATGTTCTCACGATTCACATTAACCATAATGAAAAGGTTAGCTGTGCTGTGCGTGCTCCACCCTTTAGCGAAGTTTCCTGGACGAACTGAACAATCATAGCTGCGCTATTCCATCAAAAAACTCATGCTGTTCTTTAACTTGCAAGAACCTGAGACCGAGCTTTAGAAGGGAATGTGTAGCACATAACACACGGTGGGACGGTTTTAACCACTACAAAGGGTGACACAAACGCCGTGGGGAAGGCTTTGATGACGTGGCGAGGAAGTGGGGCCCAAAGCGCATCGCAAAATCGCAATGGGAGCAGGATATGCTTCGGGAATATGATTTGAACTTAAAAATTTGCGAGGCGCGGTGGAGTGTAAAGTTATAATATGCGCGATGTGATATTGCACATCGGCGATCACAAAAGATAGAGGTTGGTGGAGATGAAAAAGTTATAATTGTCGTTTTGCGATGTGGTATTAGTTGCGAACTGTGATGGCGATCGGGTCATATCGCAAGCTAAACTATTTAACTTGCGGGCACTTTAAAGGTAAGTTGTGAAATTTGTGAGCTGCGACATGCGACGCGCTGAAAGTTGGTGAGTGCGAAAAGGCGGAAGATAAGGAAAATGCAGCATACGAAGATTTGCATGCGGATGTGGGCAGTGTATCAAGGTTGGATGGGTTCCACCACGTCGCATCGGCGGCAAGATAAGTTTCGGTGAGTCTTTTAAGATGTAAAGGTTAAAACTTGTGGGGGGCAGTGTCGCAAATGAAGAAATGTAGCGCGAGACTTTAGAAAAGGGAAAGTGAAGGGTAAGAGAGGGTAAATGAAGACAAAGAGGAAAAATGAGATGAAGGAGGGCGGAAATGAAGTTTTCTCACCATTAAACCTTATCAGCCACATTTTCCCCTTTGAACTGAGATGCAGATTGATTCCCTTGAAGTTCTTTGACAGTAAGGACTTGCCTTCCTTTCTCCTTCTCCCCTTTGTGTGCGGTCACAGGTCAACACCTCTCACAAACCTTCAGACTGAAATCTCACAAAGTTCCTCCTCTCTTGGAGTTGTTCTCCTCCCTGACTGCATAATCCTCTGAGTGACTGCACTGCCCTGGACATGACTGCATAATCTTGGTGGCTATCTCGATGAAGCTGCTCTCAAAAACTGAAGGTATGGTTCTTGTCCTGAGCGGGCACTCTAAGTCCCTCGAGGACGAGGTTGGGATCTCCACTCGGAGAGACCCGTGTGCTAAACAACACTTCAAACTAAGCTAAACAACTTAAGCGTGCTCTAGTCTCGATAGACAGAAAATTAGAAGATGTATGAATGAATGAGAATGGCTGCCTTCATCCCCCTTTTATGATAATGAGCTTCCAAATTCCCTTGGGCCCACTAGTACTGCGTTGTCCCTCTGCCACGCTGTCCCCACACTGCTCTGCGTTGCCTGTCCCCACGCTGCCAGTGCGTTGCCTGGCCCACGCTGCCTGGCCCATGTTACCTGGCTCACGCTGCCTCTGCGCTTCCCTAGTTGCCTCCTCTCCTGCGTTGTCACTTGGCCTCATGGACCTCGCCTTACCTTTTAATTATTTTACCTAAGTGACTTTAGGAAAGTGTTTTATTCTAATGTTAAGTTATGGTTCCCTTCACCTGTTTATTTCCTGCTGAACTTTAGAAAGAAAAAAATTAATCAAAATTGAATATTCCAATTAGCTGTCTGCTAATTGGGAATATTACAGTACTGCTACCCATGACACTGTAACTGCCACTGTTGCATATATACTACAACTCTCTCAAATGCTGCATCTGCTATGCGGCTAACACTGCATTTGCACTACATCTCAGCTGTTGAGAGAAACAACTGAAACTCACCCAAAACTGAACAAGTGTTCAGTGGATGCACCTCGGTGCTGAAGACTCTGATTGCTGATAACTACTGCATTGTCCCCCTGATGCACTGCGCAACACTATCCTGCATTGCGCTACACCACTTTTCACTGCGTTGCTGCTGCTGCCTCTGCTCTGTGTTGCTCCGGAAATAAATGCTGCTATCTACTGCATTGTCATCTACATCACTCCTCGACTCCCGTTGAAACTCCTCCATCCCGCTACTGCTGATTATTGGCTCCCGTAGCAAGGTAGGATCCATGAGGTGGGCTCCTCAAGGATCCTGCCCAACTAAAGTCCAAGAAGAATTACAGCTCCATATCGTCCCATCTCCCTCCTGGAGATGCGTGGGCACTCATGGAAAACTCATCCTCCTCGATTTCTGCGACTGCAACCCTTGGGTCATGCTTCTCATCTTTGTCCTTCTTCAAAGGACATTGAGATGCATAATGACCCATCTCGCCACATCTGAAGCACTTGACCTTCGAAACATCACACTTCGGTTTCCGTTGCGCCTGTTGTCCCTTAGATGCAAGGGCCGCGTTCTCCTCTTCCTCCACGGATTTCGATCCACTGCCACTGTTGCCATCAAGTTTTCACTTGACGAGGTCTCTGCTCAGTTCTTCCTCTTGAAAAGTTGACCACAACTGCTCCCAACTAGGTAATGCTGCTCGGCCCAGTATGCTCTGGAAAAACACTTGCCACTCCTCCGTGACACTGTTAAGTACCATCTGTACCATGGTTGCAGTTGTAGGTGTAGCACTTACTGCAGATAGTTGAGCTCGAACCTCCTGAACCGTATGATGTATGAAGCCACACTCTCCCTTTCTGCATCTACATCATACATATCCTTTGCTTTAAGTACAACTTCCATTGCTCGGAAGATCCCTCATATAGGTCATGCAAAGCTACCCAAATCTCTCTGGCAGTATCCTTGCCAGCCACATGTGAGACAATGTGATCCTTGACACCATCAAGGAGCAACCTCTATGCCTTGGCCATATCTGCCTTGTACTTCTTGAGCTGATCCGCATCCGTAGGAACAACTACCACATTCTCCACGAACGCCTTCACATCATGTTCATCCAGAAGGATCTTACCCGTTCCTTCTAGATCATATAGTTGGAGGAGCCCTCCAACCGATCCTGATCACGAAGTCCGTGAGATGCCATCCCAATCGAAGTCTGTCGAATCTGCTCCCTCTTCCTCCCTCTTGCGTAGTCCCTGGCATGCTTATGCACTCCCTGATGGAGTTGTAAGTTCCGTTGCTCCTCTACTTCTCAACAATTGAGAAATGTTGAATTCTTCGGCTAGAAAATCACTGAGTAAGAATTCCCTCAATATGTGCTCCTGACTCCTTCTGATGCTTTTCTACCTAGCAACAACTTCAGAAAATTGCGTCCCTCTGTCTTCTGCGTGGAGGCTCTACGCTGCTCCCTTTGCCACAACAAGATCTTGATATGGAATCCCTTTCTCTCTGTCGACTCACTCAGAGAGAGACTGCCACGAAAATCTTAGCCCTCCTAGCTAGAACTGTGCACTCCTTCAATGGATTCGTTTTGCTGCACTGCAACAAAAACGACCTTCACTTCAGAATTCAGATCCGTTCTTCCTGTTTCACATCAATGCTCTGATACCATGTGAATATTCCTAGATCTGAACAATCTAAGGAATCCTACTGCAACCAATTGAATTACTTCTTCTATTATGTAATTTACTTTACACAATTATTTCTGAATCACACATGAAATACTAAAGCAATCATTGAATCAGCCTACACTATAATACTTATTAGAAAATAATATATTACAGAGCAATGGAACACATACAATATGTGGAGACACAAACATAGAAAACATATAAAACAAGAGAGACACAAATATATGTGGTTCACCCAATTTGGGCTACATCCACCCGGAACAACCAGTCCTTCTTTTATATTATCCAGCAAGATGAAGCGACACAACCTACATTAGATCTGCTGTAATATCCTCTACTCTCTCTCACAGTCCCCCTTTCTGTTTCTCTCTCATAAAACATATACAAACACAACCGCAAGACAATACCCTCATACAAAACGAGGGGTTTCCTTCTAGGGCAAAAAAGCCTACATTAAACATAACTTCTACCTTTAGATTATCCGCCTAATGAATGGTCCAGATTGACTACGAAATTACAATATTTTACAAGGCAATTTTAGATTTGTTTTTCACTTCGGGGGCGCTGCCCTCGAAACCCCCGCCGAGGGATTGCTGGCCCTCGGACCTCTCCTCGTGGAGGGGTGTACAGTCTTCCTGGGGTATACATTTGGCTGAAACAAAGACCTCTGAATCAGGATGAAAATCAGACTCCACACCCAACAATACTCATGATTCTAAATCAAGGAAATTGAGCAAGGAAATTAATCACACATATGACACCTTTATTTTGGACTAAGTCCTGGAAAAAACTCAATGTGGGAAAATCGGTGCAACAGATTTGAGGGTTTTATTATTAAGCAGTAGCAATGTCTTAATACATAACTGAATATCCCTAGGGTTATTCAGTTACAGAGAGAAATATTGGAAGAAGAATTTGTGAGGATTCACCTCACTCAGTCACTGAGTTCCTAGTTGATCCGGATGAAGAAAAACCTGCCTTGGAGAGGCACTGCGCAGTCCCACCGCTGGACATTTCAGCCTCACGTCACCCCCCTTCCACGCTCAACGTTCAGCCCCAACCAAGTCATTTTGCCTCTGTGGACCCTAAGGAACAGCCTCCCGGTGTCACTTTCCAGATCCCGGCCTCCGAAATTGATCTACAAGCAAAATTCCAGAAATCCTCCTCTGCCTCTGCGTGAGCCCTACGTAGTCACTGCGTTAGCCCTCCTTTCTTCAGCGCTAGCTTGGTTAGATCCCCTCTACCGCTCTTTGACTGATGCTCCACCGGCTGAGAAAATCTCTTCCTCTCCGTATGCTATCTCTGCCCTTCACGGCTTAGATCTCTAGCTCGAATTTCTCAGCAAACCTGCCCTAGAAATTTCAAACTCTAGATCAATTTGGTGTGTCTTCCAAATGAGGCTCAAGCCTTCCTTTATAGTCTTATCATTGAGCTATCAATGACTGAGATTAGATCTCTAATCAACGAATAATATTATAACATGACTTGATCTTCGTTTTCTAGATCATTCTCACTCTGTTTTATTAATACCCTTTAATTATTTAATTTCCCTAAGTTTAGACTTAGGGTCCCCATTAAAATAATTAATTATTTTAATAAAACATTAATTTAGTGGAATTTTTGCAAACAACTTCTTGGTTCTTTGGAATATCAGTGTCTAAGCCTCTCCACGAAATTTGGGACTTAGAGCACTTTTCGATGCTACAAAAATCAACAATTATTAATGAGTGGGGTGTGCATGTGGACCCAACCAAGAAACAAGTTATTTGAGATTGGCCAGCCCCAACCACTAACAAAGCTCTGCAACTTTCTGGATGTTACCAATTTCTATCGCAGGTTCATGTTGGGATTCTTTCATATCACTTGGCCTTTGAGTCAAGTCACCAAGGGTGGAGCGAAAGCAAAGTTCTTTTGGTTTGAATCCCAATAGAAGGCGTTTGTCGAATTGAAGCATCGCCTCTGCTTTGCAATAGTGTTCACATTACTAGACTTGCAACAACCATTTGAAATTGCGATAGACGTCTCTGACTATGCTATTGGTGCAGTTCTTACCCAGCAGGGGCATCCAGTAGCATTTCATAGTGACACACTTTCAAATACAGTCTGAAAGTATCCAACTTATGACAAAGAGATGTATTCTATTGTGCAGGTCTACCGACAATGGAAGCATTACATTCTAGGGAAGGAAACAGTCATCCACACAGACCACCGACCCCCGCAGTTCATACAGTCACAAGAGAAGTTGTAGAACGATTGCCATAAAAAATGGTCCACATATCTGCAATAGTTCCATTTGAACATCGAGTACAGGAAGGGCAACACCAATAATGTTGCAGAATGTCTTAGCCGACGACCAGTTATGGTACTCACCACTATGCTTGACTCTTGTGGACACGAGACATCGGGGTGGCTGCATCTTTACAAGAGTGATCTAGAATTCGGAAACACATACCAAATGGTCATGGAAGGCAAGCAAGTTCCAAATTATCACCTCCAGGGTGCACTTTTATGCCACATGGGACACTTGCGTGTTCCTAAAAGCGAGCGTGGCAAGCTGATTTGGGAGGCGCACTACAGTCGGGTCGCTAGACATTTTGAAGTTGAGAAAACAGTGGTAGTGTTGCAAAAGTATTTTTATTGGCCGAACCTTCGACAAAATGTTGGCAAGTACATTAGACCTTTCACTGTCTGTGCCATTGCCAAACTGACAATCAAAAATCAAGGCGTATATACTCCTTTGCCTACTCCTATTCGGCCTTGGGAATCCATCCTACATGGATTACATGTCAGGCCTTCCTTCTACCAAGCATGGAAACGACTGCTTGTTTGTAGTCATCGACAGATTCTTTAAGATGGCCATTTTGGCAGCCTGCAAGAAAAGTATCACAATAGAAGCCACTACTAAGCTCTTCTTTGAACGAGTGTGGGTACATTTTGGGATCCCATAGTCCATTATCTAGAAAATTCCTAAACCGGAATCCTATTGCAGCAACTCGAAATTATTCTCCTAATTATTAATTTAATTTAACAATTTATTTGTTGTTTTCTATGACAAACACTGAAAAAATCACACTGCAATCTACACAAATAAAACTGCAGAAGAATAAACGTTGGAAGAAATGCTAGCACACACACATAAAATTAACACAATTATTTTTGGACAAATGTCCCTGGAAAAACCCAATGTGGGAAAACCGGTGTAGCAGTTGAGGGTTTTATTATTATGAAGCAGTGAGAAAATATAAGTACAACTGGATGTCGAAATACTGACAATCCTACAGAGAAAAACTATTGTTAGAAATCCAAAGAGGAATTTTCCTCACCCCACAGGCAATCTCCTGACACGACTTGCCTTCAGAAATATGACCCTCTGACTCTCTGCGTCAGCTTCTACGCTGCTCTGCGTAGCTGGCTGGACGTAAAGCCTTAGACTGAACTCTGATGAAGTTGTTTTGCCTTTTGTTGACTGGAAAGGTGCTTCTCTGGCACTCTGGGACTCCTTCCCGACCTTTGGAACTGAAAATGTCTCTCCTCCACAACAAATCGATTTGCCTGTAGAGACTACGACGTTGCCCCAGCGTCAGCCTCTCTATGGCTATTCTACCTCTTTGCAAATGCACTCGCTGGATATGGAATGCCTCCTCCAGCTTCACTGTCTCTGCGCCTCTCTCACTGCTTCGATCTCTCTAGCTCTCTCTTCGGCAACTGAATGTTGCTTCTTTGGAAATTGATTTTCCAATGAAATCAAACACTACAAGTGTTTTCTCCATCATTACATCGATCTCCTCTTGTAATCCTCTGTGGAAGCACCAACGATTAAGATTGAAACTTAATTAACGACTATGATAATCTTGGAGTAAATCCGTGTGAGTATCTATACTATTCTCGCCTTATCCCAATTAATATTGATTAATTAACCATATTCCCTAAGTTTAGACTTAGGAAATATTTAAAAATCAGTTAATAATCTAATTGAGACACCTCTAAGCAGAATTGCGAAAAACAATTTCTGGATTTTGGAGATCTCATGTATGCTACCCTCTCCACAAAATTTCGTGGCTAGAACACATCCGATGCTACAAAAACTAATAGTATTACACTCTCGAAGAGTAATGATGAGCTTGTAGATGTAGTGTTGCCCCTCCACAACAGACTGTTGGGAACTTTGATGATTTTGGAAGTTGATTGACACCTTAAAGCACTGTCAAATGCTAAAATGGTGAGTTCACTTTGCTTAGTGTTGGAGATTCTTGATGATGTACCCAACAGACCTAGCATGCCCCTAAGATGAGCTTGACACTATTTGATTACCATGCCTTGATTTGGAGTCCATATGATGATGAGCATCCCTAAGATGATTAGGGAAGGGCTTGTACCACCTCAAGGAGCCCCAATGCTGGAAATAGATTGCACCATGTTGTCTTGATGGTACCCATGGAGATGACGTAAGGTGCCCAAAGTTGGCTTTTGGACACATGGAGATGTTTTGAGGGTTGACTTGAGAACCCTTCCTCACTTCATGGTTGATTATGATGGTTGGAGATGCATGTAGCCATAATCTTGCATTTTTGGAGTTTTATTAGTGCTAAATTCACATGACTTGGTGAAAAATCCGTAAACTCAGGATCCTAGTGCAACAACTGATGGAAAATCTTCTATTTATTATTTAACTTAACAAATTATTACTGTGTTCTACAAGAAAATATCAGAATTCATTCACTACAACCTACACAAATAATACTGCGCAAGAAATACAAGTACAGAAACAAATCTGAACATACACAAATCACACAACCATTCGACACAATTATTTTGGGACAAATGTCCTCGGAAAAACCCAATGCGGGAAAAGGTGTAGCAGATCTGAGGGTTTATTTTATTGTGCAGTAAATTTTGTGTACATATCTATGATTGATGAGACTGTCAAATTATTTAGCAAAACTGACGAAAGAGATCTCGTGAGACAAACCTCACTCCTTGACAAGAAACTAGCATTGATCTGAACCAAGGCAGGACTGCCCTGCGCTGTCTCTGCGCAGTGACTGCATCACAACGCGGCTGCCCCTCTGCCTCTACGCTGGTCTCACTGCTGGCTGGAAATTGTGCCTTCGAAAAATCTCTCCGGGATCTGAAACTGGCTCTGCGCTGTCTCTCTGGTAGGAAAACGATTTCCCCTCTGCAGCTCTGTGCAGTGATTGCGTAGGCTCTGCGTCACTGGCTCTGTGTGATGCTGCCTCTCTCTCTGTCTCTGCTACTGTGTACTCTCTGGCTTAGGAAAACTTCCAACCGGTAATACTGTCCCTTTTGCAATGAAGAATCACTTAGATCTAATCTTCGTCCGAGCACTGCTCCGTCAAAAGAATTTGATCTCTAGATTCTCTGTGTTTCTCGAATGTATTTTCTAAATGATCCTTTGAGTCCTTATAATCTGCTCGTTGAGGATTCAACGGCCCAAATTAGATCTTAATCAATGGCTGAAATTAAATTTTGACTTGATCCATTTCTTCTAGATCATTCACACTCATATTCTATTAATACACTTTAATTATTTTATTTTCCTAGGTTTTAACTTAGGATTCCTTTAAAAATAATTAATTATTTCTATAGAATACAATCCGAGTGGAATCTCACCAAACGATTTATGGGTTATTTAGAATAACTCCAAATCAGCCCACCTCCTTCCTGGAGGTATATTAGCTATCATAGCACAATCATCGTCCTCTATCTTCGTTGCTCCGGCCTGAGGATCATGTTTCTCATCTTTGTCCTTCTTCTTGAGAGGACACTGTGTGGTGTAATGATCCATCTCGCCACACCAGAAACACTTGATCTTTGACAAATCCTTCTTCCTCTTGCGCTGCTCTTGCTACCCCTTTGATGCAAGGGCCGCATTCTCCTCCTCCTCCTTCTTGATCTTCGAACCGCTATTGCTTCCGCCCTCAAGTTGACACTTGAGTAAATCTCTCCGCATCTCTTCTTGCTGAAGAGCTGCCCACATTGACTCCCAGTCCAGCAAGTTTTCTTTGCCCAGGATTCTCTGGACAAAAACTTGGTATTCCTTGGACACTGAGTTGAGGGCCAATCTGACCATCTCTGTGGCCTTAGGAGTTGATCCTACGGTTGCCAGCTGATCTCAGTTTTCCTGAAGCCAAGACATGAATGGATCAATACACTCTCCCTTCTGCATCCTAGTGGTGCGCATTTTCTCCACCAAATACATCTTCCTCTACTCGGAAGACCCTTGATACAACGTCTCTAGTCCATCCCGCATCTCCTTTGTTGTCCCTTTGCCAGAGATGCGTGGAACGATGTGATGCCTTACTCCATCGAGGATCAATCGCTTAGTTTTTGCCATATTCTTCTTGAAAGCTTGTAATGGTGCTGCATCCACCAGTTCAGCCTGAGCACTGTTGATAAAGTTCTTGAGATTGTGCTCATCTATAAGGAAGGAATTCCTTGCCCTCTAGATCACATAGTTGGAGGCACCCTCCAACCGGTCCTGGTCAGGGAGTCCGTTGGTGGCCATCTCACCCACTGCGCAGCTGGCTTTACGCACTCCTTGAGGAGTAAGCCACAAAATATGCTGCTACTGCACGGGGAATCTGAGTTTCTTGGGCAAGAAAACTCACTGAGGTCAGAAAATCCCCAAACTATGTTTCTTCTGTGCTTCCTGACGCTCTACACCAGCAATCACTATTGCGCAGTCAACTGCATCCCTCCAAGTGCTGATTTGCATGGATCTGTTGTGCTACTCTCTCTGCCTCGGACAAATAGCTAACCGAAATAATCTTACCTCTTTGTCGACTCACTCAAAGAGAGATTTTCCTGCTTGTCTAGCCCTCCTGGCTTGGACTGCGGAATCTTTCGGGAAATCAATCTGCTGCTTCTGCAACTCTTTAATCTTGACTTCACAAATGTTGGATCTGTTCTTTGTTTTGCCTGCACTCAGCTTAAACAAGGTCTGATACCATATGAAAAATCCTTAAACTCAGGATCCTACTGCAACAATTGATGGAAAATATTCTATTTGTTATTTAACCTAACAAATTATTTACTGTGTTCTACAAGCAAATATCGAAATCCATTCACTACAACCTAAACAAATAATACTGCAGAAGAATTACAAGTGTGGAATCAAATCTGAACATACACGGATCACACAACCATTCGACTCAATTATTTTGGACAAATGTCCCTGGAAAAACCCAATGCAGGAAAACTAGTGCAGCAGATCTGAGGGTTTATGTTATTATGCGGTAAATTTTGAGTACATATCTATGATTGATGAGACTGCCAAATCCTTCAGCAAAACTGATGAAAGAGATCTCGTGAGACAAACCCCACTCCTCCATGGGAAATTGGCATTGATCTGCACCAAGGGTGGACTGCCCTGCGCTGCCTCTGCGCAGTAACTGCGTCACAACTCGACTGCCCCTCTGCCTCTCTCCGCCGGTCTCGCGTCGGAAACCCCCGAGCCCTCCGAAAAAATCTCTTCCGAGATTCCAAAACTCGGGCCTGCGCCAGCTCGGGAAGAAAACGATTTCTCAAGGTGTGCCGCAATGCTGATCGCGTAGGCTCTCACACGGGGCTCGTGTGATGTTGTGGCTCTCTCTTTCTCTGCTACTCTGTACTCTCTGGCCCAGGAAAACTTCCAATCGGTAATACTGCCCCTCATTGCAATGAAGAATCACTTAGATCTGATCTTCGTTCGAGCACTGCTCCGTTAGAAGAATTCGATCTCTAGATTCTCTGTGTCTCTCAAATGTATTTTCTAAATGACCCTTCAAGCCTTTCTTATAATCTTCTTGTTGAGGATTCAATGGCCCAGATTAGATCTTAATCAATGGATGAGATTAACTTTTGACTTGATCTGTTTCTTCTAGATCATTCACACTCATATTCTATTAATACTCTTTAATTATTTTATTTTCCTAAGTTTTAACTTAGGGTCCCTTCAAAAATAATTAATTATTTCTATAGAATACAATCCAAGTGAAATCTCACCAAACAATTTCTATGTTATTTAGAATACATGTGTCTAAGCCTCTCCACAAAATTTGAGACTTAAAGCACATCCGATGCTACCCCAAATCAACAAACTTCATGCTTGGGAGGAGCTTTGGCCCACTTGCATGTGCAATTGGTGGCTTATTTTTTTGTATTGAGGTAGTGGGTTGGGTTGCGAGTTGCAACCCATTTACTTCATGTTCACTCAAAATTAAACTTGTTGTAGGGATTTTAGACAAATTAATGGAAGTGATTGACCTCATATAAGTAGAGGATCTTATGAAATTTTCAATCTGAAATACTACTGCAGTGATTGATTTATTTCGCCTACTTAATTATGATAAGTTATTTACAGATGCTTCAGTGAATTCTAAAATAAACACAGCTGCAACATTCACTTAATCAAAAGCAGAAGAACAAATAGAACACATATAGCACAATAGAAACAATCACATGAACACAATTATTTTTGGACAATTGTCCCCGTAAAAACCTAGTGTGGGAAAACTGGTGCAACAGATGAGGGTTTATATTATTCTTTAGCAGTGGAAATCTTTTACAGAAAATATGACGAGCAAATTTCTAGCATACACTTGAGATAATTTTTCCGAACACTTCAGAAGAATTTCTGATACACTGGAGGCACCCTTCCTCCCTTTGCGTCACCCTGCATGGCCTTCTCGCAGTGACTACGCTGGACTACGTCACTCTGCTTGGAGGACTAGTGCTGCTGCTTAGCTCTGCTCCCTCTGTGTCTTCCTTCTGCCTTCTTCTTCCTATGCTGACTTCCCCTTCCTCCTTCGGCATCTGCAACTCCAGCTGTACAACCACACCCTCTGAAATCAAATTTTCTTACTTCAGAATCGATTTCCTTCAGGTACTGAGAGTGTGCCCGACTTACTTTCCAAATGACCCTTAAGCCTTCTCTTATAGTCTTCTTGCTGATGAATCAACGGACCAGATTAGATCTCTAATCAATGTCTCAGATTAAAGGATGACTTGATCTTCGTTTTCTAGAAGATTCACACTTTGCTTTATTAATACCCTTTAATTAATTTAATTTCCCTAAGTTTAGACTTAGGGATCACATTAAAATAACTAATTATTTTAATAAAGCATGATCCAAGTGGAATATCCACAAACAGTTTCTGGGTTCTCTGGAATACTGATGTCCAAGCCTCTTCCCAAAATATGAGAGTTGGAATACTTTCCAATGGTACAAAATTAACACTCCCTCTTAGCGAGGAAAGTGTTCAAGCAAGGTACCAACTGTATCTGATCTGATCTGAAGCAGTTGTTGCCCTGTTGATGTCTTGGCTGCTGCCCCTCCTCTCTGCGCTGCTGCCCTCTGTACTGCTGCCTGTGACACCATCTCTGCTATTGCCTCATCCGTACTACAACTCCCTCTGAATCTAAAGTCCACCCATTCCTCTACTGGAATGGGTTCTCGACCATCCCCATCTTTTCCCAGAAGTAAGTAAACTTAATCTTACCCAGAGCTTTTGTGAGAATATCAGCTACCTGTTCTCCTGTAGGAATGTACTTCAACTGTATAACTCCTCTTGGACATAGTCTCTCATGAAGTGGCACCTAATGTCAATGTGCTTCGACCAATCATGAAACACAGGATTCTAAGAGAGCTTGATGCAACTCTAATTATCACACAGAATTTTGGTCAGTTCTATCTCGTAAAATTTCGTAGATTTTCTATGCTTGATGCAACTTTACTTTTATACCCAATATCAAACAACAATCACATAAACAAGAAAGTAAAATGCTGATAGAATATACCAATAGATCGACAGAAGACAAGCCAAAAATACACTTAACTTGATCAACAAAATATGTGTTGTGGTGCGTTACGGTGGTCAACAGGATGCTTCAATCAGCGAAGTCTCTACATGGTTAGCCAACCAGAATGTGTCACACAACCCTCTCGGACAACTCTATAAGAGCCAACCCAAAGTCAACAAAAGTCAATGTTGTCCAGTCAATGGTCAACACAAAAACAACAGTAGCAAAATTCAACGCATCCAAGTCAAAGTCAACATCCAGCCTTGATTTCTGTGTCAGAAAATGCGGACTGCAGAAATCAGAATTTTGGGAGAGTTTTAGGTCAGTTTGACCATGCATTGACCAAAGTCAATGCTGGTCAAATCTGCGCTAAAACCCTAGGTCAAAACCAGAAAATCCTTGCTGTGTTTTTCCCACGTGTGAGAGAAGATGAGCCTCCAAGATGATGATCGAACCAATCAGATGCTGAAAGAGAATGTGTGATGAGTGATGGTGTAAATGACCTCCAACGTTGACCTATATATATCCATCAGTGAGGGTGTGTGACACATCTGTTGGGGCTTCAAGCCTATATTTCAATTCTGGCCGACCTTGCACATAAGTGGAATTAATTCAAAATACATGTTCTGCATATCGGATCAAGATGCTCTTTAGATCGATCTTGCACCTCTCTGAAAGAGGAATCCAATAAAAATATTGGCATCTTCATCTGAGCTTCACAACATGGAGTTTGTACCTAGTTGTCCAAAACTAACACTCCCTCTCAACTAGGGAGAACTCCATCCACCTGTGCCATCCAAACATCGTGCGTCATCCCTTCGTAACTTTCTTTGTTGGCTTCTTTATTTCAGAACAAAAAGGCGAGTCACAAGGGCATCTCTCCTGGCTGACAAATTCAGCTCAGAGGTCGAAACCTCTATAGGACTCAAAGGAGTCACATACCAACTCGAAGTTGGTTTAACTGACCCGAAGTCAATTGGAGGTCCGAAACCTTACTTGGACTCAAGAGAGTCATATACTAACCCGAAATTAGTTTAACTGAACCAAAATCAGTTGGAGGTCCGAAACCTCACTAGACTTGATCCCAGATCAAGTGGTTGGACACGTGCCATCCTAGACATAGAGAGTATGCAATCTCCGATGCGTCCATTGGTCTTTGCTACTGGTCTCTAGCTTTTCGCACCTCATTGGCCAAATGAGAGGTACTTTCCATGAGTCCGGGATTCCATGGGTAGGATGCATGCAGGGCATAGACCATGAGAGGTGAACCAACTCAATATCATAATGGTGGGGCAGAAGCACACCAACAAGGTTCGGCAAGCCTAGCCCTGTGGTTGCTTATAGCTCCAAGAAGCTATCCCCAAAGCCCCCTAGAGCTCCCAGAGCTCATTGTCTAACAGGACCCTTAGCATAGGGTTGTTCCATGATTCCAGGATTCTCACAGAAGGTTAGGAACATGACCTTCTGCAAGGGCTTTGTGAGAATATCTGCGACCTGCTCATTAGTTCCTATATGACCGAGCCTTATGGCACCTCGCTGTACCATATCCTGGATAAAATGGTACCAGACATCAACATGCTTAGATTGATCATGGAACACGGGATTCTCTAACAAATGAATCCCCCTTTGGTTATCACAAAGGATAACGGTGGCATCTAGCACATGCTTGAACAACTCACTGAAGAGCTTTCGTAACCAAGTGGCTTCACAACAGGCCATACACGCTGCAATGTATTCGACCTCAGCGGTGCTTAAAGCTACCGACTTCTGCTTCCTGCTCGAAGCAAACCCAAGTGTGAAGCAACATCCAGATTTGCTCTTGCGATCTACCACATTGCAAGCCTAATCGACATAAGTATATCCATGGAGTGTCATGCTCTCGACAGTGTATCTCAGCCCATGATCTATCGTGCCCTAGAGATGTATCAAGAGTTTCTAGGCACCAACCCAATGAATGTGATGAGGATCAACCATGTGTTGAATCAAATTGTTCACTACAAAACATACGTCCAGACGGGTGCTCACTAAGAACATCAGGGCCCCTACGAGTTGACAATACTTAGTAGGATTTGCTAGCACGGGCCCAGCACTGCTGGCACTCAACTTCTTAAAGTTGAGCTCCATCGATGTCGACACGGACTTACAGACCATCATTCCAAATCTTTCCAGCAGCTTCACAATATATTTTCCTTGGGAAAGGAAAATCTCGCCAGGTCTCTGCCAGACCTCTAGGCCTAGGAAGTAATGCATCAATCCTAGGTCCTTCATCTCGAACTCAGAAGCGAGCTCCCTCTTACACTGATGAACGAGAGGGTCAGCACCTGTCAGGAATAGGTCATTGACGTACAACACCAGAATGAGAGGCTTTTCTCTATCAACCTTGAAGTAAAGGTTCGGATCAACATTACTATGAGTGAAGCACAGCTTCATCTAGTAGCTATATTTCCTCTCGTACCAAGCCCTGGAGGCTTGCTTCAACCCATAGAGAGCTTTCTTCAACCTACAAACATGGGTGTCTCTATCCTGGACTTCGAACCCCAGAGGTTGCTCCACATACACCTCTTCCTTTATCGCACCATGCAGAAATGCGGTCTTCACATCCATCTGATGAAGATTCCATCCTGTGTAGCAGCAAGGGCTATGATAGATCTGATGGTGGTATATCGGGCCACAGGTGTAAATATATCATCATAGTCGACGCCTTCCTTTTGAGAGAAGCCACGGGCAACGAATCTTGCCTTGAACTCTTCAACACTACCATCAGATCCATGCTTGATCTTATAGAGCCATTTTGTGGTGACAACAACTTTGTCCTCCGGTCTCGGAACTACATCCCAGACCTCATTCTTCATAACGGACTCGTACTCTTCATGCATAGCATCCTTCTAGACTTGATGCTTTACGACTTCTTCAAAGGATCCAAGCTCAGATTGTACGATCGTACTCATGGCTGCTAGATACCCTTGGTATCTGTTCGGCTTCTTACCTTCACGAAATGTCCCCCTTAAGGCCATATGTTTCTCGGCATCCTCGAGAGTATCCCTGAGCCATGATGGTCTTCTCGTCATTGAAGGGGGCGGATTAATAGGGTCCATTAGTCCTTCAACATCGAACATTGTCTCATCTTGATTTCCATACCTTACTTCATGATATTTCTCAGAGCTCGGAAGATTGATTACTTTCCTGAGGGAAGCATCTTAATCTAAGGTAACATCGTGGAAAATCTCCACTTCTCTTTCGGCACAAACCTGACATACACCTTCATGATCATTTTTGAATTCAGGCATCCCTGTCACCATCTTCCTTGCTTCGGGAAGGGTTGTGTAATGAAGGTGTCCATACCTCCATAAATTATACCGTAGTTGGTTCATGAAGATAGTATCACCTTATAACTCCCAGTGGACTTCCTCCAACCTGGTAGAGTGTACCAACTCTAAACCCAATCGTGATAGCTTCCTTGAAACTCTTCTTCTACATGTGCACCTTCCATCAATGAATGCCACATTGAAACTTTTGTCTTCCATGGCCGAAACAAACACAAGGTTTTTCTTCAAATTAGGTACATATAGTACATCTTACAGGCGGAGGACCTAACCTTGAGACAAGTGGAGGGTCACAGTCCTTGTCCCTTTCATAGGATATGTGGCATTATCTCCAAGGACATTTCGGTTAGTATCCTTCTCATGTGAAATTTCTTGTTTCCCACCCCAGTTTTCAGTTTCACCTTATTTCTCCAAATAGTTAAATGCCCTTTCCCATATCCTTACATTCAACAAACTGGAAAATAATTTTTTTGCTGAAAACACAAATTTTGGAAAATTTACAGAATGCTGGAAAATGCAGAAATAAAAATCAGCAAGCATAAAACAGCCATTCAACACATTTAACACTGATATTTTTGGTCAACATGACCCTGGAAAAAACCCCTACAACTCTTGGGGAAAACCAGTTCGAAAGCTTCTCTTTTATTTTTCTGAATATTGCTTTTTACAGTGAAACAGAAAAAACTCAGAAAAAATTCCAGCAACCAATTTACAGACTTATCTCGATTTTCGTGCTTGCACACCGCCTCGGAAATTGTGCCAAATCAGCAACAACAGAAAACAGAAAATTTACAGCACCTTAGGACAGCATTAAATGCTGTACGGCCACCTCAGGAAGCGTGCCGGAACAACCGTATTTTGCTATACGGACTGTATAGATTTTGTACAGCAACCTCTCGAAATCCGTGCAAAACAGAGCTGTAGCTGCTGTCCTCTTCCTCGATTTTTGTGCCGAAAATGACAGCCACCCTCTTCCTTGAAAAACGTGCCTGATTTTTGTGCCTTGGAGTGCGTGCTTGCTGTTGTACCCTCTTCCTCGATTTCTGTGCCTCCTCACTTGGAAACACTGCCTCTCCTTTGCTGTACGGATTTTCTGCCTCGGTATGTGTGCCAATAAATGTTGTTGTACCTTTGCTGAAATCTCTTCACTGCTGCCCTCCTTCTTCTCACTGCTCAGAAAAATCTCCAGCTCTCCTTCTCTCCTTCTCCCAATCTACTCATGAAAGAATGAATGACCTTTTCCCTCCTTTTCCTCCTTTAACCTAACCCTAAGTGACTTTTGGGGAATCCCTAAATCCAATGGCTGAAATAGATTGAGATCTAGGGCTGAGATTAAATTCTCATTTAAATCTCACTTTCTATTTTTTAATTCACCCCACTTTAATAAAGGCCCACTTAGTCATTTATTTCCAAAGTCACTTTTCCTTTCTAATTTTACATTGACTTTATTAAAGTCACTTTAAAATTAGACTTTAGTAACTTTATCACATAAAGTCACTTTTAAATTAGATTTGACTTTATAAAAATTATAGTCACTTTAGGAGAAAAATTAAATTCTTTTGGACACTTTTCCCTAGGCCAAAGATCAAAGCCTTAGGGAACCACCTGTCCTCCGGTAACCAAATTTCAACACTTCCTCTTACCGAGGAAGGTGTTCCTCACCACACCCATCTTGTCTCTGAAGTAGACATGCTTGCCCCATGGTAAGGCTTTGGTAAGAATATCTGCAACCTGCTCATCAGTGGGAATATACTCAAGCTTCACAGCTCCCTTCTGAACATAGTCTCTGATGAAATGATATTTGATCCCAATATGCTTTGACCTGTCATGAAATACTGGATTCTCCGTGAGTTTAATGCAACTTTGATTATCACAGTAAATCACTAAAGGTCTCAACGGCTGACCAAATAAACCAAACAACATCTTGCGAAGCCATATGGCCTCACAACTAATGGGTAGGTACACCATATACTTTGACATTCATTCTCCAGTTATGCTGGTGAACCATGACTGTGCCCGAACCCATTAAAACAACACTGCAAGTGCTCTTCCTACCAGGCTTCTTTGCCCAATCAGAATCAGTGTAACCTGCCAATCTCACTCCATCCCTCTGCCTGTAGTCCAGACCATAATCCACTGTCCCCTGCAAGTACCGCAAAATGTGTTTTGCAGCCACCCAGTGAACCTTCCTAGGCTCACACATAAACTGACTCATCGTGTTGACTGCAAAACAAATATCTGGTCTAGTGTTCACTGTTGACCAAATACATCAAGGAACCAATCAGCTGTCTGTACAATGTGGGATCCACCAACTCGGAATCCGAAGCATGAAGCTTCTTCCATCCACCAACTCGGAATCCGAAGCATGAAGCTTCTTCCAGTTGGTGATCATCGGTGTCGACATGGGTCTACAATCCTCCATGTGGAATCTGCCAAGGATGTCCACAATATACTTCCCCTGTCCCAGGAAGAAATGCCCCTCCTCCCGCCACACCTCCAAACCCAAAAAGTAATGCATCAAGCCGATGTCCTTCATCTCAAACTCCGCCGCAAGATCTCTCTTGCAGTGCTCTATGAGTCTCTCTGCACCCGTAATGACTAAGTCATCCACATACAACACCAGAATGAGAGGCTCCTCACCTATCACAATATAGTAAAGGTTCGGATCTGCCTCACTCTTTGTGAAACCCATCTTCTGCAAGTAAGTATCTATCCTGGAGTACCAAGCTCTGGGAGCTTGCTTCAGGCCATAAAGGGCCTTCTTCCGTCTGCACACATGGGACTCCTTCCCATGCACCTCAAAGCCCTGTGGCTGCTCAATGTACACCTCCTCCTGTATGAAGCCATTGAGAAATGCGGTCTTCACATCCATCTAGTGGATCTTCCAACCCATCTCTGCTGTTATCGATATAATGGAGCAGATCGAAGTATATCGAGCCACGGGAGCGAAGGTCTCCTCATAATCAACTCCCTCTACCTGGGAGAACCCCCTAGCCACAAACCTTGCTTTGAATTTCTCAATGCTGCCATCTGCAACATGCTTTACCTTGTAAAGCCATCTGGAAGTAACCACGGATTTGCCCTCAGGCCTCGGCACCACCTCCCAAACATCATTCTTCATGATAGAAGAATACTCCTCCCGCATGGCCTCTCTCCAGACCTACTGGCTAGCTGCCTCCTCATAGCTAGAAGGCTCAGAGTCAAGGATGCTGGTAGCCATTGCCATATAGCTACAAAACCTCTCAGGTGGTCTGCTCTCTCTGACCGGCCTCTTAGGCTCAGCAACAGATGTGGCATCTCTCAAGGTGTCCTGAAGCCACTTGGGCTTCCTCTTCCCCGAGCACACTTCTCCTGCTGGAGAATAAAACTCCTCCTCTCGAACACTACCGTGAGCCTGAATCCCCCCCGGGGACTGTCTGTCCGTCAGTCTCCTCCCGCCCGCACTAACCCGTAGGCCGAGGTACGTGTGAACCGTCCATCGCTGGACTCCCTAGGGGTGAACTCACGTCTGTGGACTGGCCTCCTCGCATGCCCAGCACCACTCCCTTCCGACTCAAGGGAGCCACCGGCCACCGACGGACCCTATATCGGCCATAGATGTACCTCCGCATCCTCCCTGATCTCGCCCATGGTCTCCCTGGTGGGATCGACTACTAACTGGCCGAGGGTCCGTCGATCTGTGACATTTAACTCCCGTGACCTCCAAGGCGGGTCTTTCTCTCCTCTCGAACTTCACATCCCGCCCGACAACAACTTTCCTCTGCGCAGGAATGTAAATCTGAAAGGCCTTGGAGGTCTCACTGTAGCCCACAAAGATACCCTTCTCTGCGGTGGGCTCTAGTTTGGTCCTCTTCTCCTTGGGTATGTAGGAGTATGTGATGCACCTAAAGATACGAAGATGACCAATATCAGGCTTCTTCCCAGAAAAAGCCTCCTCCGGAGTCATGTGCCCCAAGGCACGATGCGGACTCCTGTTCTGCAAGTAAACAACTGTGTTGCAGGCCTCTGCCCACAAAAACAATGGCAACCCCTGATCATGTAACATGGCTTTGGCAGCCCCTCCGATGGATCTGTTCTTCCTCTTCGCAACCCCGTTTTGCTGGGGGTTGTAAGGAACAGTGAGCTCCCTCCTAATGCCTGCCTCCGCACAATAGTCAACAAACTCTCCAAGGGTGTACTCTCCTCCATTGTCCGACCTCAGGGACTTGATCTTCCGACCTGTCTGTGTCTCCACAAGAGCTTTGAACTCCTGAAACCGCTTGAAGACCTCACTCTTGGTCTTCAAGAAATAAATCCAGGTCCTCCTGGAGTGATCATCAATGAATAAAACATAGTACTCATATCCACTCAAGGAAAAATGAGACATCCGACCGCTCACATCGGAATGAATCAAATCAAGTATCCCAGTCGCTCTGCTGTCACTGCTGGGAAAAGGGGATTTGGCAAACTTGCCCATCGCACATCCTCTGCAAGTATCAAAGTGATCAGTACTGAAATCTGGCACACCTATAGTGATCTCCCGCAAGGTCCTCAAGGCTCCATGATACATATGTCCCATCCTGCGGTGCCAAATCTCACACAGCTCAGAACTGCTAGCTCTGCTGTCGGTACTACTGCTCAATGCCAAAAGGGGCTGAAATGCAAACTTGTACACCTTTGCATGGCGTACACCTATCACTCTAGCCGAATCGCCTGAGCGCCCCGGGATACACGCACTCGTCCACCCCCGAAATGTATCTCTCCTCTATCCTCCCAAGCCGAGACGGATATGAGGTTCTTATCCTGCACATAGCAACATCTCGATAATCATGAGGTTTAGACTTCCTGAAATGCCAAGTGTCTCAGACCACTGTCACGAACTCATCACCGAGTACTCACTTCTATATCGTGCACTCTTCGAAAGTTCGAAGTACTCACTGACTCTGCCATAGTGATAAGAAGGCACCATGGTCTACATACCAGACACTAAGATGCCTCAGTCGAGGGAAATGCATGCTCCCTCTGAACCTCTATGGCAGATAATCCCGCACTAGAGGACTCACACGCAGTGAACCCAAACTCCTGGTCAAAACGATCTGCAAAGTCCTCAACCTCTGCTGAAGCTGCCATGCTCTAGTTCTTCCCCTTCTTCTTCTTCTTCTCCGAACACACAACTGCATAGTGTCCCATCTTCTGACAATTCCAACACTTCACCTTGGAATAGTCCTTTTGTGTGTTATCCTGTTTACCTTTACCTTTGCCTTTGCCCCCACCATTGCTTGTGGAAGCCTGCTTCTTCCCTTTGCCTTTCTTGCGTCCTGCCAACAGTGCTACATCCTCATCCTGCTCAACTGGCTTGGCTGCCCCAAGCTGACCTTTCCTGATCTCTGTCTGAATGCAATCATCCTAAAACCTCTCCCATGTGGGAAGGGTCTCACGTGCACAAACCCCATCAGCAAAGTTCATCCATGAACTGGGGAGGCCATTCACTGCAATCCGCACCAACTCAGTGGGTTGAATGACCTCTCCAATTGCTGCCAACTCATCTCTCACATTAGTAATCTTTGTGAGATATCCAGCTGCACTATCAGTCTTACCCATCTTAATGGTTTTCAGCTTCTCCTTCAGGACCATTTTCCGGTTCTCATTGGTACTTTGGTAGAGATTGGACAATGTTGTTCACATCTCATGAGCATTTCTCTTTCCTCTCACATGAGGAATGCAATGGTCTTTGATTCCGTCTAGAATCAGTCTCTTACCCTTGTTGTTCTTCCTATTATATGCTGCCAACTGAGTAGCATCAGTAGGCACATTAACAGGTTGTTGTTGGGTATGAACCATGATATCCCAGACTTCTGCCTCCTCAAAGATACTCTGCATTCTCTCCTTCCAAACGTTGTAATTGGTATGCCCATCCAACCTATCCTCCACCCTCAATCCCAATGACATCCTCTTGTCCTAAAACTGAAAAATAGCACTGTTGTAGTAAAGATAAAAATTTTGTTTGTGAAAAATCAGCTTGCTGGAATTTTCTGAGTGAAAAATCAGCAGGCTGTATTTTTCTTCTTGCTGTCCCAAACTGCACTTTCAGCACCCAAGCTCTGATACCATGTAGAAATTTCCTGTTTTCCCACCCCGGTTTTCAGTTTCACCTTATTTCTCCTTTTAGTTAAATGCCATTTCCCATATCCTTACATTCAACAACAGAAAAATAATTTTTTGCTGAAAACACAAATTCTGGAAAATTTACAGAATGCTGGAAAATGCAGAAATAAAAATCAGCAAGCTTAAAACAGCCATTCAACACATTTAAACACTGAGATTTTTGGTCAACATGACCCTGGAAAAACCCCCTACAACTCTTGGGGAAAACCAGTTCGAAAGCTTCTCTTTTATTTTTTGAATATTGCTTTTTACAGTGAAACAGGAAAAACTCAGAAAAAATTCCAGCAACCAATTTACAGACTTATCTCGATTTCCGTGCTTGCACACCGCCTCGGAAATTGTGCCAAATCAGCAACAACAAAAAACAGAAAATTTACAGCACCTTAGGACAACATTAAATGCTGTACGGCCACCTCGAGAAGCGTGCTAGAACAACCGTACTTCTCTGTACGGACTGTACAGATTTTGTACAGCAACCTCTCTCAAAATCCGTGCCAAAAAACAGAGTTGTAGCTGCTGTCCTCTTCCTTGGTTTTTGTGCCGGAAATGACAGCCACCCTCTTCCTTGAAAAACATGCCTGATTTTTGTGCCTTGGAGTGCGTGCTTGCTGCTGTACCCTCTTCCTCGATTTCTGTGCCTCCTCACTTGGAAACACTGCCTCTCCTTTGCTGTACAGATTTTCTGCCTCGGTATGTGTGCCAATAAATGCTGCTGTACCTTTGCTGAAATCTCTTCACTGCTGCCCTCCTTCTTCTCACTGCTCAGAAAAATCTCCAGCTCTCTTTCTCTCCTTCTCCCAATCTGCTCATGAAAGAATGAATGACCTTTTCCTCCTTTTCCTCCTTTAACCTAACCCTAAGTGACTTTTGGGGAATCCCTAAATCCAATTGCTGAAATAGATTGAGATCTAGGGCTGAGATTAAATGCTCATTTAAATCTCACTTTCTATTTTTTAATTCACCCCACTTTAATAAAGACCCACTTAGTCTTTTATTTCCAAAGTCATTTTTTCCTTTCTAATTTTATATTGACTTTATTAAAGTCACTTTAAAATTAGACTTTAGTAACTTTATCACTTAAAGTCACTTTTAAATTAGATTTGACTTTATAACTTTATAAAGTCACTTTAGGAGAAAAATTAAATTCTTTTGGACACTTTTCCCTAGGCCAAAGATCAAAGCCTTAGGGAACCACCCCTCCTTGGGTAACAAAATTTCAACATTCTCAACCAAATCAGAAAGTGCTTCCTTAAACCCAATGAGGTGCCTTGAGGCACCACTATCAATCAACCAGACATTCCTAGTGTCAGGTGGAGATGCAGCAGAGAGGGCAGATACAAGAATGAATTCATTTTCCTTATCATCAACAACATTAGATTCCTCATACTTGGAATTTCTTGACCTTTTGAAAGGTTGCCCATTTCCATTGCCAGAGGGAGCCTTCCTCTTTCCTTTGAACCTGTCGTTCCTTTGATTGTCATTCCCCCGTTGTTGTTGTTGTCATCATCCCCAGGAGAATCCTTCTTATTAGGGCATTGTCTAACATAGTGGCCGATCTTGTTACATGTGTAACATCTTCCTTTCTTTCCTTGGGCCCCTGCTCTTCCATGGTTCCTTAGACCACCATTGTTCTTCTTCTTGGCACGAGCGGTGAAGGCGACATTACCTTCATTTTCATATTCCTTCATTCTTGTTTCTTCTTGAGTGCATCTCGACAATACTTCGTCAAAATCAGGTATCACATTGTTATTGAGAATGGTGGTATTGAATACATGCCATTCAGAGGAGAGACCTCCAAGTGCAGTGAGAACCATTTCTCGATCGACTATTGTCTCCCCAATGGCCATAAGATTATTTTTGATTTCGGTCAACTTCAGAAAATAAGATTGAACAGATTCATCACTGCCTTTCTTCAAATTCTTCAGTTGGTTCTTAAAGAAAAGGACTTGATTTGGATTGTTTGCCTTGAACATGTTGATCAACTTATCATACATCTCATTGGATGTGTGTAGCTCAGAGATGTAGGCAACCATACTTTTATGAATTGAATCTCGGATCATCAACTTTGCTTTGATTTACCCCTTCTTATATTTTGACTTGGTGGTAGCAGGTGCAGATGATGGAGGCTCATGGATTTTACCCTGCACATAGTCCATGACATCTTGGTCTTCCAACATTAAATCCAAAGTCATCTTCCAAGCATGGAAGTCGACCTTCCCAGTCAACTTGTCATCAACATTGAAGCCATTATAGTTTGAGGTACCCATGATTCCTTGACAAATGATCCTTCTTCGGTGATTGCTCTCAATACATACTTGGGCTTTGCCTTCACCTTAGCTTCGATACCATGTAAATGTTCGTAGTTGTTCTATTCTTGATGCAACTTTACTTTTATACCCAATATCAAACAGCAATCACATAAAAAAGAAAGTAAAACGCTAATAGAACATACCAATAGATCGAAGGGAGACAAGCCAAAAATACACTTAACTTGATCAACAAAATATGTGTTGTGGTGTGTTACGACGGTCAACAGGATGCTTCAACCAGCAAAGTCTCTACACAGCTAGCGAACCAGAATGTGTCACACAACCCTCTCGGACAACTCTATAAAAATCAACCCAAAGTCAACAAAAGTCAATGCTGTCCAGTACATGGTCAATGCAAAAACAGTAGCAGCAAAAGTCAACACAGCCAAGTCAAAGTCAACATCTAGCCTCGATTTCTATGCCAGAAAATGCGGACTGCAGAAATCAAAATTTTGGGAGAGTTTGAGATCAGTTTGACCATGCGTTGACCAAAGTCAACACTGGTCAAATCTATGCTGAAACCCTAGGTCAAAACCTGAAAATCCTTGCTGCGTTTTTCCCACGCGTGAGAGAAGAAGAGCCTCCAAGATGATGATCGAACCAATCAGATGATGAGAGAGAATGTGTGATGAGTGATGGTGAAAATTACCTCCAACGTTGACCTATATATATCCATTAGTGAGGGTGTGTGACACATCTGTTGGGGCTTCAAGCATACATTTCAATTCTGGCCGACCTTGCACATAAGTGGAATTAATTCAAAATAAATGTTTTGCTCATCGAATCAAGATGATCTTTAGATCGATCTTGCACCTCTCTGAAAGAGGAATCCAATAAAAATATTGGCATTTTCATCTGAGCATCACAACATGGAGTTTGGACCTAGTTGTCCAAAATTAACACATCCTCTTCTTGAGCAAGTTCATTAGCAACTTACGAAGCCATATGGCCTCACATGAAGCTATGCTAGCAGCCATATATTCAGCCTCGACTGAGCTCTCAGCCACATATTTCTGTTTCCTACTCCACAAAGAAGTCATTCTTGATCCAAGACTGAAACAATACCCATTGGTACTTTTCCGATCCACTGGGCTTCTAGCCCAATTTGCGTCAATGAACCCACTCAACTGAATTTCATTGCCCTTGGTGTACTTCAACCCATACTCGACTGTCCCCTTCAAGTATCTGAGAATATGTTTGGCTGCTGCCTAGTGAGCCCTCCTTAGTTCCACCATGAAATGACTGAAGGTATTCACTGCATAACAAATGTCTAGTCTAGTGTTGACCAAGTGCATCAATGATCCTATGAGCTGCCTATACAAGGTAGGGTCAGCCTCATCATCGTCGGACGTGTCGATCTTCTTCTAGTTTGTAATCATTGGCGTAGCCATGGGTCTACAGTCTTCCATCTGAAACCTGTTTAGGATCTCTGTAGTATATCTTCCTTGCCCAAGGAAGATTTCTCCCTTCTGCTGCCAGACCTCCAAACCAAGAAAATAGTGCATCACATAAGAACAAATCAAGAACAAATCATCTACATATAATACCAAAATTAGTAGCTCATCCCCTACTCTTAGATAGTAGAGGTTGGGATCTGTGTCACTCTTGACAAGACCCATCTTCTGCAGGTAGTCATCAATTCGCCGATACCATGCTCTAGGGGCTTGCTTCAGTCCGCACAAGGCTTTCTTAAGCCTACATACATGAGTCTTCTGCTCATGCGTCTCAAAGCCCTCTGGTTGTTCTATGTACACTTGCTCTTCTATCACCCCATTGAAGAATGCTGTCTTGACATCGATTTGGTGAATTTTTCATCCCATCTACGCTGCAAGAGAGATGACGGATCTGATCAAAGTGTACCGAGCTACAGGGGGAAGGTTTCTTCATAATCGATCCCTTCCTTCTATGCATACCCCTTAGCCACAAACCTGGCTTTGAACTTCTCTATGCTGCCATCTGCAACATACTTGATCTTGTAGATCCACCTTGATCCTACAACCGATCTGTTCTGACGTCTAGGGACTACTTCCCACACATCGTTTGTCATGATGGAGTTGTACTCCACCATAGCATCTACCCACACCTGATGTTGAGTTGCCTCTCGAAAACTAGAGGGGTCTCCAACCTGTGCTACCAATGCTTGGTACCTATCTGGTTGCCTGCCTACCCTCTTCTCATTTCTAGGGGCTCCAATAAATTCCTCTGCATGCCTCAGAGTCTGTTGGAGTTCTCTGCCCGTCCTTCCATTGGTAGTGGGTGGATTTACCTGTCCTCCTTGCACTTCTTCGGAAGAACTTTCCTCAAAATCCTTCTGCCGCGGAGAGGCACTAGAGCCATCTTCTGTAGGCCGCTGTGGCTTTACTAGCGGATCCTCCTCAGACTGTGTATCTGTAGCCATTTCCCGGGATCTCCTGAAGGCTCTCTCCTCCATGAATTTCATGTCCTGCATTACTACGATCTTCTTGTTCTCGAGAATATAGATGTGATATGCCTTCACATTTTCACTATATCCCACAAGGTATCCCTTCTTTGCAGTCTGATCTATTTTCTTCGTCTTCTCATCGGGTACGTGGCAATACGCTATACTGCCAAATATCCTGAAGTGGCTCACCTCAAGCTTGCTGCTAGTGAACACACTCTCAAGAGTCACTTTTCCCAATGCTCTATGAGGCACCCTGTTCTGCACATACACTGCTGTATTGCAAGCTTCAACCCATAGAAATTTGGACATGTCTTGATCATACAACATTGCCCTCGCAGCTTCCACAATGGTCCTATTCTTCCTTTTTGAAAGTCCATTTTGATCCAGATTGTATGGAGTTGTCCATTCTCTCTTGATGCCTTCCTTTGCACAAAATCTTGTGAAGTCTTTATCAATATATTTTCTACCATTATCTGATCGCAATTTCTTGATCCTCTTTCCAGTTAAATTTTCTACCAAAGCCTTAAATTCTTTCAATCGCTCAAAGACTTCATCTTTGGTCTTGAGAAAGTAGATCCATGTCTTCGGGAATGGTCATCAATAAAGGTGACAAAATACTTTGCACCATTGAGAGCATTCGTGGACATTGGTCCGCAGATGTCTGAGTGTATCAAATCCAACACACTCTTGGCCCTACTACTGTTGCTTGGAAATGCTGCCTTGGTATACTTCCTTTGTACGCACCCCCTGCAGACATCATCTTTCCTTTTTCTTCCCCGCAAATACTGAAGTGGCTCACCTCGGACTTCTTTGCTAGTGAACACACTCTCAAGAGTCACTTTTCCCAATGCTCTATGAGGCACCCTGTTCTGCACATACACTGCTGTATTGCAAGCTTCAACCCATAGAAATTTGGACATGTCTTGATCATACAACATTGCCCTCGCAGCTTCCACAATGGTCCTATTCTTCCTTTTTGAAAGTCCATTTTGATCCAGATTGTATGGAGTTGTCCATTCTCTCTTGATGCCTTCCTTTGCACAAAATCTTGTGAAGTCTTTATCAATATATTTTCTACCATTATCTGATCGCAATTTCTTGATCCTCTTTCCAGTTAAATTTTCTACCAAAGCCTTAAATTCTTTCAATCGCTCAAAGACTTCATCTTTGGTCTTGAGAAAGTAGATCCATGTCTTCGGGAATGGTCATCAATAAAGGTGACAAAATACTTTGCACCATTGAGAGCATTCGTGGACATTGGTCCGCAGATGTCTGAGTGTATCAAATCCAACACACTCTTGGCCCTACTACTGTTGCTTGGAAATGCTGCCTTGGTATACTTCCTTTGTACGCACCCCCTGCAGACATCATCTTTCCTTTTGCTAAGTTCTGAAGCTCCCATGACAGTCTTCTTGAGGATCTTCAAGGCTCCATGATGTAGATGCCCCATTATTTTGTGCCATAATTCATTCAAGTCCCTTTCATCTGTATTGCCTATCAGTGCCATTCGAGATTCGAGTTGTAACTTATACAGTTTATGGCTCCTTACTCCAATTTGTGCCTTCCTTTTCCAACTAGGGTGTTTGACATAAACCTTATTTCCAATAAAGTATACATCGTAACCCTTGTTCTGAAGTTGAGACACCGAGAGAAAGTTCATCCCCAATCTCGGTACATGCAGTACATTGGTGGCTCGAAGCTTGTTACTAGCTTCTGTTTGAAATATTATGGTTCCTCTTCCAACGGGGGTACACTTGGCCTTGTTTTCCATCGTGATCTGAAAATTCATTTGCTCTTCCTGGTAGCTCGAGAAGCATTCTCGAACTCTCGTCATGTAAGCAGATGCTCCACTGTCAATATACCAGACCCCTGGAGAGGCCGTGCTTGACACACAAGAGAAATCCTCTTCTAGTGTGGATGCCAGAACTGAAATGTCATGATCCCTCTGTTTCTCCATGCGTTCTGGAGGACTACGTGAGCCCTTCCGAGTTGCTGCTGCATCGATGTCGGATCTTAGTTCCATTGCAGAACATCATCTTTTGTCTTTCTCCTTTTGCTCTGTTACCATGTGAGATTTTCAATCTGAAATAGTACTGCAGTGATCGATTTATTTCGCCTACTTATTTATGATAAGTTATTTACAAATGCTTCAGTAAATTTTGAAATAAACACAGCTGCAACATTCACTTAATCAAAAGCAGAAGCACAAATAGAACATATGTAGCACAATAGAAACAATCACATGAACACAGTTATTTTTGGACAATTGTCCCCGGAAAAACCCAATGTATGGAAACCGGTGCAGTAGATGAGGGTTTATATTATTCTTCAGCAGTGGAAATATTTTACAGAAAATATGACGAGCTAATGTCTAGCATACACCTGAGATAATTTTTCCGAACACTTCGGAAGAATTTTTGACACACTGGAGGCACCCTTCCTCCCTCTGCGTCACTCTGCGTGGCCTTCTATGTAGTCACTGCGCTGGACTGCATCACTCTGCGTGGAGGGCCAGTGTTGCTACTCATCGCTGCTCCCTTTGCATCCTCCTTCTACCTTCTTCTTCCTCTGCTGACTTCTCCTTTCTCCTTCTGTGTCTACAACTCTGCCTCTACAACCTCACCCTCTGAAATCGAATTCTCTTACTTCAGAATCGATTTCCTTCGGGTACTGAGAGTGTGCCCGACTTACTTTCCAAATGACCCTCAAGCCTTCTCTTATAGTCTTCTCGCTGATGAATCAATGACCCAGATTAGATCTCTAATCAATATCTCAGATTAAAGGATGACTTGATCTTCGTTTTCTAGAAGATTCACACTCTGCTTTATTAATACCCTTTAATTATTTAATTTCCTTAAGTTTAGACTTAGGGATCACTTTAAAATAATTAATTATTTTAATAAAGGATGATCCGAGTGGAATTTCCACAAATGGTTTCTAGGTTCTTTGGAATACGTCCAAGCCCCTTCCCAAAATATGAGATTTGGAACACTTTCCAATGCTACAAAATCAATAGATCTATGCATTCTCGTTTTTCATATCACTTGTGGGTTCAGGCTTCCTTTAGAGAGCTCAACTTAGCCTAGATGTAGCTCGCTACTTTTGTAGATGTGATCTTTTTGAAGCTTTTGCAATTGGAGAAGGATTTGTGTCTTGCAGATGACTTTTTGAAATTAAAAGAAGGTTATTTCATGGAAAATTTGTAAGTATAATTGCATATTTTTAAATTTCATGTCATGAATGTATGCTACGATTTTTCTTATTCGATGTCTAAATGCATGCCTTTTATGGATAATCTTTCTTGATCATTGCATGTTCAATTTGTATTCCTTGAATGCTGTAGAGGACCTCCTAGAGAGCTTTCCTCCACGTAATTTCTCCCCTCATGAAAAAATAGCTATGGTTTATCCAGTGAACATTAGGGTTCTCCCCCTTACTGCAACATAAATTTAGTATCTATTAAATTTAGCCCTAAAGACTCCATTTCCCAAGTAGGGAAAGGCGTTGGGAATCCTTGTGGTAGTCGAAAATCATAAAAACTTTCTTTTCTCATATTGTATGTTTTTAAGTTCAATAAGGCAAGTTGCTATGGCTAGGGCATAGGGCTGAATTCAACTAGGGCACCTATTGGATAGGCATTGAAGCTTTTGTAGCTTGTATTCACCTTGATTGATCCTTGGCACTCAAAATATAGCTCTTTTCATGGTTGAATATTCCCTAATAGGGTTGACATCATCTACCCTAGGCATTGTGTGCCCTAGAAAAACCCAAACCTTAGGGCTTAATTTGAAGGTTTTTCCTTTCCTTTTATTGATCATATCTTCTGTAAACCTTTTATTAGTTCTTGCATGCCTAGGCAGTCCTTTGTTGATCTACATCTTGAAACTCTAGGTGTCAAGTGCCTCTCTAGGGCTTTGCATATGGTACATTGCTCCTACACATAGAAAATTGCACCATTGACCATTTAAAATACCTTGTTTAGCATTTTCATTCATATCACCTCGAGCCTTCTAACTTAGAATATCCTTCAGGTGAAAATTGGGAAGCGTCCCATGTGGTGTAATTTCACTAGGGAGCAGGAAGAGGATTGCTGAGGTGATAGATGCAATCCACCTTATTGTTGTAGCAAGGTGTGGCTTTGCCTTGTGAGGCCTCTCGCAAGGTCTCTGAGATTTGAGGAAATAGGTAGCATCAATAATACCATGTATAACATGATTATCCTCTAGGATCTATAATTGGTGCACAGGAAGTCCGCGAGTGTCACCCTACAAGGTGTTCTGAAAAGGTCCTTGGACAGCCCATACTATATATGGTGTAATGTGCCAAACACACACCAAAGTTTTTTAAGGGTAGTCCTTTTAAGATAATATATATTGATAAATCCAGATAGGTGTTTTTATGATTAAAATTGTACAATATGCTGAAATTATATTAGGAGAGCAATTTTGTGTATAATATCAGACCACATATTAGGGAATGGTAATTGGGCTGAGTCTAGATTCTAGAGCATATCTTGATTCCTCATTCTTGGATACGGAGCATCAACCCCTTTAAGGCCTCATAACTTTTAGAATAAAATACATTCATTGAGGATATATATGAATAGTATTGTAAGGAGCATGTACATAAGTATACAAGAAAATTTTTATATAATTATGGATCAGCAGTGAGAATAGTGACTAGCATAGACTTGGAACTGATAACTTGCATATTGAACTATTCCTTTCTTGCTGCATTGATAACTATTAGTGGAATTGTCAATTTACTTGGATTAAGCTTATACTTTTAGATTCTTATTATTGACCACGTTCTACATTCACCAGTGTTAGTCAATTTTTTCTGTACATACATTAATCAGGCTGTCATGTGGTGCTATGTCTTGAAGTTCAAACTCATGAAATATGATGTTCCTTGGTTTATGATGCAGATCCTGCAGTTGGTTTTACCGCAATAATGAATAAAATCGAAGAGTTAAAGGAAACCATTCCCAATGTGCATATGTTGGATCAACTTAGCAATCCTGATAATCCTGATGCACACTTTCGAGGGACAGGTTGATAATAAATTGTTTTATGAAGTGATTCCGCATGTCAGTAAATATTAATTCACTAGATCTGGATTCAGAAACGCATACAGTTAGATTGAATGCTTTCATTAAAAACATTATAAATAACAAGATATTTCATTTTAATATAATTGATCAGTATATTTGTTATTGTTAATAGTAAGCTCCTGCAGGACCATATTGAAAATTTAAAAATTCTAATGGATTTAGAGACCTGTTCATAGATTCTGATTTAGTAATTACTAAAGAACAAGTCAAATTCTTAAACATTTTTATATCTGAATGCACAAGAATTTTAAGAATAATGTCTGAAAGCAGTTAAGTTTTGTGCCTTCAAGAACCCTCTCAAATTGAAGTATAAGTGAAACTCAAATAAGCCAAGGCCATATAGTGATTTAAACATGATAGGCAATGAAGTCTTTTAAGTGGATGAATTTCTTCTAATTCCATTTCAAATATCATATTGCTTACTTCACATTACTTTTCAACTAAAAAGTTTGTATTCTTAATACATGATGAGGCTTGTAGCAAGATATGTAGCAAAGCACATCCTGGCATTTAAGTACCCCTTCGGGAAAGTCGTGAGAAAGTTCAATATTACCTCTTTCGACTCCATGAATGACTATTCTACTTAGTCCCTGTTACCCACCACTTTGTGGGTGATATCCCTAGGAGAAATTTTTCTCCATGATGGACCTCAGTCGGTACCCAGCAGCCCCTTGCAGCGTTCATCTAGCTCATTGTGCCATTTCTCCACCACCTGAGCCCACCTGAGCCAACCATGTGGTCACTCAGCCATTTGTATTGATCGTCCCAAACCTATTGAGCCTCTTGAATCTAAAGGTAAGTCTTGTCATTTGGTAATTGAGTATTGGGTTTACATCATGGATACTTCTGGGCATGGATTAATGGGGGGATTGGCGGAAATAGTGGGCTTAGTTTGTGCTCCTGTCCCCTTGATCTCTTTTGAATGTTACCCTTGGATCTTAGTCTCATGGGATCTCCTTTATTGACCATTTGGTTCTAGGGTGGTACTACTTGGGAAATCTCGACTTTGGGTGCATGGTCCCGCTCCTTCATCCGCATATATTACTCCCTTTCCACTCACTATACCCCCATTCATAATTTCTCTCCCCTGGGTGCACATTTCCATTTTGGGTCCACATATGGTCAACCTCGCTATCCCCTTGCCCCCACCTTGGGTCATGCTTGGAGTGATTTCCTAGAGGTTGAAGCAGCTAAAAGAAAAAGTAAAAGCGTAATTGGCCACATTTAATAGGCAATTGTACCACAAAATGCAAAAGATGGTCGAGACAAAAATAATTAGCATGTGGGAAAAATCCAATACATGAGCTCTACCCCATACACATGGTCATCACCCTGGTTCCATAGGCCTTGGTAACACTCAAACCTACAAGGGACCTAAAAGTGGTTCCTAAGAGGGAAACTGCTAGGTTAAGGGCGACGATGGAGACTTAGCCCACTATCACCACAACTAAGACTTCCTGCTCATTACGGACTTTCACGGATGGGAGGGGACCTGATGATTTAGGAAACCAATTATAAGGGATATATCAAAAAATATAAGGGAAGTAACCCCTTAGAACCTTTCCCTAAGATAGAATGAAGGATAGAGCTTGCTTGCTCTTAAAGCAAGGGGCTTGGTTTTATAGGGAGAGGGGATGAGGATTTGAGGGTTGAGGGAGAGGAATATGGCCTGTAAAGAAATTTCCCAATCCCTGAAATCCCTTTGAAATTTGGATTCCCGAATAGTCCTTGATAAATAGTCTTTGGTGAAGAATGGGACCATGCAAGGCCAAGTGGACCCAACCCAGGTTAGGGGATGGATTTTGGAAACCAATGATGTTCTTAACTTGACCAAGGTGAGGGGAAGGGATTAAACAATAATTTTCACCCAAAGATGTCAAATTGATCCTATTAGGTACTAGCCTTGCGAACACCAGGGAAAAACTTGATCCTAGAGCTAGGGCTTGGGATATCTCAAGATTCCACTGTCGGATTTGCTTCAAATTCGGAGGAGAGCTAGGGGACCCACCAGTGCAGTTGTATCTAGGATATTGAAGTTTTCCTGTGGTCAGTTTCCCAGAAATTGATGCCCTAGGCGACCTAATGAGGTAAGTCCTAGTAAAAAAGAGAAAAAAGTGAAAAATAGGGTTGAAATAATCACTTGTTGAGGGACTAGTGCCTGATTTCACTTAGGGATATTGAGTCAAGGAGAATGATAAAGACGGATTTTGTTTCTTGCTCAAGGAGGCTCCAAAAGTCAACTTCGTCCAATGTTAGAGGAAAGAGAAGAAGAGTGAATTTTAAGCATTTATACTTCATACAAATGGTGCAGGCTTATCAAGATAACACAATCTCTAGGACATTTCATTCATCCAACATGGACCATACATAGAATAAACTAAATAGACACATAATTCCACATTAAACACATGCAACAATTAGCCCTAATTATAGCCAAGTTCCAATGTATGCAACAAAATGAAAAATAACGTTAAATTTTCCCTTACAATGTTAGAGAGTATATCCAACCAGCATCACATTTTCAATATAAGAAGCTCCAAGATGGAAAGTACCTAATCCATACATCAAAATTCATCCATCATCCAAAAAATATCCTCCAAGGAAAAATGCAAAGTTCTCTAATGAGAGAGAGATCCCAATCCAAGTGATGATAAAAATGAATCCATCTAACTCCTATTTATACACCAATTAGGGGTTTGATTCACCTAATGGGCCTACCTTAGCCCTAAAAATAAAATAATGTGCAAATTAACTAACTTTTGGTGACAAGCCCACCAAACTAGCTCACAAATGAAATAATAAGCCCCTTAGGAGGTAAAATAATAATCTATGCATGTCATAGGGTTCTCCAAGAGGCCTGATAAGGTCCATGAGTGCCATAATGATGATAAAAATCCTCAAAACTGATGGACAAGGGGGTGGCCCGTTGTTCTCCAAACAGTAAACCTGTGGTGCTCCTAGTGGGTGTGGGGGCACACTAATGACCCCATGGTTCTCCATATGAGTTGAAGATGCCTGTAGACCATCTGGAAGGGCTCAGATGATGGAATGAATGTTGCATGTCATCGTATAAGCCCTGGGACACCTGCCAAGTGTGTGGTGCACCTGTGGGGCCAGCTGGGCATATGTAATATTCCTAAATTAGCATGCAGCTAATTGGAATATTAAATTTTGATTTTTCTTCTGAGTTAGAAGAATAAGTGGGTAGGAAGACCCATAAATCTTCTTAGTAGGAATAAAACCACTCCAAATGTGAATGGAGGGCATCAAAAGAGCTGGATAAAGCTCCCCTATGTGTGAACAAGGGATGAAACATGTGGACTAGGTCAACTTTGACCAAATCAACAGCGCTGGTATGGATGGAGTGGACATTCAATGAGAGACAACGCAATTTTGGAGGGAGATCCTTTGCATGGAAGTAGTGCCTTTAATGAGTGGGGCCAAGGGTGAGGAAGCTCATCACTTATATAAGAGGATGGCAGCCATTGAGTATATGATTGGATTATTATTTTCTTGATGGTCTGTTTAGACTTGTTGCTCTCTTCAGCTGTTTAGCTAAAATTGCAGTGCTGTTTAGCAAAGGGTGTTCCCGAGTGGGAATCCCACCTCTTTCCTTGAGGAGCCTCTAGGATGAGTATTGCAGTACATTTGCACATTCCGACATTTGGCCAAGCTACAACTTTCTTCTACAACGCAGATTCTATTTAGATATGTGCCGAGTTGTAGGGTGCAGCAGTGGAGGGTTTTATTGGGCCATTTTTGAGCTTGTCTTCAGTGGAGGAAGGTTTCTTTCCATTGGGAGATTAGTAAGGAAGGTCTCTGTGCTTCATGACATATTTTGGCATCAGGCCAAGGTGATATCATCCCCTAAGCGCAGTTCCAGTCCATGACTGCGTTATTTTAGTGAGCTATTGTAGTGGACAACCCAAAAAGGGACGAAAATCCAAAGTTAAAATTTGGCCAAACCATTTTTGGGTTTTTCTGGGTTTTTGAGTAGAATGCGTGGTTACAATCCCGGATTATTCTGAGCACTCTAACAGCCTTCCGCACATGGTTCTTCTCCTCAGTAGCAGTAGCAGTAGCAACACAACATTTCCAGTGCTTGGTTTCTTTAGTGTATTTCAGTCATCTTGTGGCTTGAATGCATTCCTTTTGGAGCACTGTGTACATTCATATTTGCTGTTGTTTATAATGATATGGCTCGGCTGTTTCTGCTCATAGTTATAATGTCTTGATGTAAATTTCAGTTGCAGCATATTTCCGACATTTTCCATATTTTAGTGCTATATTCTTGTTTTTCTTTATTTGGAATGCTGCATATGTTCTATATTCCTTTCTTTTCTATTTTGGAATATTACAGTGGTATCAGAGCATAATCTTGGCTTAGCCTGTGAAGACATTGCATCTATGTTATCAGAAGAAGAAGAAGCTTCTCATAGAAAAGAGAAAGCTAACAGAAGAGACAAAGGCAAGTCTCCATATTTGGAGAAATGGAGGGAAAGAAATTTTCAGAACTTCTTCTCCAAACTATGCATGAGCTTAACAGAGAAATCAAGGGAATGAGGAGGGAAAGACATGAAAATCCCTCAAGAAGATTTACACATGAAGAAAGCTCCAGTTCTTCATATTATGGGTGTGAGCATTCAACCACACAATCAGATCTACAACGCTCTACCATGCCTATGTTCATAGCAAGAGAGATGGAGGAAGGAGATGTACCAAAGGAGGAGACTCTTGGTGACTATCTTCAAGAGTATGAATCTCAATCTCAGAGGTTCAAAGATCATCTAAACTTCCAAGGGTTTTGCAAGATCAAGGAGGGTAGAAGGCCTAGCAATCATAATAAAAGCAAGAGATGCAAGCAACATCCTTTGGGTAGATTCTTTCTATCTATTTTTGATGGGTCACCTAAATGTACAACTAGGGCTTGGGTGAAGGAGCTAGACACCTATTTGTAGCAGCACCAAGTTTTAGAAGATGAAGCCATTAGAGTAGCAGCGCTGCATCTTGAAGGTAAGGCTTATGCTTGGTGGTTTTATGAAACTTCTTCCTTGAATCATGTAAATGTGTCTACTTATGCAAAGTTCACTAGGAGGTTAGTGAAAATATTTGATGTAAAACATTTTGAAACTTCCTTGGTTGAGCTAACCAAGCCTAAACAAACAAAACCTTTGCATGAGTTGGAAGGATCCATAAACCCAACTCCATTTTAGAGTGATATTGAGGGGGTTAAAAATTTGCAGAATACCTTGCTAGAGGCAAGATGCCCACTCAAGGAAGAGCTCTCTTCTCAAAAGGAAGATATGGAGATCTCCTTTTCAAAAGAGGATCAAAACAAAGAGCCTCTTAATGATGATGAGGTAACCTCCATTGATGATGAAGGGGAAGAGAAGGCAAGAGGTAACAACGCTGTCACATCAGGAGCAGATCTAGTACCTCATGGAGAGGAAGATGGAGCAATTGCTCCAATGAGATGAGTTCTTGTATCCATGCAAGAAGTTCCAGAGAATCTCACATGTGGAGATCAAGGCACAATCCATTAGCAACATGTACCATTATTGATAGATGGTGAGACTTTGCAGATGAAAGAAGAAGGTAGGGAGGATGGTCAGCATCATATGATTAGGAACACACACCCCTATCTAATTCAGAAGGTTGATGCATAAAAGAGGCAGACTGATTTGCGCAATGTGAGCAAGGACAAAGCAGTCCACTCATATATGCAGTCTACTCTTGACATTGATGTCTCATTACATGGAGGCATTCCACCTGGGAGACCACTAGATCAGGAGATGATGAGAGATGCATCACATCTGGTTGCACCACTCATAGATTCCGGAGAGGTGAGAACCTTGGGAGGACTTGACACAGCGCAGATAGTATGGGGTAGGCTCAAGGAGGAGGGAGACATTCTCCCAATATCAGTAATAACCACTCTCACCAAACATCTTGCGCTGAGAGAAGATGTTTCAGGGATGGATGGCACCATCATGGTGCAAGAAGACCACTCCATGGCTTTGGATAATCAGAAGATACTTCCACATTAGGAGAAATTTTCCACATATGGTAGAGGTTGGTGGCCACTCATGCTTGCATTGGCCAAACTCAGAAAGTTTTTGATAGGTGATAGATTCCCGTGGAAGGCTAGCCTCCAAAAACTTCCACCCTCACTAAAGCATGAGCAGCTGCAGGAGGAGCAGCAGAGGCAAGATGGCAGCATCCCGGTGTATGACTTTGGCATAGGAGATGTCAAAGAAGAGGGCAACAACATGACAGGTGCTTCACATGATAGATCAGCGACGCTGTCATTATTGAGCATTGACCCTTATTGGAGATCCCAACTATTGGTGGAATACTCCAAGGATCTCTTTTCATGCAGGATTCTTGATAGCCAGTTATCTGATGGTAGATATGCAGTGAGAGATGGGGTCATCAGAGTGGGATCTTCTTGACTAGAGCTTCTAAGCTCAAGGAGAAACTACTAGGTGCAACATATGAGGATTTTCTCTCCAAACCCACTGGTTTCATAAGAGCATACCATACTATCTTGGAGGGATTCATTTGGGAAGGCTTCAAAGAGGAGATGCACCACCATATGAGGAGATGCATGGATTGTTTGGAGGATGAGGAGGGACATGACTCTTTGGTAGAGTTATCACAACCACTTCCTTTCTCATTTGGGGTAAGAGGAGGCCCACCTATGAGCCACCTTACTAGCTTGAACCAAGTACATGGTAAAGATTGTATTTCTATACATCATGATTCATTTACTATGTATTTGCATTTCCTTACCATTCATGTGTAGGGCATTGCTCCAAGAAGGGGCACTCTTTCTTCTAGACTTCATGGTCTACTTGAGGCCATAAGCAACATTGATGATGGCCACTCCCTATGATATATTGGGGGGAGATAATTTCTTATGCAGGGTATGCTCAATTTGCACCATGCACCATACACCTTCTCCAAGCTTTTGAGGAGATTGGGGCAGCAAACAAGTGGCTGGGAAACCACTCATCATGCCATTTTCTGATGCAGTTAGGAGTAAAAATGCGCTGGTTGCACTTGAGAGACCATAGTCCATCTCCATTACTACACATGGCAACTAGCATGACTTTGATTGTGATCCCATATGTTGATGATGTTCTTATTATTGTTGGGGACATGATTAGAGGGATGACACATTGGTTGGATGTGTCCATTGGGAATAAAACTTCCCACACTTCTTCATGCTTCAAGGGGAGCATGGGACATTATATGGCTGGTACATTATATCACTTGTTTCTTTATGAAGGGAGCCATATGATTGACTTATGTCTTTGGGAGGAGCCTCTCATATGGGGGGAGTTTTTCTATGAATTACCATTCTGGAAGGTGATTCATTTTATATGGATGATAGCTTGGAGATTGGAGCTCCACATGGGAATGAAGGTTCTGTACATTTTTCAGTTCTGTCCTTGCAGTTTCTTGAGGACAAACAACATTTGGGAGGGGAGGATTGTAATATTCCTAAATTAGCATGCATCTAATTGGAATATCAAATTTTGATTGTTTTTCTTAGTTAGAAGAATAAGTGGGTAGGAAGACCCATAAATCTTCTTAGTAGGAATAAAACCACTCCAAATGTGAATGGAGGGCATCCAAAGAGCTGGATAAAGCTCCCCTATGTGTGAACAAGGGATGAAGCATGTGGACTGTGTCAACTTTGACCAAATCAACAATGCTAGTATGGATGGAGTGGACATTCAATGAGGGACAACGCAATTTTGGAGGGAGATCCTTTGCATGGAAGTAGTGCCTTTAATGAGGAGGGCCAAGGGTGAGGAAGCTCATCACTTATATAAGGAAGAGGATGGAAGCCATTGAGCATATGATTGGATTATTATTTTCTTGATGGTCTGTTTAGACTTGTTGCTCTCTTCAGCTGTTTAGCTAAGATTGCAGTGTTGTTTAGCACAGGGTGTTTCCGAGCGGGAATCCCACCTCTTTCGTTGAGGAGCCTTTAAGAAGAGTATTGCACTACATTTTCGCATTCCGACATTTGGCCAAGCTACAACTTTCTTTTATAGCACAGATTCTGTTTAGATATGTGCTGAGTTGCAGGGTGCAACAATGGAGGGTTTCATTGGGCCATTTCTGAGCTTGTCTTCAGTGGAGGAAGGTTTCTTTCCATTGGGAGATCAGTAAGGAAGGTCTCTGTGCTTCATGACATATTTTGGCATCAGGCCAAGGTGATATCATCCCCTACAGCGTAGTTCCAGTTCATGACTGCGTTATTTTAGTGAGCTGTTGTAGTGGGCAACCCAAAAAGGGCCGAAAATCCAAATTTAAAATCTGGCCAAACCATTTCTGGGTTTTTTGAGTAGAATTCGTGGTTACAATCCTGGATTATTCTAAGCACTCTAACAGCCTTCCGTACATGGTTCTTCTCCTCAGTAGCAGTGGTTTCCAGCAGCAGCAGCAATAGCAACACAACGTTTCCAGTGCTTGGTTTCATTAGTGTATTTCAGCCATCTTGTGGTTTGAGTGCATTCCTTTTGGAGCATTGTGTACATTCATATTCGCTGTTGTTTATAATGATATGACTCAGCTGTTTCTGCTCATAGTTATAATGTCTTGATGTAAATTTCAGTTGCAACATATTTTCTGCATTTTCCAAATTTTAGTGCTATATTCTTGTTTTGCTTTATTTGGAATGCTGCATATGTTCTATATTCCTGTCTTTTCTATTTTGGAATATTATAGCATAGTGTACCAAGTGCATCTTCCTCGTCCGAAAGGTGGATCTCTAGTAATCTCTGATCATCTGTGGGGATCCATGGAGTGTTGTCTATTGCTGTGGAGGCCCATGGCTCTCTACACACACCCTATATGTGCCAATGTAGCCCTCTGGGAGGTTAGGACCCCGTATAGGGAGACCAAACCCAAATGGACACCTTCTACAATCCCGCATAATATCCAATGCGTCCCCTAGCCTTCTAGTACAACAAGTCATTAAAGTAATCGTGTAAAAGAGCTTACAAACCATGGAAAACAAGTGGACACTCAATAATGGCATGACCTTCCATAGTGGTCTTTGGCATGTGCTATTGTCTCCAGGCTCTAAAGGGGGTTAGCCAAGGACCTTATTAGGTGGTTTCTACCTTTAGAGGGTATAGTATGTCCAAGGTACATCACTCAAATGGTGGTGGCATGTGACAAAGAGGTGAAATGGAATAGGGAATAAGATGGGCAATCCCGGGCCTCATATCGGGGCACAAGAGTAGCTAGAGAAAGGGAAGCCCACACCTGGGTGTATAATGTGTAGGAGGGAGCAATCGTGCTACATGAAGTGCCAGTTACCCACCACTTCGAGGGTGATATCCCTAGGAGAAATTGTTTCTCTATGATGGACTTCATTCTGCAGCCAACAACCCCTTGCAGCCTTCTTCTAGCTCGTTCTGCCATTTCTCCACCACCTGAGCCAGCCATGTGGTCCCGCAACCACATGTATTGATCTTATGTTTTAAGGTGGGCCTCTCGAATCTAAAGGTATGTCTTGTCATTTGGTAATTGAGTAGTGAGTTTACTTATCATGGATACTTATGGGCATGGATTGATGGGGGGCTTTGGTAGAAAGAGTGGGCGTAGTTTGTGCTCCTATCCCCTTGATTTCTTTTGGATGTTACCCTTGGATCTTATTCCAATAGAATCTCCTTTATTGACATTTGGTTCTAGGGTGGTACTACTTGGGAAACCCCGACTTTGGGTTTGTGGTCACACTCCTTTATCCACATATATTAATCCCTTTCCACTCATTATACCCCCATTCATCATTTATCCCACCTGGGTCCAGATTGTCACTCTGGGTCCACATAGGGTTAGCCTCCTTATCTCCTTTGCCCCCACCTTGGGTCTGGCCTGGAATGATGCCCTAGAGATTGAAGCAGCTAAAAGAAAAAAGAAAAAGCATAATTGGCCACATTTAACAGTAAATTGTACCACAAAATGCAAAAGATGGTTGGGACAAAAATAATTAACACGTGGGCAAAAGCCAATACATGAGCTCTACACCAATCCATGGTCATCACCCTAGTTCCATAGGCCCTATATGAACCTCCTTTATCATTCAGGAACTTGTGATTGTCCAAACACGTGGAGGGAAATAAACCAACCTAGCTAAAAAGGGGTAATCACTGCTATATCTTACATATCATGCTCTTGCCCTTTGAGCCCTGAGTAGTTTATTGAAGAAAATCCATGAAAGGCAAAAAACATATAAAGAATGGTGGAAAAATCAAGGTCGGGGCACCTCATGTACCACGATTGCTCCCTCCTACACATTATATACCTAGGTATGGGCTTCCCCTTATCTAGCTGCCCCTATGCCCCAATAGTGTGAAAATTCCTAGATCTTAATCAATCTAAGGAATCCTACTACAAGCATCCGAATTACTTCATCTATTATGTAATTTACTTTACATAAATATTTCTGAATACATTCATGAAATACTGAAGTAATCACTGAAGTAGACTACACTATAATAATTTTGATTTTGAAACAAGGAAACTGAAGAAGGAAATCATTCACACATATGACACCTTTATTTTGGACAAAGTCCCCGGAAAAACCCAATGTGGGAAAACCGCTGCAGCAGATCTGAGGGTTTTATTATTAAATAGTAGCAATGTCTGAATACATCTTTGAATACCCCTACTGTGATTCAGTTACAGAGAGAAATACTGGCGGAATAATTTGTGAGGATTTACCTCACTCAATCAATGAGTTCCTGGCTGATCCGGATGAAGAAAACACTGCCCTGGATAGGCGCTGCGTAGCCTCTTTGCAGATCCAGCCCTAGAATTTCCAGCCACTGCGTCACCCCCTTCTAGGCTCATCTTTAGCCCTCAACTTAGTCGTTTTGCCTCTATGGACCCTGAGGAACAACCTCACAGTGCCACTTTCCAGATCCCAGCCTCCGATACTGATCCACCAGAAAAATTCCGAAAACCCTTCCTTTGCCTCTGTGCTGCTTCTGCATGAGCTTACAAAGTCATTGCGTCAACCCTCTTCCTTCAACGCTGGCTTTGGTTAGATATCTTCTGCCTCTATTTGACTGATGCTCCGCCGACTGAGAAAATCGCTTCCTCTTCGGATGCTATCTCTGACCATCACTGTTTAGATCTCTAGCTCGAATTTCTTAACAAACTTGCCCCAGAGATTTCGATCTTAAATGAACTCAATGTCTTGGTGTATTTTCCAAATGAACCTCAAGCCTTCCTCTATAGTCTTCTCATTGACATATTAACAGCTACGATTAGATGTTTAATCAACTGCTAAGATTATAACATGACATGATCTATGTCCTCTAGAAGATTAGCACTCTGTTTTATTTAATACCCTTTAATTATTTAATTTCCCTAAGTTTAGACTTTGTGTCACCATTAAAATAATTAATTTTTCATATAAAACAAAATCCAAGTGGAATGTCCACAAAATGCTTTTTGGGTTCTTTAAAAGTGTCTAAGCCTCTAAACCAAATTTGAGACTTAGACCACTTTCTGATGCTACAAAAATCAACAAATATGTGGCCTGTTAGCACTAAAAATATTAATGGTGTAATCGCCATTGTGTCATTGTTTTCAAATTTTTTAATGTCCTAGTCCATGTTCAAGTTTGAGTCATTTCCAACAAAGGTGAAAAAGAGTTCCAAAATCAAGGTACTTTTAAGTGAATAGGCGTTGTTGGCCTGTGACCGCACATAACATGGAAAAGTGGTCCCTATAAGGAAATCACAGGGCAGAGGTGTGAATGTTTAAGGGGGAGGCCAAGCTATTCAAGCACGGGCTGGAAGGACGCCCCGCACTCAAAAGAACAGTTCAAGAGCCGGACCAATGGACACGTTCAGAACATTGTACATAGGTCAGGGTCGAGTTGGGCTTATTTGCAAGCTCAGGAGAGACTAGCACTATGGAACACTATTTAATGCTAAGATGTCTTGAAGTTAAAATTAAACAAGATTATCATTCTTCGAAGTTCGAGTACAACAAAGGCTCATATTCATTGTGCCCAGATCTAACGACAACCCGAGAGCACAAATTGCACGAGATTTATACCAAGGAGTGCCCCCGCAAGCAGTCTCGTTAATTCCGCTCACCTGCAAATCGACGGTTGACATTAACTGTGCAAACACTCTCTTCAAATTCCAAAAAACTGCTTAAGTGCCCCCACAAGTGGTTTTAGGTTTCAATAAAGGACATTACGTGGTGATAGCTGGAGCCCACGCCCTTTACTTTCAAATCAAAGAAAGCAGAGAAATGATGTATTTTCCTTAAAGGAACTTAAGGGTTTTGGAGGAGGGCAAAGGGGAAAATAGTTGGTCAGGATCAAATCGCAGAATTGAAGCGGAGAGATGGACAGCGGAAATCATAGCACAGGAACGCAAGTCAGATGGACAGACAAGATTAGATCGCGAGATCTAAGTCAGAGATAAGCAGTCAAGAATGGATATCTCAAATAAAGATGCATGAGAGTTAATAGATCGGAGATTCTGGAGAAGAGCCACGTGTCAGCCATAGGTCCCATCGCATATTGCACTTTGCAAATCTTATCGTTTACCCTCCGCCGCTCACACATAAATCTTGCGATTTGCGATATGCGGGCGGTCCCACCTCCGTCTACCACGTCACTCTCGCCCATCGCATATCGCTCACTGCAACTTTTAACATTTACCTCCCCACACTTTGCACTTCGTAGAACATAACATTTAACCCCTGCTGCTCCCAACTAAACCTTGTGACATGCTATCTGCGGGTGGCCCCACCTTCACTGCCACGTTGCCGTTTTCTCCCCATCGCATATCTCACTTTGCGAGGCTTAACCCTTACCTTCCGCTCCCCTTTTCGCAAAACCTGCGGGCTGCGATGTTGCAGGCGACCCTCACTTCTTTGCCACATTACCTCCGCGCTTATTGCACATCGCACTTTGCTAGTTTTAACATTTAACTCCTGCATTTCATAATAAAAATTCCGATGCACAATTTGCGATCGGTCCCACTTCTTTGCCACATCATCACCCCATCGCAAAATCACATTTTTTCCCATTTGTGTCTTAAGTTTAAACGCTCCGATCCCGATTTGCGATTGCGAAATATGTCTGAAAGGTTTTCTCCCCCCACTTATCATTCATTCCGCTCCATGTGTCCCCTATCAATTAAACCTTTTTCAAAGGGTTTCTTTGTAATTTCTCATAAAATGAACCTTCGCCATTCTATCCAAAAAGTTTTGGGTTTTCCGCCATTACAAAGGGTTTTCAACCAAAAAAAAAAAAAGGAAAGGAACAACGAAACAACGAAACAACGACAGAGTTTCTCTGAAACAGTTTTCTAACACTACTCTCAACACCAACACGTTTCTACCAAGCACCAGACAACATTCAAGGAACAACCACATGCCATTTTCACTGTTGTTTACACTTTTTGTGGAGTTGGTTGTACCAGAATAGAAGAGGAGTCTTCCTATAAACTGCCACATCATACAAACTACTTCGAATTCTTAGCCTTGATGCTGTTATTTTCATTATGTCATAGCACTCTGTATTAAAGTTTTAGGATAAGCCTCATCTCTAGCATGAGATTGTAATAACTTTTGGGAACAAGTTTACTCCTTTTGTGGAGATGACAGTTTATTATTTTTGTATATATGTGATAAACTGCTATGTAAAAAGGGTTGGTTGGTGGTTTTAGAATTTTGACTCATATGATCTATAATCTTTTTTGTGAATGAAATGGAATGATACTATTGACGACTTATTACCAATTTGCTGTGTGTATTGTCTACTTTACTTGTGTTTCCATATCTCCTTTCTTTCAGTTCTAGTTTGCAAACCATCATATTGTTATGTGTTTTTATTAGCCTCTTAAACATGTTATGTGTTTTATTAGTTTTTATTAGTTTCACACAGTGAGTATTCCTGGTAAAATATATGTTATAACAATGGAAGAGCATCACTGATGATAGTTATCCTTCATGATATTTTAGTGAGAATTTTGTCAGACTAGAAATAGCTCTCTCAGTGGAATATTGTCAAACTGCTACTTTTGTGAATTTCTATCAAATGCAGTAGGTTTCTGTTTTACAGACCTATTGTTTCCTCTCTCATCTTACAGTTTCCTCTCCTCATAGGCTACAAATTTGCACCTTGCTCCCACATCAAGTTACAATACCCTCATTAGTAGAACTGTGGATTTGACTGAAATCTCTTTTTAGTGAATCAAAGTTTATATCACCTGCCAATCTCATAAAACAAATCATTAAATTGCCTTAGAATTTAGGATGTGTCTGATCAGGTGTTTGCTGCAGTCCAAGTGCTGATTGCAGCGCCAACATATTTTGGTGCATCTGCTGGGAGACGAAGGCCTTGTAATGAAGTATTCTCCCGATTCTATTGTTATGAATTGCTAATAATCAGTTCTTGATGGTGAAAAAGAATTGGTGCCTTGAAGAAGACTGCAAATTTGTTCACATAGCGACTCCACAGAGAGGAAGAGGGGTTTCAAGACCTCCTTCTACAAGGAGGAATCAGAGCTCTCCAACTGTGACTCCAGTTGTTGACCCAGAGAAAATCATCAAAGATGCTAAAGGAAAACAGAGATCAGTTGAAGCCACATCTCAGTCAGTGAAGAAGGTACACAAAAAGTACGTTCCAAAGCAAAAGGCACCTTCATTTGCTTTAGAATCAAAAGAGGTTTTAGTTTCAAAAGATTCTGTTGAAAAATCTCAAGTTGAAGTTACTCCCCTAGAAAATAAAGTGGATGTTGTTAACCTAGGCTCAGCTGAAAATTTTTCTTACTCATAACCTAGTAAATTTGAAATAAGCACTGTTCTAGTCAAAGAAGAAGAAACTGAATTTCTAAGTGTTGATAAGAAATCAGAAGAGTTTGTACTGATTGAAGGGGAATTAGAACAAGTATTGGCTATTGCACCTTTTCTTGATAGGGATGTTTTGACTGAAGAAAATTTCAAGACTATTTTAAATTTCCTTCAAACTCATCCTGAATACCAGTGTCTTATTACCACTCAGCAAGAGTATTTTCTTTTTTCTCCAAATCCAGCTATTGGGTAATCTTCCTCTCATCCACTTGAAGAGATTGTACTTGAAGGTCTTACTTTTAACTTATCTGATTTCCTTGCTCAGCAAAATAATGCTGAATTAACTCCATCCCCTCAAGAGACAACTTTAAATTTCGATTCTTCTATTGAAGGAGAAGTCAAGACATCCTCTGTTCATCTTTTTGAAAACCCACTCTTTTCAATTCCAAAGCCTGAAAAATCAGCTCAAGATCTCCAATTTTCTACTACCCTAAATCAGAATCAGGATTTACCAATTGTAATTCCTATTTCCCAAACAGCTACATCAACTGGTCATCCATCAACTGTACATCAACAAAATATGGCTCAGCCTGCCCTTATGAGGATGTAGCAAATAGTGGCTGCAAGATATGCGCCACTTGTTTCTCCCTCAACCCTTGCATCCACTTCCTCAAGGAGATTACTTGAAATATCTTCCAAAATACAATAGGGAGGGAGAAGGAGTTTCTGCTGAGGAACATTTAGTGGCTTTCTATAGTTATGCTGACAATTAGAATATTGAACATGAAGATGTCTGGTCAAGACTCTTTGTTCAGAGCTTGGATGGTGATGCTCGAAAATGGTTTAGAAGCTTGGCTCCAAATTCAATAACAAGAATTGATGAATTAGAAGAGATATTTGTGAAGCATTGGGGTGATAGGAAAGACTATGTCTATTATCTTACAGAATTTGGAACTCTGAAGAAGAAGGCAGATGAGTCATTAGTTGATTTTACTAAGAGGTTTAATAAGATTTATCAGAAAATTCCTGAAGAAATTAAACGCACTGAAACCACAACTATGATAAATTTTGCAAATGCTTTAGATTCTGAGTTTGCCTTATAGTTGAGGGCTGAAAAAGCACAAACACTGACAACTATGCAAGAGGCTGCAATTGGAGTGCAGTCTAATCTCATGGCTTCTAATAAATTAAAAATGGAGGAAGAAAAGGTAGCAAAAGACAAAAAGAAGATGAAAGAAGAAAAACCTTTTTCTTCTAAGTCTCTTTCAGCAAAAGAAAAGATCGATCAAATGTCCAATTTGATCAAGGAACTTGCCTCTAAGATGTCAAAATTAGAGGTAGAAAATAAACCAGCTGCTAGAGTCAATCAAAACGAAGCTAATAGAAATCAGGCTCCCTTCAGGAGGCCTTTTCAGCCTCAACAAATCTTACAATGCCCAAGGAGGAATGCTAATGATCAAAATGTTCAGCCTCCTTTGAATAATTTTGCTGAAGAAGAACAACAAGGAAATGAAGAAGAGAAAGAAGAAATAAACCTTGTGGGAGAGACTTCACAGTCAACATGTTTGACATTGCAAGACTATGAAGATAGATCAAGGATTTGTTTGTTTTATGATGATATGAATGCTCAAATTAATGCACAGAATGATAACAAAAAACAAGAAGTTCAAAACATAAATTACCCTTTGAGGTCCAAATGCCCTGTTTTGCAGCCTCAACAAAAATCAGATTAAGATAAACAAGTTGCTAAACAGAAGGCCAAGGTAAAGAGGTTCCTCCACTTCAAAATTCTGCTCTAATTGTCAAAATTACTGCAGAAAATAAGGAATTAGTTCCAATTTATTTCAGTTTCAAATCTGAATTGAATAAAAGCAAAATTCTAGTCCCACTACTGGAATTATTGAAAAATCTAGCATATAAAGAGTCTTTAAAGAGTTTGCTGCAGTCTCTTCTCGCTCCTGATTCAGTCAACCTTGAGGATGAGCATCCCACTATTTACCTAGGCTGTCATGTTCAAGAACAAAATGATGATAACTCACTGCCTTTCTACCTGTCACTCAATATACATGACAAATTGTTGCATAATTGTCTGTTAGATTTTGGAGCTTCCCACAATTTCATGCCAAAGAAAGTGATAGATGAATTGAGAGTAGAGATCACCAAGCAATACCATGACCTTTACACCTTTGACTCCAAAAAAGTCAAGTGTCTAGGAGTGATTAAGGATTTGGTTGTTTCCCTTACCCAGCTGCCTATGAAGAGATTAGTGATGGACATTGTGGTTGCCAACATTCCTTCTAGATTTGGGATGTTACTTTCTAGATTTGGTCTAAGAAATTGGGAGGTACCCTTCAGATGTACATGCCATATGCTACCATCCCAGTATTTGGAGGGGAATTCAGAAGGCTGTATAGGGAAACTCAAATGGCCTACATCATTAGTGATCAACACAATCCATCAAACCATCCCATATATGCTGAAGAAAATGAATTGGGGTCATCAATTCTGCACCTTGCTGCTGATGATAATGATTTCTAGCCTGAAATAAGTGAAAAAAAACACTTTCAAGGTGCAAATGAGCAGCATTCAGAAGGAGGACAGATCTAGAAATTGTACTTTGATGGAGCTTCATCAAGAGAGGGATCGGGAGCCGGTGTAGTTCTCATTTCTCCTACTCAGCAAAAGGTAACCATATCATACAAACTGCAATTTGCTACCACTAACAACACTGCTGAGTATGAAGCACTTGTGCAGGGAACGGAAGATTTGGGAGCAGAACAACTAATTGCTTTTGGTGATTCAGATTTGGTGATTAAGCAGGTGAGAAACAATTACCAAGTGAAAATTTCCAAATTGAAGAATTATAGGAATGAAGTCTGGGATTTGATTGAGCATTACTTTTCAACATTTAATATAAATTTCACTAGAGAAGAAAATCAAATTGCTGATTCACTAGCTATTGCTGCTAGTAATTTCAAAGTTCCTCTAGATGTTAAGGCAGCCTATGATGTTCAAATAAAAAGCAGACCTTCAATTCCTAATAACATCAAACACTGGCAAGTGTTTGAGGATGACAGGGAAATTCAGAAATTTTTAGAGTGTGTTGAAGAGTTTGCAGACATACAAATTGATAATGAGCAGGAGATTGTTGAAAACCAAAATAGCAGCCCTTTTAAGAAAACCATGGCTGCGAAGAACATTATAGATCTGAAAACTAACTATATCCCTAAGGGTTTAGTTCCTTTAGAAACACTGTTTGATAATAATGATGTTTTTCCAAGCTTGAAAGCAAGGTTGATGGAGAGAGTACAATAGAATATAACATTGGTACAAAAGATTAGCCAAAATTAGTCAAAGTGTCCAAATTCCTTTCTCTTGAAACCAAAACAAAATATATCAAACTGCTGAAAGAATTTGCTAATATTTTTGCATAGTTTTATAGTGAGCTGAAAACTTGTGATAGGAGCATAATGGATCACAAGATTCCTTTGAAAACAGATGCGAAGCCTGTAGCACAAAAAATCAGACACATCAATCCCATGCTGATCGCAATCATTGAGAAGGAAATCAGAAAATTATGGGAAGCAATGATAATTTTGCCTTTGAGATTTTCTAACTAGGTAGCTAATATAGTCCCGGTCCGGAAAAAGAATGGAGAGATAAGGATTTGTGTCGATTTTCGCAACCAGAACTGGCGTTCATTAAAGAATAACTATCCACTACCTAAGATGGATTATATCTTACAGAAGGTTGTAGGATCCAAAAGATTGTCAATGGTTGATGGCTTTTCAAAGAGTAATTAGAGTTTCAACACTTCCATCGTATCCATGCTTGATCTTGTAGAGCCATTTTGAGGTGACAATCGTTTTGTCCCATGGTCTTGGAACCACATCCCGTACATCATTCTTCATAATGGACTCATACTTCGTGGCATAGCATCCTTCCGTACTTGATGCTTTACGGCACGACTTCCTCAAAGAATCCAAGCTCGATTACAATAGTACTCATGGTTGCTGATACCTTCGGTATTTATATGGCCTCTTGGTTTTCCTTTTTCTACCGGAATTTCCTCCTCGAAGCCATATGTCCGAGCCATGAGGATCTTCTTTCGTTCTAACAAAGGTATCCGCGTCAGACATATACAGATATATTCTCCTTAATGCCGCCTTCTTTGAGAGAGAAAAACATCTATTTTTAAATGAGGGCATCTCAGACACCAGTTTGGAAGGGAGTTTTATTCTCCCATAGTCAAAACCATCCAGGACCACAGTCTTTTGCTAAAGACTTCCAACAACGTGTCTGAAAGCTGTAGAAACACATTTTACCATTACGCTCCAATGTGGGACTGCTACTGTCACATGCTTACTGCTACATAGGTGTATATCTATGTCACTGTCCAACAGGGAGAATATATCAACAAGCCTCAGCTTGTGTTAGAAGTCTTGTTATTCTGAGGAGATCTGTTGTAGCTTCCTCAACCAGCCCTCTTTACTGCGACCCATAGAACTAGGAATCCAAACATGATTCCTTCTCTCATAATTCTGCACTTGAGAGCTTCATCTACTACATCTGACATCTCATCCAGCACTGCTTCTTATTTACAGATCTGCCCAAGACTTCAGATCTCAGTTCTGCGATTTTTCTCCTAGATTTCACAGATCTAGGAACCGATCATACAGATGTTAAAACACAGAATTTACCCTTCTTCATGTCAGTCCATGCAAATCCAACACAGTCATAATGGTACTCCTGCTCATCAATGTTCCAGTCCCAATCATTCAACAGGATAAAACTGGACAAGGCACTTTTTGAGGTTACTGCCAATAGATTAAGTCCAGGTATATGCTGGTTCACAACCACTATCACTAGACAACAATATCATAATACTGTTCAATGAGGCAATGCACTGCCCCTCAAGTCATCAATATATGTTACATGTGTTCCTTTGTTCATCAAAGTGACCTGAATCTTCAAGCCAATCCAGAGTTTTGAATGAAAATCTTATAGATGACTTCTATAGAAATGAATTTTGCTGATGATAATTAATAATTTGCAGGCCCTGATATATACATGTAGCCAAGAAATAAATTGCAGAAGTCACTGTTTTATCAAACATATCAGAGAATTGTATATGATAATTATTTTCCAGGGACTGTCCAAAAGAGATGCTTAGTAATTCAAGGCTTTACTGAGTTTTTGTATACAGCTGTAAATTTCTGTTAGGGCATTAGCAGGCTGCACCATCCACTATCCAGTCATTGGACAGCCTTCAGCATACATATTTGATAAAAGCACATACGGTGCACAATCGGCTGGGTCCAACTCAAAAAGGCGGTTTGCCACCAATTCTCCTAGGTCTATATTAGCATGAATTTTGTAGGCACCAAGCAAAGAACCCCAGATGGTAGCATCAGACTTTATTGGCATATTTTCAATAAAATCTTGTGCCTCATACAAGTACCCAGCTCGGCCTAGAAGGTCGACCATGCAGGCATAGTGTGCCATCGAAGGTGTTATGTGATAATATTGAGACACGACGTCAAAGTATTTCCATCCATCATCAACTAAGCCAACATGACTGCATGCAGACAGAATTCCAATAAAGGTTACAGAATCAGGGTTTGTCCCAGAGTTCTGCATTTGTTCAAAGAGCTGGAGGGCTTCATCGGCATAACCATGCATAGCATAAGCTAAGATCATCACAGTCCATGAGACCACATTATGTCTAGGAATGTTTCTAAATGATCTACATGCATTCAAAATGCCACCTACAGGCCTGCGACTTAGACATGAAGGTTTTCTTGCCCAGAAAACAATCTTCCAATACAGACTATCGTAGCTTCAATTACCTTTAGACAGAACATAAAATGAGCATTAAAACGACATAGAGCAGATCCAAACTTACCTTTGGGCAGACGTTAACTGCCGTTGGTAGCCTTTAATCTGCATTTTAATGTTGTCTTGTGCAACACCTTAACACTGTTGTACACGACCCTTATCCGCACTTCTTTCATACTTCTTCACGTGATTATTTCACAGAGGCATCGTAATCAATAATGCACGTTAAAAAAAAACTTCGAAGACAATGCCCAGAAGTCGGGATCTCATGACACGTCCACCTGTAACTATGTTACCTCACCACTGCCGCGCCCAATGTTGCCCGAGGCATCACCGCTGTACACGTTGATAAAAAAAATATCATCTATGCTTCCGCGTTAATTATTATTGCGATGATTTTGTCGATGGCAACCTCTTCAATTTTGTCGGCGTCCAACCTTTGCATTCAGGCTTATGACATTTATGAATTTTAACCGATTCACTCTAGACGTCGTCTCTTCCTTCTGAGATTCTGAAAGAATTCATCGACGTCTGCTCATGTAAGAGCCCCGGTATCATCGAAAGATCCCAGGAAAGACTGCAGCTCATCGAAAGATCCCACTTATTAGATTTAGCTAAGCTATTTTACGCCCAAAACTTCTTCTTAAAGGGCAGTGACACCCTACAGTTGTAGCGGCAACCTTAATTCAGATTGCGGCTTTCTTAACCACGATATCGAGCTTCCCAGGGTCCGCACCATTCAAAACAGCATCAACAATTCCATACGCAGAACATCACGTGAGGTTGAGCTAAGAAATTTCACGTGGTGTATGAATTTTAAAATGGATATGAAAAGGGAAATCGTCTCCCCTTCGCATAAAAGTGTCTGAATATTTCCACGTTGAGTTATCGGTGTGTTATATTTCAAAGATCCCTGTATGCTTTGATAATCCGTTTAACGTAATGCTTCACACAATCCAACTGAGCGAATATTTCAGTTCATGGAAATTCGTTGAAATCAGTCACTGAATTCACTGCAGAATGACAACACTTCCAGCGGCTTCTGGATTCTTATCAACCAAAAAAATAAAAAAAAATTTGCCAATCCGATCCACTGCCGTGAACCTTAATCCACAATTCCTCCAAGGCAGTATTACGCCTATTCATGACAATAAACTGGAAATGCGGCTGTGTCTTCCTCTTGACGATGAAGAGCGATCCCTCGACATCTTTACGACTCCATTGGCTTTGTTCAGTATTGAATCTGTAACATGAACGGTTGTAAAGAGAATGTCTTCAACACAGGGATCGATCTACTTAAGCACCGTGAGGTTGAGGAGCTTGGTGCTCTACTGCACCAGCTGTGGCATCAGTTTCCCATTCTGCGACATAGGAATTCCTTGTTATTATCTAGCCCTTCAAAATGCCACACTCCCTTACTGTATCAGGCTGATGGCTTTTCTCAGAAACGCCTTCGGGTGCTAATCGGAAATCTTTCCTGAAGTTTGAGAAACCCATTTTCTCTTCGGTGATTGCAACAAATTAGGGCTTGTCTTAACCTCGCTCCGAGACCATGTTATTTCTGCATATGTTCTATGCCATTTCAGAATAGGGCACAATACTGAAGAAAATAGAACATACTAATAGATCGATAGAAGACAAGCCAAAACAGAGATAAGAAATGGTGGCGTTACGGCGATCAGCAGGATGCTTCTACCAGCAAAGTCTCCAATAGGTCATTCAGCCAAGCGTGTCACACATAACCCCAGAACAACCCAAACAAAGAACAGTCCATAGATACGCAGCTCCAATGCTATCCAGAGAATTCCTCCACACAATGTGTGTGTCAAATGAACTCTAAGTCTCTCCAATATATAGGAATCTTTGGGGGTGTGTGACACATCCTTTAAGACATTTAAGTCTATATTTTATTCCAGGCCGACCTAGCACATAAGTGGAATAAATTCAAAGTACATGTTCTGCTCATCCAATCGAGATGATCTTTAGATCAATCTTACACCTCTCCGAAAGAGGAATCCAATAAGAATATTGGGATCAATCATCTGAGCAGCACACCTCGGAGTTTGGACCTAGTTGTCCAATTTTAACAATACAACATTTACCACACCCTGGGGCACATTCATGTACAACAAAATGCCATTTGGTTTGATGAATGCAGGAGCAACCTTTCAGCAGGCAATGGATATTGCCTTTGCGGGAGAAAATGACAGGTTTGTGGCTATATATTTGGATGACATCACAGTCTATTCAAAATCTGATGAAGACCACTTGAAACATTTGAAACAAGTTTTTGACAAATGAGAAAGTTTGGTTTGTCCTTAAACCCAAAAAAGTCATCTTTTGTTGTCCAAGAAGGTAAGTTATTGGGACATATTGTAACAGAAAGTGGCATCTGTATTGATCTGGGAAGAGTAGAGGCTATTCAGAAGATTGGTTTGCCAAGAAATAAAAAAGAATTGTAGTCATTTTTAGGGAAAATCAATTTTCTGAGGCATTTTGTTCCTAACTTTGTAGAACTGATCAAACACATACATGTCTTGCTGAAAAAAGTTGCAGAATTTAAGTGGCGAGATGAAGCAAAGAATTCTTTTTCAGCAATTAAGTCTGCCTTGACTGAAGCTCCAGTTTTGATTAGTCCTGATTTTGAAAAGGATTTTATGATTTTTTCATATGCTTCAGAAGAAACAATTGCAGCTGTCTTACTACAGAAGAACAAGGAAGGTTTGGAGCAGCCTATTTCATTTTTCAGTCGTGCTTTAAGGGATGCTGAAAAACAAGCATATGCACTAGTTAAGGCTTTGAAGTCTTTTCGAGTTTATGTGCTGCATTAAAAAATAATTGCTTTTGTGCCCAAAATCACTGTTAAAGATGTGCTGATGCAGCTAGATATAGATGGCAGAAGGGGACGATGGCTGACCAAAATTATGGAATTTGATGTCGAAATCAAACCAACTAAATTGATAAAAGGTCAGGGTTTGGCATGCTTGATGGCTGAATCTAATTGCAAAGATTTAAATCTAAATGTAGAGGCAGCTGAAGGAGAAGATGGAGAGGGTATTGCTAATTATCCTGAAATATTTAATTCAAATTGGTACAAGGATATAGTTTACTTTTTTTTAAATTTCAACTGTCCACTTGAAATGGAGAAGTCTAAAAGAAGAGCTTTTAAATTGAGAGCTATGAAGTATTGCATTTTGGAAGACCATCTTTACTGGAAGGATCCTGTTAGAGTCTTATTAAGATGTGTAGATGAAGCAGAATCCCAAGAGATTATGACAGAGATACATGTAGGAGTGTGTGAAGGGCATTTGTATTAGAGAGCCTCTGCAAACAAAATCTTAAGAGCTGGCTATTATTGGCCAACTCTTTTCTCTAATGTTTTTGCCAAAGGCAGGAGCTGTGTCGAATGTCAGAAATTTGCTGGTAAACAGAAATTGCTACCATTACCTTTCATTCCTATTTCAACAGATGTTCCTTTCCAGCAGTGGGGGCTAAACTTCATCGATGAAATTCATCCACCTTCATCAACATAGATGGATTCTCACAGCGACAAACTATTTCACTAAATGGATTGAAGCCATACCAACCAGAAATGCTACTGATACGGTAATTATCAAATTTCAGTTGGAATATATTATGTCAGGATTTGGTTGTCCACAAAAATTAGTAACTGATAATGCAATGGCCTTTAAGTCTGCTAAGATGTACAACTTTTGTCAGCAATATGGGATTGAATTGACTCATTCCACGCCTTTTTACCCTCAAGGTAATGGATTGGCCGAGTCATCCAATAAAAGTTTGGCAAGGATTATTAAGAAAATGCTGCTTGAAACGAAGAGGTATTGGGACACTCAGTTGATACATGCTCTGTGGGAGGATAGAGTAAGTGGTAAAAAACCATTGGAATGTCTCCATTTCAACTTGTTTATGGTACTGATGTTGTAATGCCTTTGCAATTAGCTCTTCTTGTGATGAAGTTCCTGCAAGATGAAGTTGATGATGAAAACCCAGTCCAAAGGAGAATGCTACAGTTGATAGAGGCACACCAAATCAGAGAATCATTGCTGGAAAAAGTACATAAGTATCAGGCTCAAGTCAAATCTTTTTTTGACAAAAGAGCAAATCGACAGTTGTTTCAGGAGAATGATTTGGTGTCGCGTTGGGATGTTAGGAGAGAAGACCATGGAAAGCATGGTAAGTTTGACAATTTGTGGTTTGGGCCATTTAGAATTGCTGAAGTTCTGGAGAACAATAGTTTTCTGCTCAAACATCTGGATGATGATCAGTTGACCGGAGGCCTAGTCAATGGTCATTTTCTAATTTTTTTTTTTGTTTAGTAAGTCTGTTGAGTCATTCCATTGTAAATACCCGGTGTGGTGTGTCAATAAACTCCATGCCCAATGGTACTTATGTCTGTATATATGGTCAGTCTTGAGTCCAGTATGTCAATAGTCAATCCTAGTCTTTATTTTCAAGAAGTCTTCTGAGTTTCAAGAGTTTTTGAGGCATTGAGTCTATAGTCCTTGAAGCCTCACAGGGAGGACTTCATCCCCAATAGGAGCCACTGCTAGCACTAAAAATGTTAATGGTGTAATCGCCATTGTGTCACTGTTTTCAAATTTTTTAATATCCCAATCCATGTCCAAGTTTGAGTCATTTCCAACAAAGGTGAAAAAGAGTCCCAAAATCAAGGTACTTTTAAGTGAATAGGCGTTGTTGGCTTGTGACCGCACATAACATGGAGAAGTGGTCCCTATAAGGAAATCATAGGGCAGAGGTGTGAATGTTTAAGGGGAAGGCCAAGCTATTCAAGCATGGGCCAGAAGGACGCCCCGCAGTCAAAAGAACAGTTCAAGAGCCAGACCAATGGACACGTTCAGATGATTGCACATAGGTCAGGGTCAAGTCGGGCTTATTCGCAAGCTCAGGAGAGACTAGCGCTACAAAATACCATTTAATGCTAAGATGTCTTGAAGTTAAAATTAAACAAGATTATCATTCTTCCAAGTTCGAGTACAGTGAAGGATCGTATTCATTGTGCCCAGATCCAATGGCAACCTGGGAGCACAAATTGCACGAGATTTATACCAAGGAGTGCCCCTGCAAGTAGTCTCGTTAAATCCGCTCACCTGCAAATCGATGGTTGACATTAACTGCGGGAACACTCTCTTCAAATTCCAAAAACCGATTAAGTGCCCCCGCAAGTGGTTTCAGGTTTCAATATGGGACATTACGTGGTGATAGTTGGAGTCCGCACCCTTTACTTTCAAATAAGAGAAAGCAGAGAAATGGTGTATTTTCCTTAAAACAACTTAAGTGTTTTGGAGGAGGCGTAAAGGGTAAAATAGACGATCAGTATCAAAGCACAGAATTGAAGCAGAGAGATGGACGACATAAATCATAGCACAGGAACACAATTCAGATGGACGGACAAGATTAGATCATGAGATCTAAGTTAGAGATAAGCGGTCAAGAATGGATATCGCAAATAAAGATGCATGAGAGTTAATGGATTGGAGATTCTGGAGAAGAGCCATGTGTCAGCCATAGGTTCCATCGCATATCATACTTCACAAATCTTACCATTTACCCTCCGCCGCTCACACATAAATCTTGCGATTTGCGATATGCGGGCGGTCCCACTCCCATTTGCCACGTCACTCCCGCCCATCGCATATCGCTCATTGCAACTTTTAACATTTACCTCCCCGCACTTCACACTTCGCAGAACATAACATTTAACCCCCGTTGCTCCCAACTAAACCTTGCGACATGCGATCTGCGGGCGGCCCCACCTTCACCGCCACGTTGCCCTTTTTTCCCCATCACATATCGCACTTCGTGAGGCTTAACCCTTACCTTTTGCTCCCTTTTTCGTAAAACCTGCAAGCTGTGATGTTGCACCCTCATTTCTTTGCCACGTCACCTCCGCTCTCATCGCACATCCCACTTCGCCAATTTTAACATTTAACTCCTGCATTTCATAATAAAACTTACGATGTGCGATCTGCGATCGGTCCCACTTCTTTGCCACATCATCACCCCTTTGCAAAATCGTATTTTTTCCCGTTAGTGTCTTAAGTTTAAACGCTCCGATCCCAATTTGCGATTGCGAAATATGTCTAAAAGGTTTTCTCCCCCCGCTTATCATTCATTCCGCTCCATGTCTCCCCTATCACTTAAACCTTTTTCAAAGGGTTTCTTTGTAATTTCTCATAAAATGAACCTTTGCCATTCTATCCAAAAAGTTTCGAGTTTTCCGCCATTACAAAGGTTTTCAACCAAAAAAAAAGGAAAGGAACAATAGAACAACGGCAGAGTTTCTCTGAAACAATTTTCTACCACTACTTTCAGCACTAGCACGTTTCTACCAGGCACCAGGCAACATTCAAGGAACAACCACATGCCATTTTCACTTCTGTTTACACTTTTTGTGGAGTTGGTTGCACCAGAACAGAAGAGGAGTCTTCCTATAAACTGCCACATCATACAAACCACTTCAGATTGTTAGCCTTGATGCTATTATTTTCATTATGTCATAGCACTTTGTATTAAAGTTTTAGGATAAGCTTCATCTCTTGCACGAGATTGTAATAACTTTTGGGAACAGGTTTACTCCTTTTGTTGAAATGATAGTTTATTATTTTTGTATATATGTGATAAACTGCTATGTAAAAAGGGTTGGTTGGTGGTTTTAGAATTTTGACTCATATGATTTGTAATCTTTTTTGTGAATGAAAAGGAATGATACTACCGAGGACTTATTACCAATTTGCTGTGTGTATTGTCTACTTTACTTGTGTTTCCATATCTCCTTTCTTTCAGTTCCAGTTTGCAAACCATCATACTATTATGTGTTTTTATTAGCCTCTTAAAGATGTTATGTGTTTTATCAATTTTTATTAGTCTCATACAGTGAGCATTCCTGGTAAAATATATGTTGTAACAATGGTAGAGCATCACTGATGATAGTTATCCTTCATGATATTTCAGTGAGAATCTTGTCAGACTAGAAATAACTTTCTCTCAATGGAATATTGTCAAACTACTACTTTTGTGAATTTCTACAAATGCAGTAGATTTCTGTTTTACAGACCTACTGTTTCTTCTCTCATCTTATAGTTTCCTCTCCTCATAGGATACAAATTTGCACCCTGCTACCACATCAAGTTACAGTACCCTCATTAGTAGAACTGTGGATTTGACTGAAATCTCATGAATCAGAGTTTATACCACCTACCAATCTCATAAAACAAATCATTAAATTGTCTTAGAGTTTTGGATGTGTCTGGTCAGGCACTTGCTGCAGTCCAATTGCTGATTCTAGCACCAACATTGCCCATGATTGCCCCTCTCATTCCCTACTCTATTTCACTTATTTATCACTTGGCATCCCTATTAGCAGGATGTACCTTGGACATACTATCCCCTTTAAGGGCTTAAACCACCTAAATAAGGTACTTGGTTAACCCCCTTTGGAGCTTGGAGACAGTAGCACATGCCATTGTGAAGTGCCCTCTTTATTATTCATGGTTTGTAAACTCTTTTACATGATTACTCTAAATATTGGTTGTACTAGAAGCCTAGGGGACGCATTGGATCTTATGTAGGATTGCAGGTGGTTTCCATTTGGATTTGGTCTCCCTATATGGGGTCCTAAGCCCCAGAGGGCTACATTAGCGCATATAGGTTGTGCATAAAGATCCATGGGCCTCCATAGCAACAGACAACACTCCACGGATCCCCCCTGACGTTAAGAGATTATCAACGATCTACTGTTGGGATGATGATGATGTGCTTGGTACATTATGCCCAACATGCCCCATAGGAGCCCCACACTCTTAGCAGGTATCCTAGGACTTGTACAATGTCGTGACATCATTCATTCCATCACTCGAACCCTTGCAGAGGATCTAAAGGCATCTTCGACTCATATGGAGACCCACGGAATCATTTATGTTCCTCCACATCCATTGGGAGCACCACAAGTCTATTACTTTGAGAACAAGGGACCCCCCCTTGTCCATCATATTTTGAGGATTTTATTCATCATTATGGCACTTTTGGATATTATAAGGCCTTTGGAGGGCCCCACAATATGTACATATTATTATTTGACCTCTTGAGAGGCTTATTTAATATTTTTCCATTTATGAGCTAGTTTGGTGGGGTCTTATCTGCACATTATTTTAGTAGTAGGGGCTAATGTAGGCTCATAGACTAATTCAAACTCCTAAAATGGGTATAAATCAATGTTACTAGACTCAAAATCGGCAATAAATCGGCGAGGCAAAAGAGCGAAGAGTTTGAATCGGATCGGGAAAAAATTGGCAAATTCAATAAATAAAGATATACACATATTGAATTAAAACAAATATTTTTCATTGATATTCAATAAAGCCATGTCCAAACAATGCATAATATCAATAGATGTCCAAAATATCATGAATGAATAAGTATCTCATAAATGTTATGAGTCCAAACATGATCCGAATTACTGAGTGTTAACCAGTGACTACATAGAACCAGAAGCATATGCTTCTAAAAGTTTACAAAATACTACCAAGCAAATTAGTAAAAAATCAATAACTGAGAGTCTAAGACCCTAACAGTGAGAACTAGAAGCGATTCCTCCCACTCCTTTGCTTGCTTGACTCTCTAAGTTCTCCAAGTCATGTAGAGTTAAAAGAGGAGGCTCCTCCTCTAATTGGACCCAATCTGATGCATTTGTAGTTTGAAGATCTATCTCCTAAAGGTCGATTGGTGAATGATCCAAGCGTGTCATTATCATGAGACATTGAAATGTAAATTAAAGTTTGAACTTTAAAGTTTAAATTTTAAAGTGCAAAACAAATTATGAAAATTTCAAATTCTGGCTCTCACCTAGTATTTTCTTGTTGCGAAGTCGTAGATTGTAATGGACAAATACAAGGTCATTCAAGTGCTTTTGTGTCAATTGATTGCGCTTCTTAGAATGTATTTTCTCAAACATGCTCTAGTTGCGCTCACAACCTGAAGCATTGCATGATTGGTTTAAGATTCGAATGATGAATCTTTTCAACTCTGGCGTATCACTACCAAAATTTTTCCACCAAAGACCTAGCAAATGCCAAGTGTTTGTGAGTAGTAAGTACTAAATAGTAAAAACTTAAAAAGAAAACAAAATTTAATAAAACATTTAACATTCAAAATAAATTTTAAACAAATTTAATGAATTGATGAAGCCTTCAGGGTACCTGGCAACATCTTAGTCCTTTCTCGTATAGCACTGGTATAGGCAAATAATTTGGCTGGTGTTCTATAATCTTGTTGTTGGGAAAAGACACGGCTTTGAAATTGTGGATCAGGGGAGTACCTTTCAATGCATGTCATAAGTGCTCTGCCAACCTCCCTGTCTTCATTAAATTTCCTCTTATCATAAAAATACTGTGGGTTTAAGAAGTACCTAGCAGCATGTAAGGGGGAATGCAATTGCCTATCCCAACGTGCATCAATAATATCCCAAAGAGGCAAATACTTTGCCTCCTCATTGCCATATCTTCTTTTGATGGCCTCCTTTGTGAGATCCATCGCCTCATAAATGTAACCCATAGCAGGTTTGTCACCATCAACCATCGTGAAAGTTCAAGCTTTCAAATTTAATGAAATATGAAACTTTGAAAATAAAAAGAAGCTTGAAATGAAATTTAAAAAATGAAAAAGTTAAAAGACTTGAAGTACCTGAGAACTTTGGCAAGGGACTCTGTCACAGCAATAATCTCTTCAGCATCTTTCCAAAAACTATCATTAAACACAAGTGCAACAATTTCAATGCCTTCAAGGGCCTTGGAGTGTTTAGATGCCATCCACTCAGGTCCCAAGAACATCCTCTTTAGATTTATCTTTTGCTCAACCACAGATTGCAAAGATATGAAATTTGTTGCAAATCCAGTCATTGCAGGTCGAACAATTTCTTTACTTTCAGTGAATTTTCTCATGGTGTTTAGGACATTAGTGTGGTTGTACAGGTATTTGGTTATTGATTTTGCCTTCTCCATGACCTCATGTATCCAATGAAGCTTACCAATGTCTTCAAGCATTAAATCTATGTAATGGGCAGCACAAGAGGTCCAAAAAATAGTGGGGTGCCTAATCTCAAAAAGTCTACCGGCAACCATATAATTAGCTGCATTTTCGGTGACAATTTGTACAACATGTTCTTCTCCCACTTCTTGAACGACTTCCTCCATCATTTCACAAATAAGTTGGGCAGTCTTAACCTTTTCTGAGGCATCCACTGATTTGAGAAATATTGTGCCTGCTGGACAAGATACAAGGAAATTTATTAAAGTTCTATTCCTCTATTCAGTCCATCCATCACTCATGATGGTGCGCCCCGTTTCTACCCATAATGAATGAAACTCAGCTAGCACAAACATGACATCTTCAACACTCTCTAACAACAAATCTATCTTAAGGCTTTCTGATGTAGGGGCTTTGAATCATGGACCTGCAACAGCGACTGCATCAATCATAGCTTGCCAATTAGGACTTCTGGCACAGTGGAAAGGTATGTCATAATAGAACCAAAAGTTAGCAATGGCCTTCCTTGCCTAACTATGGATATTTTTTTTCCAACCAGTGGCATCCAAGGTAGGTTGGGAACCAGGTTTTGTGCGGGGAGCAAAAAAAGTGTTTATGTTTCCACCTCCTTTGTTGAATACAGTGGGATTCATCTAGCCTTGAGTTTGACTTGGACTTGGAGGCATGTGTGAGAAACCTGGGAATGGCATTGAGGAATCAATATAAGGAGATGAAGAGGGGGTATTGGAAGAAGAAACGTCAGCTCCAAGAGTTCCTATTTCTTGTTTTTGCTTTGCTCTCTTAGCATTATGTTGCCTCAACATGTCAAGGGCCAAGGTTGCTTGGTGTTTGACATTATTGTCAACCTTGTTGCAGAGACCTATATCATGCTTGGGTATCTCTGCAAGGTGGTACTCGAATCTATAAATGCCTCCACTACATTCCGCTTTGCAAAATTTACAAAGGAGCTTGGGGTTTCCTTGAATCTTGTCACAATAAGCCCAAGCAAAATCCTTCTCCCTCGGCATTGTTGTGGTTCTTTACAAAATAAGAAAGCAAAAAAATAAAAAAATAAAAAAAGAGATATTTATTTTCTGGAATCTGAATCTCTGATATAAATTAAAAGTTTAATTTTGAATTATCATTTTAGAATAATCAGGATTCAGAATAACTTCAAAGTTTAAATTTTAAAATTTATGTTTATTCAAAATTGAAATAATTTAACTTTATTGCTTCAGTTTGTAACTATAATTTATTATTTTATACAATATTAGTAATTACAATTACAATTTTATATCTACAAAAAAAAACAATTTAAATTTTATAATTTATAATTTTATAGTATATACAGTATTTAGTATTTTACTATTTACTATTCATTGTTCAGAATTTAAATTTAAATTTTATACAATATTTAATTACTAGTTTATTAAACAAATTAGATATTAGTTTATCGTATTACTAGTTTATCATATTAGATTTTGTAATTACATTAGATTTTAGTTTATCGTATTAGGTTTTATTTTATTAAAAAAATTAAAAAAATATATTTATTATTGAAATTTGAGTCTTGACACTTACTGCTGAACTCTTGACGACGACAACGATGCAATTTGACACTCCAGTGATGGTGGCACTCTCGCAATGATGCAATGTCTTCGACGATGGCGACAATGTGTCTTCGACGACGGCAATGTGTGAAGACGATGGAGGCAATGTGTGAAGACGATGGCAGCACAACGAGCACAACTCCAATGGCGAAAACTCTAGCAAAATCCAGCGGCGGCAATGTGTCTTCGACGATGGCAGCACAACCGAGCACAGCTCCAGTGGCGGCAATGTGTCTTCGACGATGGCGGCACAGTCGAGCACAACTCCAATAGCGACAAACTTCAAAGCAATGGATCCAGCACCAACAATGCGATGACGACACCAGCAATGCGACAACAATATTAAAATAGTGGGCGTGTAAGTAAAACAATGGACGTGTAAATAAAACAGTGGGCGAATAAATAAAACAACACGTGGGCGTGAAAAACCACTTCGCGTGCAAAACCTAAAAAGACAGGCCGACCGAGTAATCAGGAAAGTTGGATTAATCGCCTCTCGCATTGACCACGAGTCAAACTCGGTCAACACGAGTTTGACTCGCGCAGAGGCAACTCAAATCGTTTGGCCGTCGAGCAGATTTTTAGTCGCGACTAATCGGCTAAGTCGCTGATTACTGTTTCATTGGTTTTACTTATTAAATTGCATCTTATGTTTTGTATGGTAACATGGTTTTTTTCTCGGTCTATAAATAATAACACAATAGATAATAAAGTAATGGTTACTGGTGTAAGTTTCCATGGGAATGGGTTTGTACAATTGGCATGTATCACTTGCAAGGAGTGTTCATGATTGTATATTTAGATTTTTTTTTTTCTTAAAGACCTTGTTCTTTTTTGGTTTTTAAGCTCCCGTGGTTATCAGTTATTGAAAAAATTCCCGGATTATCCATAGTACTAAGAAACATTTGTTGACGTTTTGAATCTTAACGAGGATCCATCTTCAAGACATTTGAATAAAGGATTGAAAGTGAGGATTTTAGGCCATTAATAGTGAACGAGAACATGAAAAGAGCCGACCAGAGTTATTAATTTTTATTATATATATATATATATATATATATATATATATATATATATATATATATATATATATATATATATATATATTATTTTATTATTTAATTTAATTCCAAAAACAATAAGAAATAATTTTATTTCTAATTTTATTTATTTTAACTTTATAATAATTACTTTTAATAAGATGAACTAATTTTAATTAAATTAAATATTATGTGATAATATCCATTTTTATATATAATCTAACTAACTTAAAATCTTTAAAAATATTTAATAATAGGCCATAATTAATATACTTAGTAATCAAAATTAATATATATTATTGTTATAATTAATTAATATTTAATAAAATAAATTAACTATTTATTAATTAATAAATATTAATATTAATTTACTAAATAAATATTAATCAAGTAAATATTTATTATATTATATAGTTACTAATTTAGTTAATTTTATTAAATTGATTTATTTAATTTAGGATTTATAATAAGGATAAAATATCATTTTAAAATAATCTAACTAAAAAAACCCGATTTTTTTTAAGAGATGGTTATTATTATCAATAATGGTTATAATTAAAAAAATTAAAAAATAAAATAATTATTTACTAATTAATATTAACATTTATTTAAAGATATAAATAAATATTAACAAAGTAAGTAATTATTTATTTTTATTTTTATTAAATTAATAATAACTAATTTAATTAATTATGTTTATTTAATTTAATAATTTATATTGTATTTAATTTTTGTTAGGAGATAAATTAGGGTTATAGTAGATATTAATAATAATTACTAATTAATTAATTTTTTTTTTTTAGACAAATAAAAATTAATGAATGAGGATAATTATTAAAAGTAATTACTTTAATTATTAAAATGACATTAGAATTTAAAAGAAGAGAAACAAACTTGAGATCTTATACCTGAAAAACTATACCTAGGAGGATGGCGCTTTTGAGGAACAAATTTGTTGAAGAAGAGGTCCCCAACTGTCACTGATTTCACATCTCCCATCCCTATTAAGGTTATCTGGATGTTTTATAATCTCAAGGGCCTCTCTTACTTTCCTTCTTTGATAGTGCTCCTCCCTCACAATGATCCTTGCATCTTCAAGACGCACTTGATGTTTAGTTTTCGAGGAGTGTTCTGCAAGGGCTGAGGTGCACGATCGCTCATACTTAATATCGACTCCGTGCTCTTTAAGTCATTTCTGAAGCGAACACCCGGTTTCACCAATATAAATTTTCCCGCACGAACAGTAATTTTGTACACTCCTTTAAGTTGTTCTAGGCTTATACCATCTTTAACTGATCACATTCTCTGTCTAATAGTTCCTGCTACTGAAAATTGCGCGAAAATATCATTCCTTCTCAGAACCTTGGTGATTTTATCTGTAACACACTTAATGTATGGTAGAAAAACCCTACCACTGTTTTCTTGAGGTTCATGGTGCTTTTGAGGTAAGATTGAAACCTCAGCTCTTTTTAGGGCCTTTTTGATATCTCTTTCTTTATAACCTATATCCCTAAATACAGATGACAAGTGACTGATTTCTTCGCTAAGGTGTTCAACATCAGATATCCTCATGGCTCTAACGACAAGGGTATTAAGGACACCAAATTTTGAGCTGGATGATGGTAGGACTAAGCATGAAGATAACTATCAGTATGGGTTTTCTTCCTAAACACCCGATGCCCTAGTGTTCCATCCTCCTTCCTAGTGACAAGAACGTCCAAAAAAGGAATGCTCCTGTTTTCTTCAACCTCCATAGTAAACTTAATTTATTAGGAAATGGAGTTAAGGTGATTAAAAAATCTCTCAAGATTCTCCTTCCCATGAGTCCACTTTATGTTGGTGTCGTCTACAAATATTTTCCACCAAGATGGTTTTAAGGGATATGAGGCAAGGGCCTTCTTCTCAAAGTGTTCCATGTATAAGTTGGCGACAATAGGGGATAATGGAGATCCCATTGCGACCCCTGATACCTGCTCATAGAATTCCCCTTGGAAGCTGAAGAAAGTGGAACGTAGGCATATCTCCGCAAGATTAGCTGTTCCTGGATCAATGACTTCTTTAATGACCTGAATTGCCTCATCTAAAGGAATCTCAGTGAATAATGATACCACATAAAAACTTACCAAAATGTCGCTCTCCTCCACCCTTTCATCCTTAATGAGCTTGAAAAAATCGTTAGAGTCTTTATGAAAGAGTCAGTGTATTGTGGTGCAGTTGAAGCCAACAAGGAAGCCCTGTGGCTTCGTCAGATCATGTTAGTCTTCATCAGCAGCATCCAACTACACTTTGGTGTGATAATCAGAGTGCCATTCAGCTATGCAAAGATCCAGTTCAACATCAGTGCATGAAACACATTGAGCTACACATACACTTCATCAAAAAGCTCATTCATGATCGTTGAATTCCAGTAGTATGCTTTGATGGCTAAAGGCAATTGTATTAATGTCAAATCAAGGGCTAGAGTATGTAATATTAGTCAACCATGGTCTTACCCAAGTGTAGTTTTGGCTACTTGATATATTAAATAATCCAAGATGTTCTAACTTGGTGGAACACCTTACTTGATTCTCGGGTTACTTTCCTTTCCTATAAAAGTTTGTTTTTGATGTATATTGTCTTCACTTTTGTGTTTTGTTTGCTTTTATTTCCATAGATAGGTTTTTGGTTTTTGGTTTTTCAGTAAGGTACAATGTATTGTCTATGACATGATTTGTTGACCAAGGGATGCTAAGCAACTACTTTGGTCTGTCGAACTAAAAGGGTAAAAAATAATTTATTTTGTGAAAAATTTCATTTCTCTTCTTTTTACCATGCAGTATTGCACCTTTGCAGGCATCATCATAAAAACTTCAAAAAAGGAATACTTTGCAGGAATCATCGTAAAAAATTAGAAAAAGGAATTCATAAAAAAGAATGCCCATGGAGTAGTTGTGGGGACCCCCACTAAATGTCAATTGTCAGGTCCCCACTAAATAACCCCCTTTTTATGATCATAGTGACAAGATCAATGATATGCGTGATGACCTTGCATTAAGACAATGTTTCCATTATCCCCTAATTCTCAAAATTTGAGCCATAAACTAGGTCAGAAACATATGTGTCTTGGGCCACATTGCATAATGAAACATGACCATTCTCCCCATTTTACTACTTTTTCAGGTTTCTATTCTTTTTTTTCAAACATGCATTTCAAGGAAATTTTTTGGGCTCTTCCTCTCATTTCAAGGATGGTACCTAGGGTAAAATGGATTCTGTATAAGCTCTAAGCTTTGTCAACATAAAAATTCGTTACAACAACATGCATTAAGAGCTCAACATGTGACTTTCTAGAATTGAACCTAGGTGGGAAGGATAACACTTCTCACAACCACTCGAGCTAGACCCAATTGATAGTTCTTCATGCTTCTATGTAAACATTCTACTTTTTATCATTTACTTTATATATTTCGTTGCTTGGTTATTCCCTATCCTTTAATGATCCTTGACCTTAGTGTTTTTTGTTGGAACATCAGGCTACGCAAAGCCATCACATATTTGTCTCTTCTAGAAACAATTAGTTGATAGTTGATAATCAAATAAGTAGTTGCTTGAGCGGTTGAATAAGGGATTTTTTGGATAGTCAACTATGCACTCTTGGTGGGTTGGATTTGTTTGATATATTGACTTAGGGATTTGACTAGCATATTGAATATGGTATTAGCATTATGTATTCTATTAGGCACAAGATATGGAAACATTTTTGAAGATTAAGTGTTGTGGTGGTCTACAAAAATTACGGTTCTAGATTTGAAGGATGGCGGGTAGAAATTTGTCATCAATGAGAAGAAGTATGAGGTTGTAGGAATCATAACAACCTACATCTATAGGGAGATTCACTTTCATACAAGTGAAATTGAATTTCCAAATTTCTATCTAGAAGAAACTTAAGACTATTTGATAAAATTGATGGAAGTCAAATTCTATAGATTGAGAAAAAGTTGATCTTTCTAGATCCTTTCTCTTTTGAAAGAATTGAAGACAATTTGGCTTATATGAGGGAACTTAAGTTGAAATTGGATGAATGGGAAAAGGATTTCCCTAAGAAAGATGGTGAATGCACATCACTATTCTTGATTAATACAAAGGCACTCTATGATGTGTTATATTTGATATTTCCAGCCCACTGGAATGCCAAAAAATATGATAGTAAGCATTACTCCATTTATTCTTGACAATGAAAATACCTGATTCCTATTTAAGGAAGTGTTGGTCTTCACTTTTCATTTAATTTGTCAACCCAGGGTCTAATGCCTTGTGAGGCTTTCGGTGTTGTATGCACAAGTATTAGAATTCCTACCACTTCTACATGTGTCAAACTAAACTCATAGAAATCTTATCGGTGATACGAGGCCTAAGTCTGAACATGGCCTAAATCAGTAATTCTGGTTTAGCTATGTGGCACACCACGTATATAGATCACAACTCAACACTTAAGCTCAATACACTTAGCTCAATGTCACTGTCCTATTATCGTTAAGTAGTTCTAGAGGCTTAGGGTTCCATAACAGCTACTACTAATTTCATAGTAGCTGGATTTCGTAGCACAAATACAAAATCGTCACCCTACAAACTTGAAATCAAAACGTGGCCTGATTACAAACTAACTAATACACATTCAAAATTAAATTAAATAAACTATTCAAAATGGAATTCAACACACCATTTACTAGATTGCAAGAAAAGGAAATTAACAATTGACTAATAAAATGAGCACAACTATACCAAACTAGATTTGCAGATAAAACAATACATAAACTAACGCTATAAAGTAATATAGGAACCAACACTATAATAGAAGAAAAATAGAAAACACATTCAGCGCACGACTTTACCTCAAGCAGGACCAACTCGAGGTTCTACCTATGCCTAACAACATATGAAATATTCGACATGAACTTAATAGATCATTCGAAACATCCACGAGCATAGAGCTTACTTATATTAAAAAGAGTCAAATTACATAAAACTTCACAATATTTCCATTATCTATTGTTAACTTCTATTCAAACTCAATAAATATATATATATATATATATATATATTTCCACTGTTTGTTGAAACTGTACCAAAGGAAAAGAAGAATCTAGGTCCCTGATAGCAGTTCAAAAGACCGTTCGCTAATTGAGACTGCTAACTAATCCAGTTGACACCATTTATTACATTTAGAGATCGGTATCTAAACCAAGCAGTGTTTCAACGTATTGGTTTCGATAAGTTGTAATTACTTTTCCCTCGGTGACATAACATATGTTATGAACCAAGGCATCTCGTATATTCCTTCGACTGATTATGTAATTGCCCATGGCTGATTGATGTGGTAAGAAAATGGTAGAATATCCAACTCGGAGACAGAGCGAATCCATCCACGATGGATCGAGTGGATATCGAAATCGAATGCAACATCTAAAAAAAAAAGGTAAGTGTCTGCTACAATATGCACCAGGGAGGACTGCGATTCTTGCCATTGTGCTAAATCTGTCACTGCTCCAATCCACACAATGTACTCGTGAGTTTTCCGAGTCCGGGTATCGTGCCACATGTTCTCTTCTCGAGCAACCACCACACCTGTTGATTCTTTAATCAAAACATTGACACCTGGCGATGATAAATAATTGTATCTCTCCAATAGCTAAGTTAGGGCCCTTTATTCCACACATACATATGATATATCAAACTAACTCTTAAAACATCCTTTAATTCTAATCTAGAAATTATAATAAGACAACTAGCAACAAGTAATCATACCTTGAGCTACCTAGGGTATATATAGGGTTAAAAAGGGTGATTTGATAGGGTGGTTTAGTAGCAGAAAGACATGATTTCACAACCCATTAATCCTTTCTATGGCTTACTAATTTAGGGCATAAGGAAAATTGCTTGATGAAGGTAAACTTGAGGCCAAACAACATGCCCATTTGATAAAGGGAAAACATTGATTGAATTATAGAGAAAGAGGTTGACATCACAATGACGAGAAAGAACACAATTGCATTGACTAGACCCTTAAGAAGAAGCATGGTGATCAAACTTTGACCAAGAAAGGTAGAGATAAGAAGATATGCTATTATTGTGAGAAATTAGGATATATGGAGAAGTCTTGTTGGGAGAAGACTAAGGACATGGAGGAGAAAGTGAGAAGGTTGAAGGAGACATGATGATTAGAATATTTATTGACGTGTATGATCATGCTTTAGAAGGTAAGCAACTGCTTTTAGAGTGTTAACTAGCTAGAGCTTCTATCGAACTAGATTGGTTCCATCATACATCTTGATCTCATGGATGATGTTCTAAGGGTCAATATGAGGCATTTCTTTGTAGGACCAAGTGAACACATCATGGAATCATTTGAATAAGGTAATGTAGAGTTCAATTTATCAAGGAGAACAATTTTCACCTATCATGATGTCTTCCACAACACCTAGTTTCACTAATATGTCGATGGATATGGTGTTTGATATGTTTTCCAAGTTCCCTTTAGAAAACACATCACGTGTCATAATGGGCAACTAGTGCCTCTCAACATTATTAGTAGAAACAAAGTTTTTGAGGTCAACCTGCACCCTTTCCATATTGGGAAGTAACGATGAGTGACGATGCATATCCTCCCAAAGCATATCATTTGAAGCCATGATCTGAATGATGGCCTCATCCAAAGGCATCTTAGTATCTAGGAAGTTGTGCAAAGTTGATGGGATGGAAACGCATGTGGCAGAGTATATAGATCAATATCCACATTCTATTGGATGTCTGATTCAACATCAGAAAATGTTGAGTAGACATCCTAATAGGAAATCTCCACTACACTAAGTGGCATTTGGGCCTTGTAAGAGGTAACTCTTGAAGGATTTAACACCACTCAAGGATTAGGAAATCCAATGGATCCACTAGTGATGGAAAATATCATGCAAATAAGAGCTATATTTTTGGAAGGGTCTAGTGGGGGAAGGATAAATGTACCCATTAATGAAGAATACTTAAGCATCCCCATGGACTCCTGTACACACATGTAGAATCATTAGCAACTGGCACATTTGTGTTGGTGTTGGTCCTTAGATCGAGTGTGTAATATGCAAGTTCATCAATAGTCACCACTTTCCTCTAACGAGAAAAGAAAAATATTGATGAGACTACAACTATCATTGTGTAGAATCAACTATGTCGAAGTAAAATATTAAGCTCTAGAGGGGCATCGACCATTTCAACTTCCACCAAAAAAGGTCTTACCACCTAACTCTACGGGAAACGTGATAAATATCCTATTATGTCAAAATGTATTTCTGTTGAAGGCCTTGCCATATGGTGGTAAGCAAAATGATATTTGGAGAGTCGATAACCTTCCAACACGACGTGGACATTATACAAGTGGAGGGTACTTTGTCAATAATAGTTTGGAGGATGCTTTTCCCATGTATAACCACTTGAATCTGAAAAGTGATCTATTGGAAGAGATTAGGATGACTCTAGTCCATGTCAAATGTAATTACATTCAAATCTAAGGGGTCTACACCACCTATGGCTGGCAATAATGATTTTAATTGCATTGTGAAGCTTTATATAACTTCTAGAGTAGACATGGCACATGGTACCTCCGCAGGATCCTAGACAATACTATAATTATGGGTGGCCCATGTTGAGAAATCTAGGGCAACTAGATTAGATGATTTCTCTTCTTTGATAACTGCTTGTGGTGTATTTTTACTTAACTTAATTAAATTCTTCTTTCTCTTGATTATATATAGTGTTATTATCATCAAACAACCACCAAATCATAAAGAACAATGAGACAAGAGGACACAATGTTGAGAAATCAAGGGCACAGAGATGAGGAAATTTTTTTAATTTGATTTCTCCATATTATTGATATTTACTCGTGATATATTAGAGTTACATTATTATTATTATCATGTTCTTCTTTATCATCACATACATTCCAAATAGATCATAATGCAAACATAGGAATTACAGAAATAGGCTCCAAGCCAGGGCAAAACCCCAAGAGGGGAAAACCCATAAAATATCTCTTCTTATATAATCTGTCCAATGAAAAACTTCCAAGACCAATACAAGACCAAACCCTAACAAATATGCCAACCATAACCTTAAACAAATCTCTGCAACATAATCACTAAGGAAACTCTATTTCCTAAAAGTAACTCACACGAGTGAACAACCAGAACAAAGATATGTTTTTATTCCTTAATCTCCACAGAAATTTTCTCCTCTTGCTTGCTACTTCGCTGGATCAGACGACCTTCTCTTTTTCGCATGGAGCAGATCTATCTTTTTCAAGTGTGTATCAAAATGAGGTCAGGCTCCTCTTTAAATAACCTTTTCATGAGAGCGTATTTGCGTTCCTTGAGCTGACATGAGGATAACTGGCCGACTTACCCTTAGAGACTTCTAGACACATTATTTTACAATATTAAACTTTCTCTTTAATACATGAGCCCTCTAAGGGCTAGTAAATCATGAATTTAACCTTTTGACTTGAAAATAAGACCCCTAGAGCACTCAAAGGGTGCATTAACCTAGGATAAAAACATATTGGGCAAGAAAAACATTTCAATAGTAATTATTTTTCTTTCACAAATAATTTTTGCCTTTTCTTTTCTTTTGATAAGTACATCAATAATTACATCGTCTTTTTTCAAGTACAATATTAAGTCATGACTCAATTACAATAAATGAAGACCAAGCCTAGTTACTTCTTTAACACTCCCTCTTAACTAGGGAGGTATTCATCATTAACAACATGTACAAGGAAATTAATTCCATTGGAGCATTCTCATAAGAGGAATAATAATGGTAAGCCATAAGCATCGAGATTGCGATCAATGTACCAACATTGTCAACAAAGAAAGGCCTTGAATAACAAGCTCTATCACTCAATAGATCAGATCAAAATGGGATGCTTTACGTGAGACACACACTACCTCTTAAGGCACATACCCCACCCAGGTGTTCACCAGGTATGTCCCTCTAGGACTATTCTTCTCTTGGATTTCCAATCCTCAAAGAATATCGGTCCTCTTCGATCACTCTTCTCTTGGATACCCTGTTAGATCCTCAAAGAGTGCCGACCTTGAGACTACTACCTATCTTGGACTCTTAGATGCTTACCCAATCCTTCGGACACCATTCTCTCCCCATGGCCTTCACTAAGACTTACGACTATTAGTCCTGGTCCAGTGCATGACACATAAGTAGAGAGCCATGTCTGCCACTCCCTCTTAACTAGGGAGGGGTGTCAAACATCGTCAAATACCTAATAGTATCTCTCAGAGTTCTATTATCATCATCATCATCACACGTGCAAGCTTTCTTTGAACATCACAAAGCCCTCCAAGTATAGCAACATCATCATCAATATAGGGTCAACCATCACTTTCTACATCATTGACTTGTAATGTCTGCATCTTTGCGAACCAATGAGCATGGCTTCCTCTGAACATCAGGAAAGAGATCTAGGATACGATCGTCGAACCATCTGCAACCTGCTCTCACATCTATCATCATGATGTACAACAGCTCCTTCAGACCAAGTGCCAAGGCGGTAACTCAATGGAATCATGACTGTCATAGATTCTTCATATAGAAGGATTGTGCAAAGCTTATTAGAGTATCATGTTAGCATCATGAAATTTCATCATCATCAGAGTTTTTAGCGGAATCATCGATATCAGGCCTCGACCAATAATCTATTCGTACATATCAGCTCATTATGCAGCAATTGAACTAGCAGGATCCTCAGAGACTGCTCCAAAACATATAGAATATATCAATGGTGATGCCATCATGGTCATTATTCCTAGAAGAAATCACCCCATGACATCAAATACACATGATCATTATACAATACTGTTCAACTTGCAACATAACATCAATGTCAACTGGATGATTTCCAAGTACATATATCAAAACTACAATAAAATTTTCAAAGTATCATCTGTCATGAGCCATGATGCAATGCATTATACCGATGCAACAATATTCCCTACTCTAATAAAATATAGTATCAATATGATAGAGCATCATTATAAGAACATATCATTAGTATCTTCTTCTTCTCGAGTTCTTTTACCTCCTCAATTGCATGAGCCCCATCCTTCCGATTTGTATCTTTCCTTGAATTAGGCCCTTTCACCAGCTTTAAACAATTTCTTCTCTAGTGTCCCACCTCGTTATATTCAAAGCACCTTGCAATGTCTTGCTTCCTCAGATGTAGAGACCTTCCAAACTATCCTTTGCTTAATTTGTTCATCCTTGCTGCATATGCCAGAGTTTTTCCTAGAGGATCAATTTCCTCCTTAGCCTTCAAACGAGATGAATTGAGACCATAGATCATAAAAAATGGAGGTCTCTTTCCTTTCATAAATGAGCTCCATTCTTGAGGCAGAGTATTGAAGATAATCATTGTTATTTTTGCATTAGAGATCATCTCACCAAGGTCCTACAACTGATCCTTAATTCGACTAGCTGAGTTGCAATATCTTCATCAAATGAAATTCTAATCTTGTACAAGTTGTTCCTGTAGTGGCCTTCAATTTTTTGATGCCATGGATTTCATCAATTCCGGATTTCTTTTACTGTGCTTGCTTATATATATATTTCTTTCCCTAAGGACAGTCTGCTACTATCCTTCCTCTTGCACAAATCTAGGAACATATGACTGTGATCCTGCTAAATGCCTCTGCCATCTTTTCAAGGTCAAGGAACCTTTTCTTCTCTACTTTCCAGTACAATCATCATAAAATTGAGAGCAACAATTTAATCCTCACCATTAAAGATTTTCTTCCAGGTGTTAGTTTCACAATGATTTCCAAAAAAAAACACTATCGAGCATTGATTTATGGTCATATAGTTGTGACCTCACCACTACCTGAAGCTTGGATTCCTTCCAATGAGATCAAACTTTTGCTGATGTCTATACCCTAGGACAAGGGTCTTAATGTAGACCCTTAATAAATAAAATAAATATTAACTATTGCACAGGTCGAATTCAACCGACATGACTAATTCAAGCTCTGTATATATGCTAATGTCGTTTTTAGGAATACAAAGTTATTTACTTTATCACGGGGTATTGTTAAGGACTGTGAACAAGAGTGTGAACTTTCTCTCTTATGCATAGGGGCCTGATCCTTTGACATGACAATGGCCTTACTTAAATTTTCACAGAGTTTCAGATTACAGTTTCAATTTCAAGATGCATCTTTAAGACCACTTGTAAGTTGACTTCATTAACTAAGAGTTTCAAGCTTCAGAGAATAAGATTCTATATATATGGAGACTGTAGAGTTTCAGACTCCATGAGCTTAATATCCATCATTTAGAGTGCTTTTAAACTTGGTCAAGACCTATATAGAGATATAGTATCTCGACTTCCCTACCTGAGACATCCATACAATTGTGAGCCGAAACTCAACCTAGAGAAATATACCATGCATTGTAGTGTAAAAGGACAAGCCATAGTGTTGAGACTTAACACATAGGATATACCATAGTGCAAATATATATATTACTCATATTAAAGACTATTATGCATACATATCGCACAGATCCGTACCATACACATCACAGATAAGAGTCGAGACCATACCGTAGAGGATACACCCAGAGACCATACATATCATAGAGATTAATAGATTGTGTCAAGATCGATACCAATCATACATATGTATAAAACTCTGTGCCAAGGAACCCATATACCGACCATTGAGCCGAGATTGTTACTAATGTACCATATATTAAACAAGGAACAAGATCAAGAGTCCTGTTCTAGAGGGAAATATCATTATGACGAGAGTCTTGTGGCTCCCTTTGAGAAGACTGCGGTCTTGTCATAGAGAGAAGGGCTAATATGTATGCCTGGAAACCTTCGATATATATACTAGAAGATTCATATTTGAAAGAAATATTTGATTAGCATTAGGTCCTCCTTCCAAGTGCTCAGGATGTCACACAGGTCACTGCGACCTTATCTCCCAGAAATTGATCTTCTTTCTGCCCACTGTACAAAACCTCACTATGAAACCATGTTAAGAAATCAAGGGAAGAGAGATGATGCACACATTTTAATTTTATTTATCCATATTACTGAAATTTTATTGTGATATATTAGAGTTACATTATTATCAATATTATTTTATTCTTCATCATCAAATAAATTCCAAACAAAAGATCATAATGCAGACATAGGAACACCAAAAATAGGCTCCAAGCCAGGGAAAAACCCCAAGAAAAACCAAAAAAATATATTTTTTTATAGAATTTGTCCAATAAAAAAATTCCAAGACCAACAAAAGACTAAGCCCTAATGTATAATCCATCCAAAACCTTAAAAAAATATTTGCAACATAATCATCGAGGAAAACTTAGTTCCTCCAAGTAACTCACACAAGTGAACAACCAGAACATAGATATATTTTTCTTCCTTAATCTCCACAGAAATTCGCTCCTCTTGCTTGCTACTTCGCTGGATCAGGAAACCTTCTCTTTTTTGCATGGAGCATATTTATCTTCTTCAAGTGTGTATCCAAATGAGGTAAGGCTCCTCTTTAAATATCCTTTTCATGAGAGTGTATTTGCCTTCCTTGAGCCGACATGAGGAGAATTGACCGACTTACCCTTTAAGACTTCTATACACATTATTTTATAATATTAAACTTTCTATTTGATACATGAGTCCTCCAAGGGATAGTACATCATGACTTTGACCTTTTGACTTGAAAATAAGACCCCTAGAGCACTCAAAGGGTGCATTGTCCTAGGATCACAACATAATGGGTAAGAAACCCATTTCAATAGTAATTATTTTTCTTTTACAAATAATTTTTCTTTTTTCTTTTCTTTGGACAAGTACACCAATAATTATATCATATTTTTCCAAGTACAATATTAAGTCATTTCTCAAGTAGAATAGATGAAGACTAAACCTAGTTACTTCTTCAACACACAAGATGTAGGCGATTAGCTAGGGCCAAAAACTCTTCGTTTGAGAGGAAAATCCATAAGAATTCTTCTCCTCTTATAGAATATTCAAATGAATAATTCCAAGACCTAAGACAAAAGGCCCTCCAATACCAAGTCAAATTCTCCTTGATGAGCTTTCTTTTCGACAATTTAGACCCCAACAACTTCTTCGACAACCTCAATCGCAACCATTTCTTCTGTAACTTCATCCCAATAGTTTCTTCTGGAACTTCGACCCAACAGTTTCGTTTGCAACTTTGACCCAGCAATTTCTTTTGTAAATTCAACCCAATAGTTTCTTCTACAACTTCGACCCAATGGTTTCTTCTGCAACTTCATCCCCAACAACTATCCAACACTTTGACTTTCCCAACAACTTTCCAACACTTTGACTTGCCAAAAAACTGTAGAAAAATTAACACAAGAGAGAGAGAGAGGCCCAAAATTTCGATCTTGCTCCTCTTCTTCTTTTTCGTCCTTTTCAGGCTTCTATATTGAGGAGATCTAAATTTCTTGAGAGTGTGTCCAAATGAGGTCTGGTTCCTTCTTATACATAGGCTTTTGAGGGTTACAAATTGCTATCTTTAGGCTGACTTGTCCCTTCATGTAGGCTAACTTGTTTCTACTTTTTTGACAAGGTCTTGGAGGTTCTTTAACTATATTTTTGACTGAAATAAATTTTCTTTACAATATGTAACATTCAAAAAAGGGTCTTTCATACATGAAAATGACTCAATTGACTTGTAGACTCAATGAAAAACCCTAAAAGCACTCAATGGCTGGTTGACCTAAACACAAATTTCCCTTGAGCATGAAACCCATGCCTCAAGAACAACAATAATAAATTTATTTTTCTCTTTACATAAAATCATGATTACATATTTCATTATGAAGATCGAAGCTAGTTACATATTTCAACACTCCCTCTTAACTGGGGAGTTATTCATATTCCATACAAGGTACTTGGATATTCTCAATCTGAAGAATTCTCATAGGAAGAGTTGGATTGGTAAGCCATATATTTGCATCATACCAACTAGCATTTTCACATAGAAAGGTCTTGACTAAAAACTCTATCTCTCCACAAGATCAAAGCATAATTATGGCGAGACCAATGATTGGAAGACACCATCATCAATGTCTCTCAAGGCACATACCCCACCTAGGTGTTCACATGGTATGTCCTTCTAGGACAATTCCTATCTTGGAGTAACACATATTCAAGGAATTTCCTCTTCGACTACTCTTATCTTGGATGCCCTACCTCATCCTTAAAGAATATCATATGCTAGATGATTTACCCAATCCTTCATTATTTCTTTACGAAGTGAAGACAAGAATGATGTGTCTATCTCTCCCTCTCAACTAGGAAAGATATACCCATTCCTATAAAAGGAATGTACCCAAGCTCCCTCTTATTCAGGTACTTGTCCAAGCTCCCTCTTAACCAGGGATTTGTTTAAGGTCCCTCTTAACTAGGGAATTGATTCCAACAACAAATCTCTACTCTTTGGTGGAGATCATGGTACCATCAACTGCTTGTAGAGCTCCTCCTTTCGATGTCATGGATTTCATCTTCACCATTATGGATCATTAATCTTCTAGTTATTTTTTTTTGTAGGGAATCAACCATCCATCACTTTCTTTCAAAAAACCATAGGATTGAACTAACAGTCATGTCATCCTTCTTTTAATAAAAAAGTGATCTTCTAGTCCACATCTGGATTTTCTTCATACAACAACCTCTTCCAAGTCATGCTGCATTCATGATATTCTATCCAACCACATGAGTGCTAGTTGTAGGCGACATCTACAACTCTCTTTTGGTAGCTCTGTATCAATCCATCTAGAGGTTGTTCAAAAATAAAAATGAACATCAAATCAAAGTTACCTTTTGTGATGGCCTTTCATCATGACATATTCTTCTTGCAACATCAACATCTTGCATATTCATAAATATATCTCCAAGGCTTTCAACGTCAAGGGTCTCTATCCTTTATAGAGTTTATCAAAGTATTTATGTCCTTTTTATGGAGATATCATAGCCAATTGTTCTAGTCATTGAATGTTGATTTCATTTTGTTACGTGACCATAGTTGCATCTTTCATGATCTCTTATTTCTTTCTTCACATATTGCTCCCCAAGAAATTTCATCTATAGTTCTTTCATCTTTTTCAACCACCTCATATTCCATATGAGGACATATTATGTTGATTTCATCTTGTCAATATGTGAACCATGCCTTCATGCACCTTTTCAATGGAAGATATCCCTTTCCTTTGATCATACTCATGAGATAGAGCATTCACCCATGCTATTTGCAAATATATGATGACATGGCTTAATATATCAAATATATACATACCTTTTTTCTTCTTTTGGTCATGTATACGTCCTTTTGACAACTTCCTTTCCTTGCTTGAAATTTATTCAATCATGCTGCATTCCTTTGACATCATACCATCATCCTTTTAAACTATGAATCCCATGCAAGGTGGAATTCTCTGTGAGTCACTTGCTTCTTCCAAGAGAGGTGAACCTTCTAATGAATATTCCAATGAAGGATATTAATTATCCTCATTCTGCAAATGCTCCTTCCCAATGATGATGATGTATGATGATTTTATTTTTACCATGATAGATGAATTTCTTCCACCCATAAGTACTACTTATGCTTTCAATGAGGTTACCAAGAGCTACTTCCTTTTTATGATGTCTTGCTACATTCATGTAGACTTCTACTTAAACTATCCTTTCAAGATTCTATATAGATGTCATGAGATATTTCTTTAATCGTATGATTCAATATGCGTTTGTCTCCTAATATGATGCATCCTATCATACATACAATTCTTTCTACCATGATTGCTATCTTTCACAAAAAATGAAAGAAACTTGGTGAAGGAGATTATCTTAGTCATAGTAGATATCCTTCAATTTATCCTTCTTTGATATATTCATCTCAGGTTCTTCCAGTTCTTCAGTGATATGAGCTTTTTTAATTTTCTTGTTGTCCTTCTTGAGTTTAAGATAATTTCTCTTGTAGTGCCCATATTCCCAACAACCATAACATTGGATCTCAGACATATTGATATTTTTTTTTTCCAAAATTTTCCTTTTCTATTGGCCATGACAGCAAACATTTGATCTTGTTCGCTTGGTCCCACATCACTTTTTGTCTTTAACCCATTTTCTTCAATTTTAAATAATGACCAAATTTCACTTGGGTGGCTTCCTTCTTTCCATATATACTTGATAAAAAGTTTCCCCATTCTTGAGGCAATGCATTGAGCACTGTGATGGTCATTTCTTCATCATACATTATTTCACCCAACTCTTGTAGTTGGTCTCTTATTTATGACTGCTATAGGTCAATTTGGGCATCATTCCCCATGAACTGGTCAAACTGGACATCATCCCGAAAACCAATGAAATAGGGTCTATCATTCCCTTACATTTCAGTTGCTAAATGCCCTAAGAGAAGAACAAATAATTCATGGCTTCTATTGTGAGATTTCCAAGGTTTGAAGTATATGTTATATCACTTATGAGCTCACCAACGTTACCTCTCAAGGGAATAATTTCATTGCATATGTAGCTCCCTCCTTTCAAGGGTGCACTGCAATGCACTTACCGACATTCAAGAGTGCGTTGGTCAAATGGGAGCGAAATTATCATTGTTCCAGAATCTCTACATGGCCAGTGCCTTCTAGAAGAGTCCATATGTGTCAAAATTTGAATCCATGTGTCCATCTAACACCTCTGAACTTGGAAACATGTCTTGCCTATTATTAGAAAGTCATTGATTGAGAAAATACCTTCAGTTTCCCTATAAATTGAGAACAAATCCTAGTACTAGGGAAGGGAGAATTTTGGTAAAGGAATGTTGTTGGATTCTCAATTGAGAGAGTGATAGAAGTGATATGCTACTGGTGTGATGTTGGCTATGATGAGTCTGGGATGAATCTGGAGCTGGTGACATCAAACCGATCATTGGTTGTAACCTCCCCCTTCTACTCTTTAATAAAGATTGTTGTTCATTTTGCCATATATGTATCTGTTTATGTTTCTATTTCTCATGCAATGGATTCTTGAATGATATATATGTTTCATGTTTAATCAATTTAACTGAGTAAGATAAATAGGCATATGTATATTGCAATATCTTTGCTGTTCTCTGTTTATACTTGCAGGAATCAATCTAGCGATCTAAGTTGGATTAGAGGCTAAAACAAAAGCGACAGAAGGAGAATAGGAAGCGCTTGGATCACAAGTAAGTTATTATATCTTTCTGTGTGTCTATTTACTCTTAGAGAAAGTGATAACAAAGTCTTTAATTTGTTGTTCTAAGTGCATACCACCACACTTAGGGAATTTGATTTATTCGTAGATTATAATTCTGCATAACAAATTGGCGACTCCATTAGGGAGTTTCCTATAATTCCTGGTGTTTTTTCCTCTGCTTATCCACCCAGTAGCATCTAATTTCAGTTATTAGACTTTTGAATCAAATAATTGCATTAGAAGTGTGTTCTATAGCTTGAATTTTCAATATTTGCTGTGCCCAACGCACTGTTGGTCAAGACACAGTGCACTGCAGTGCACTGTCTCCCACTCACGGGTGCATTGCAATGCACTGTCTCTCTTTAGAGACTATGTTTCCCCCTTAGCCAACCAAATTGCATTTGAATTTGTCATTGCCATCATTCTTAGGTATTTTTCTGTTGTGTTTTCAATTGTCTGATACCTCCTAGAGACTAGTGAATTTTCCTGATTCTTCCTCCTTTGAAAAGTAAGTTTGTTCAATGTCTCTTTAAGTTTTTTTCTTTGTCATTGAAAAATAAAATTCAAAGTATTTTATTTCTAAATTATATCCATTTGTTTTCTTAAAGGAAATTGTCGTTAAATTCTTCGTTTCTTGTAGGAAAAATTGTAGTTCCATTCTTTGTTTTTCCTAAAAGAGAAATTGTTGTTAAATTCCTCATTTCTCAGAGAAGAAAACATTTTTTTTTTGTTGATTTGATGCATATAGTTTCCTTTTTGTTGCATTCACATTAAGGGAGCTGAAAAGGAAAACCGGAATTTGCATATAGTGAATTGTGTGTTTTTCATAGGAACAAGTTAGGAAAGTTGAATTTTAGTTTGTGCTCTTTGTTGTTTGCTCTCAAAACTGATTACTCTTTCCCTTAGTAGCTAGGATTTTCATTGAAAAAGCTAATATTGAAAAAGTTTGCTTATCATTTTAGTTTTCATTTTTAGGAATTTCCATCACATCACACGGTGAACCTCAAAAGGCAAATTGGTAAACAAGATTAACTTAAAATTTACATCAATTTACCTAAAAAAGAATTGGAACCATAATGATAACATTTAGAAGGTCTAGGCTAGAGACGTGTTTCGATGTCGTAAATCATAACAGATGTCGTTAATTGTCTGCGATACATTCTGAGTGTGATACCTCACTCCACATACGTAAGTATATCAGAGCTCGTCCACATACCTTCGGGTATATCGGGCTGTGTTCTAGTATGAAAGGTATAAGGGGGTGCTCTCACTGTGTGGTTTCACATTAGACAACGCTAATACGAACTTGGACCTCCACATACCTTTGGGTATATTTGGGAGGACAAATTTAGGTTTATATCCATCCATAGTGAACTGAGTCGGCTGCCTTGTAACTTGTGATACACCAAACACATCATTCAGGGAGATTTCCCGCCTGTACTTCTTGGTTCGCCAAGAGGTATTCTGCAGTTCATAATTACTTGGTAAACCTTTTTCCTAGAAATACCATTTTATTTTTTTTATTTGTTGTTGGTCATAAAATAAATCAGTCATCATGGAATAAGAACATCCCTTTCCCTGTCTTTCATGTAGAATAACACTAAAACCACCTTTACCACCGGAAGCCACTTCTAATCAGCAAAGGCGACATCGCTCTACCGAAACTAGTACTATCAGTGCATCTGGTGCGACATCATCCTCACACATACCAGAGTCGACACAAGTTTTTTCTACAAATCCTGGTTCATTTACTGTTGTCGAGATGGAGTCCTCATAGCTACCCGCGATCATGATCCATCCAATCAGTGAGACCATATCTCCCGAACCCGATGTTGTTCAGCTGGAATTTGATCCAGATCCTTTCACATTTTTACCAAAACATCTACATCTCGAAGTTGAAAGACCGGAAGTTGTTCTTGTATCGGTCACCCCACAATCTATTTTAGCCGTTGAGTCTCCCATATCACGCAGTAAACCTCTTGAAATATACTTTGGGCAAAGAAATCCTTACACCTGGTTAAATTTCGATTGAAGAAATACCACAAGATGAAACACCTTTAACTCCAACTCATTTTGGGGCGGAGCTTTACCAGTATGAGTCTTTTCCTCAATCACCGACCTATGCTTTTTTTGATTTTGTGTCTATTAGAGTTCTCGTAGATCCAATAGGGTATACATTTGGTCGAATAACCATGCCTGAGCCAACATATTCGGCTAGACCATCTATTCCAATTGTGACAGCACCTGCTCTTGCTACCTCATCGATGTTCATGACTTCACCAAAGTCCCATTTATATGGTGGCCCTTTTGTCCCACCTGGTTACCAATATTTATCTGGAACCTTCTCTGGTGCATCCTCAAATCCATGAACTTCACCAATGTCATCATTTGGTATTCTAACTGGTAAATATATAGTGAGTACTGAATGGATTGATCCTTTATACACATCATCAGGGAAATATCAAGCTGGTCCATTTGGGTATATTCCATCCAGTACAATTTCAACTGGACTCCCTGCATTTGGAGAAAAATATTTTGCATCTTATTATACTCCTCGCGGCTGGGGGGAAACCTATGGTCACCCACTTCGAAAATACTACATCGTTATTTGGTCATCCTAATATCGGAATGAATGTTTGTCAATGGCAGCCCACTCTGCCTATCCAACCACAAACAATTATCCACTCGTATCAACCGGTTCAACCTATTGCACCCACATCAAATCCACTTGTTAATACATCTTTACCCCTGTTACAGACTCAAACTGTTATACCTCAACCATCTCAGGCGGGTCCTTCAACCCAATACCCTCAAGTATTGGGCCCTCAGACTCCAACTCCTTCGGCTGGTTTACAACAACCTCCTGTATCCAGAATCATTTATTCACAAGATGGATTACCATATTATGGGATGTGATAGCCACAACCAGGTTATACCTATCCTGAACCGAATCCAAGCTATCCTAGTTTGGGTTAAAATATTGGTGGACAGACCCCTTGGCAGCAAAAAGCACAAGTGCCACAACCTTCATTTCAACAAGTAACGTACCCAGGTTTTGGTCAACAGAATGCTCAAACATTTTCTTATCAAAACAACCCCTATCTGGGTTACCAACAATAGATTACTTATGATGGTGCTCAAAGGCCTGTTGCCTAATTAATTCCATCATACCTTGGCTATGCTCAACCTGACCTTAATCGACAATTGCCCTTTATTGCAACTTTAGAGTTATCAGATTTAAAACGACTCACAAATGACCCAATCAATTATGCTTCTTGGTGGCCAGTGATACCTTATAAGTTACCCTTGGATATTCCTAAGTTCAATGGAAACCCTGGGGAAGACCCGTCAACTCATGTTATGACTTATCATTTATGGTGTTCATCTAACTCCCTAAATGATGACTCTGTTTGACTACGTATTTTCCAGCATACGTTCACTGATTCGGCCAAAAAATGGTACATTGAGTTACCAAGAGCTTCTTTTGATCATTTCACTGCCCTAGCTACTTTATTTTTGACCCACTTCAAGTTACCCATATGATATGAAACTGGAACAGAACTCTTGAATAATTTTAAACAGACTAATGCTACTCACATTTCTGATCATATTCATGAGCGGCGTCGTCATCATAGAATGGTTAAGACATTTGTTCCTGATCAGCTCCTTGTTGAATGGTTCATTAAGTCTCTGTTACCATATATAACTGAGGATGTGGCTAAGGGTGGCGTCGTAATTGAAGAGCAGGTCATTTCTCGTGCCCAATATTTATACTTGATTTACACTCAGTCTGGCACGCTCTACGAGAAAATTCCTAATACGTCGCAATCTAATTTTACTGTTCCTCCTCCATCAAAGGACGGTCATGCTGGAGACGGTATGATCGGTAATACAAGCACACATCACTATACTGCATCTGATCTTGTGCCTTCTTTCAAAATCCATGTCGTGTCATCTGATAAGGGCAAAAGTGACAAGCAACATGGAAGTAAGAAAAAGGGGAAATCAAAGAAACAGAAAACTTCTACCCCGCATGAAAGATCATCTAATCAATCATTTGGAAATCAGAAACCTCGTTACCCTTTCATAATATGTAATAAGGAACACTTTGTTTGGGACTATCCTCACCGCGCTAAAGTCTAAAAAATGGTTAAGATCTCGCATGCATCAACTGTGTTGACAGATCCATTTTCAAATCCGGACGCAAATTTGGTTGCTACAGATCCAACTTCTAGTTCACATGTGCTTATGCTGTCTGTCACGAATCCATCGATCGATGTTTTGGTGTCAATGTGTAATAAATATTACGGTAGTCAGGAAACTGATGAACCTACTACCTTGACCACGAATCCGTCTATGGAATCGATACTGCCAACTGCTATTCCTGAATTGATAATCAAGCCACCGAAGGGATTTGTTCATGAATCGACATTTAATCCTCGATCGAGAGCTACTCAAAATTATAATATAGCTGAAGATTTGGCTCAATCCCCTTCAGCCATGTCAGCACTTGAGGTTCTACAAAATTGTCCCTCCCAGAAGCAGGCTTTCTTGTCAGTAGTTGGTGGAATTGATCTGACTGATTCCAATATCGTAGTCTTTAATCATACGGGCTATGTGTCGCAATTACCAGCATAATTGGCATTCTCCATCAAAGTAAATGTTCTCAATCACCTTGTTCATCGTACTATTATTGATGAGGGAGCATCTATGTGCATTATGTCTCTAAATTGTTGGAAGTCACTTGGCTCACCGCACCTATCTCACTCGCCAACAACGTTGAAATATTTCGACGGACGTACGTATAATCCTTGCGGTATTATCAATAGCCTGCATGTTGAACTAGGGGGAAAAATATTGAATGTTGAAGTTGAGGTCGTTGATAGACCCCTTGACTACAATATTTTACTTGGAAGGCCATGGGTATATGTTATGACTGCGATCGTTTCTACATATTTTAGAATGATCACCTTTCCACATAAAGGTGTCATCACAGTCATCAATCAACTATCCTTCTTTGCCTCCAGGTCCCAGGTAACTCGAAGTGTTCCATTAGTTCACGCACCCCAACTCGCACTTCAGAACATTGGTGTAGGACTCTTAAAGGATTCCACTATTATGGGAACCTTTTCATTACCGCCGCTTGCGACATCGGCAGAAATTGCATGCATAGAGAACTGCTACATGATATATTCCACTCCATCTAGCTTAAGGAAGATTACGAGTGATTCTGAAGTTGTTACGTTGGATGAGTTTCTGCCGCCCAGCCCAATTGAGCTGGCATAGAAATCAATCTACATGGCTTGGGCGGCGAATCTGAAATCATCGTCGCTGGTTGTTTGGGTTGATCGTTCATTAGATTTTGGTACTCCATATGATCCTTTTTCCTCAAATTTCTTGACAGATGAGAATATTCTGGAAATAATGATGTCAGAAGGAGAACCATGGGATCAACCATCGATCAAAACATTCTTTTCGAATTATTTTCCTATTAATGCAATCATTTTCGAGTGAAATTTGTCAAATATTGAAGAAACCATATCTATCGATATTTCGACCAAAACCGGTGTTGTAGAAAATAATCATATCGGCGTGTCTTGTTCTTCATCAGAACTCGAAACATATCGTTCTCTATTTCGTGAATTTCGTGATGTATTTTCTTGGTCTTACGAGGAAATGCCAGGTATAGATACTAGTATCGTTGAACACACTATTAAAATGTACCCTGATGTCAAGCCAGTTGATCCAGGAGGATCTTGATCAGTACAAATCAACGGAGTTCTAAGTCAACTTTAGCAATTCGACGTCCAGTTAAGTCTTCAGAATCATCAATTTTCCAATGAAAAGGTCCTTCAATATCGTCCATGGTTCAGTGTTAGGTTCATGGCATGGTCATCATATGCTTCAAATTTGGGTTAAGAAAGGTCTACAAAAGGTGTAATATCTTATCATGTACAAGGTCTAAGGTTAAAGCTAACCTAGATCTAAAAATTCTAGACCTAAGGTGTCAAACCCTAAAACATAAGTTAAAAACCTACACCTAAAAATTCTATGGTGTATCACCTAAATCCTATTCCTAAATGATGGCCTAAGTTCTAAAACCATATGTCAAATCCTAAGTTTTAAACCTATGAAAAAAAATCCTATGCATTATTCCTAAGACATATGCATATAAACCTAAGTCTAAAATCCTAGGTTTGGAGTTCAAGGTTTGCCAACAAACCCCTATACTACTGGCCCTTTCGGAAGTGATCTACTTGTGCAGGTCAAAGTATCACCCGAAGTAGTATGGGTGGGTGCTGGAACCAGGTTTCCACACCTTGAGAAAGGATAGGAAAGGAAAGCAGAGCTGCGTCCTACCTTGAGATGTCCAGATATTCCCGAGCAGGATTTATAGGTCTCTTTTCGCATCCACGTGCGCAAGGTAAATTATACTATGGTGCTCAATAATAATATACTTCTAAGGCAGTAGCTCAATATTGCATAAAACAGAACAAAACAGATCTAGATGCAGTAAAAACACTTACATAGAACTTTCGTAGCTGAATACAGAATACACATAATACAACAATTACCAATGATTCGCATAAAAAATACACATAATACAACAATTACCAATGATTCACATAAACAATCCACATATATTCAGTTCTCAAACAACCTTTCTTATTCATCAATTCCATCTTACAATACTCGTCCTGTCCTGCGCACACAGTAGCAGGGTCTGCACACAGCAGGATTTTGGATCTCCGTGCACACAGCCAGCAGGAGTCCTTCCCCAAAAACCTAAATAGATCTACTGAACCAAAATTCGCATCAATATCTCTTCATTGCCTTTTTTCTACCAAAAATCCAAAATGTCCCTCTATTTATAAAAATATTTCTTCACCTTTCCTATGGTTCGCAAACCGTGGTTTTTGGACCCCAGGTTTAACCTCTACCATATTACAATGCTTTCGGGGCTTTGACCCACCCCAAAACCCTTGCGCTAGACTAAATATAATAAAAAATCGGACCAATTTCGCAGCTTTCCAGAAACCCTATTCCAACAGTCCCCCGACACAAATCTTGTGACTCGTCCCAAGTCACTGTGGCCGCGGGTTCGTCAATCGCCCCTGGAGCTGTCTGATAACCAACGTGCGTATCCCATTTGTGCGTCAGCATCCTATCCCTGGAGGGCCGATTCTGCCTGAGCCAATTATTTTTGCCATATAGTCATTTAGCCCTGTATGGCTTGAGCCAACTTCCATTGACATATCCTGGTGACACGTCACCGCGCATGGTAGCTAATCGGACTGCCCCACCATCCGTGATTTCCTTAACGGTGTAGGGACCAAGCCAGTGTTGTCATAATTTCCCTGGGTGTTTCGCAAATTGGCTATCATATAAGAGGACTAGGTCGCCTTCTACGAATGTCTTTTGGCAAATATGTCAATCATGCCAAGATTTATCGCGAGCCTTCTGAACCTGCTAATGAAAGTTAGCAATGAACCGATCTTCCTCCAATGCCAAAATTTGCGCAAGGCGTTCCTCCATTATATTAGGTTCTGCCATATTTGTAAATGCTGCAATACGTAAGCTAGGAACAATGTATTCGATTGGCATAATGGCCTCCTTGCCGTAGACCATCCGAAAGGGGGTCCTTCCTGTTAGCTTCTTGCAGGTCGTCCAGCAGGCCCATAGAACAGAGGGGATGCGTACGTCCCAGTCACCACGATCGGCGTTGCATACCTTGGTCAATGCCTGCTCTAAGATTTTTTTGAAAGCCTCGACCACCCCATTTTCCTATGGATGGTACAGTGTACTTTTCGCGTGATGGATCCAGAATTCCTCATTCAGGGCTTGTATCATTTCATTAATGAAGTGCGTGCCTCTATCGCTCATGAGGATCTTTGGGTAGCCAAAACTGGTCAGAATTTGCTCAAAGATGAAGTGTGTAGCAGTATTTGCAGTACAATCCCTCACCACTTGCGCTTCAGCCCATCGAGTGACATAGTCAGTGGCAGTAATAATGTAGCGCGCACCTGTCTTCTTGCCTGGAGGACTGATTGGTCCCACAAAATCAATGCCCCATTTGTCAAAGGCCTGCAAAGCTATTTGAGGTTGCAATGGCATTTCATCTCTGCATGAGGGCCGTCCTGTCCGCTGGCACGTATCGCACGATTTACAATAGGCGTGAGAATCATGATGTAGGGTAGGCCACCATAACCCAACTCTCAAGATCTTTTGTGTTGTTACTTTTCTTGCATAGTGGCCTCCGGCAATGCCTCCATGCGCCTCTGCCAAAACGACATGCCGTTCATGTTCCAGGACGTATCAACACCTAGTTTGTATAACTGGCCGGCGATGATAGTAAAGTCTGCCGCCCGAGTAACCAACTCCTTCTTTTGCTGCACCAAATATTCTGTGGTGGCTATGCCTGTAGTCAGGAACTAAATGAGATTAGCGAAGTGTGGGTCAACAACCTTAATGACGAACAACTGCGCATCTAGTAATCCATCCTCCAAGTTAGTAGGTTCTTCACCCGTCTCAATGCGGGACAGATGATCCAGACCCGCATTCAGCATTCCGGGCTTGACAATTATTTCAAAATCATATTCCTAAAATAGCAACAGCCATCGGCAAATCTTCCCCCCTAACATAGGCTTGTTCACAAGGTATTTTAAATCCGAATGATTGGTAAACATCTTAAAGTGTCCGCCCAACATATAGTGTCGATATTTCTGTAATGCGTATACCATAGCCAGTTCCTCTCGCTCGGTGGTAGAGTAGTTGCGTTCTGCGCCTGAGAGATTTCGACTAGCAAAGGCAACCGGGTGATCAATATCTCCCTCCCCCGGTTGAGTTAGGACAACACCCAAGGTGATGCCTGTTGCATCCACATGTACATGAAATTCCTTCGACCAATCAAGAAATATTAGTATGGGTGCAGAGACCATATTCTCTTTGAGTAGCTTAAAAGTCTTATGACATTCATCATTCCAAAAAAAGGAAACATCCTTTTTAAGTAGTTTCTCCATGGGTGCTATGATCAGTGCGTACCCCTGAATGAATTTTCTGTAATAGCCCATGTGTCCTAGAATCGAATGCAGCTGTTTCTCTGTTGTTGGGACTGCAAGGTTTATAATTACTGCTATCTTCACATGATCAACCATCAGCCCTTGCCGACATACTATGTGCCTGAGAAAGATTCCAAATGGTACACAAAAGATACACTTCTTGATATTCAAGGAAATCTGGTGCTTTCGGCAAGCATCCAACATCAAGCGCAGGTTGGAGACATGCTCCTTTACCAAGCCGAGTACCATCCAGTCATCAAAATAAACTTCTAGGAACCTATGGATGAACTCCTTGAATACAACAACTACTACTCTTGAGAAGATAGCGGGTGCGTTCTTGAGACCAAAGGGCATGATTGTATACTGAAAGGACCCCCATTCTGTTGCGAATGTAGTCTTATTGCGATCTTCAGGTGCGATTCGGATTTGGCGGTACCCTGAGAACCCATCGGTGAAGGAATAGGCTTCCTGTCCACCCACGCTATCAAGGATTTCGTCTGAGAAAGGCATAGGGAAGGGGTCATGTACACATGCGTCGTTTAACTTGCGTAGGTCTACGCAGATTCACAACTCCCCCTTTGTTTTCTTCTCCTGGATGACCATCGGACTTACCCAATCCGACTGTTCAATCGGTTCAATGATACCGACAGAAAGCATTTTGTCCAGTTCTTCTTTGACATTTTGCTTATATTTAGGTTTCCGCTGCTTTACGGGGTGTGCCTCTGGTTTCAGAGTGATGTGCATAATGCCTAAGTGCCCCGTGATTCCTTTGAGCTCGGAAAAATTTGTCGGGAATAAGTCCTGATATTCCGTAAGTAGTTCTACAATTTTGCCTATGTTTCCTTCATCCCAATAGTCCCCAATTTTGGCCAACTTAGGGTGTTCTTCCATCCCGATATTAATTTTGCAGAGCTTGAGAGGTTGAGTCACATCAATATTTTGCAGCGGGGGTCCAACAACTGTGCGTTCCCCTTCGGATTCTAGGACAGAGACGTTCTGAGGATTATCTTCCTCGTCTTCTATCGCCAAGCTCCGGCAGTCGACTATGTCTTGCATCTATGCTTCCCATGTCAGGGCTTCCATTGCAGCGTGATGGCGCGAATCATTAAATACAAAGGCATCGATGTCCTGCAGAGCTTCGTTGGGTGCCTCCGTCCCCCCAATTAGCCTGAACGTTCCTATAAAGTCATATTTTAACATTTCCCAGTGGCGGGTGCGCTGATGTAGCTCCACATCTAAATACCATGCGACGGGGATAGGCCCCAAGGCATGAATAAATAGATGAACCACTCTTCGGTAGTCCGGTCGGACCATTTGTCCACCCAGGTGAGCAGATGCGCGTGGGGGTCTCCAGGGCCGAGGAACATCTTGGTGCGTACGTCAGCCGAAGGTGCAAACTACAGGATCATCATATCCCAACATGTCTCCTAGTCCTGGAATGCTTCCTTGTGGGTGTCCCACCATCGCGCGGGTGTTTCACGCATGGCTAGATTAAGGGCCTATAGTCGTTGTTCTCTTGGAACTGTAGCTTCTAGTGTTCTCAGGAATTCTTGGATGCTACCGGACTCATAAAAATGGGGTAGATCTCTTACCTATGAAGAAATGCAGTAGAGGTCCCTCGTGACTCGAAGACATCGTAACGCCGAGACATCGTGCAACCGGTTTTACCAATTATCCATTTCCTCATTAGAGTTAGAGAAGTATTCATTGTCTGCCTCCCAGCAGAGTACCCCATCCGCCATGGGATTGACCCAATTTTCGTTCTGTGTGGTCAATTTGTAAACGTGATCTACCTCTCCTTCACCGCGTAATGGCTCTGTGTAGAGTTCAACTTCTGTAGGATCTAATGGTACTATCACCCTTGTTCCGTTATTTTCAAATACCATGCTTCTTTTCTTGAGGTTGATGATACCACCCATATCTATGGCCCAGTCTAGTTCTAAGAGCGCAGGGTATGGGTCTGTATCTTCTACAATCTGAATTACTTCTAAATCAGCTTGGACCCTGACCCCACCGATATCTACCATGATTTTTGATAGTCTCCCCAAAGGTATAATCTTTTGATGGTTGGCCATACGCAGTTAGATATTGGACTGCTCCAATTTTGGTTCTCCCATTTGTTGCCAAGTTTGCTTAGGTAGCACGTTTGCATCTGACCCCAAGTCTAAGACAACCTGATCCATCTCATAGTTATCGATTTGGGCAGTTAATCTCATCTCCCTATCGGTGCATTTCCTATATCTGCCTAATTTGTGCACGTCTCAAACTTCTGGAGATAGGTGGGACTGCCTTACGCAGCTATCTATCACTGCCTGAAGGTTTTCTGTGGTCCGTGGGTGGTGTAATAGCTTTATACACACCTGCAAGAATGGTCTCATCTCGTCACCCACTTTGAGGTGCGCAAGCATCTACATAGTAGAGTCTCTTGCCTCAGTAATGTCCTGGTGGATTGCGGTAATTATTTCTTGTCCTAGTTCACAATCCAATCCTTCTTGGTTGATAGGTGCCTGTTGGATTGGAGGGCCCCTTGCAACTTCCTTAATAGGCTCCCTGGTGGCCATCCCACTGCGTGTTGCAACATCTGCACTTGGATTTCTGTCCCGTAGTTCAGCCTTAACTCTTTGTACATTCTGCGTTGGTGTTGGCTGTTTTTCTTGCATTTTTGCTATCAATATTGGGCAGTCTTCAATCTCATGGTCCAGCTGCCGGCAATATTTGTAGGAATTCCTTGTAGGATTTGGGCAGTCCCTTACAAAGTGTCCTACTTCCCCTCAGCTATAACAGATTAGTTGCCCACATACTCACCCTGCACTTCCTCCCCGACCTCCCCTGCCCCTTGCTGAAGAGCCACCAAATCTCGCGGGAGATCTAGGTGACGCAGGGTTTGACTGCACCCTATACAAGTTTCCTCGATCTATCACCAACTCGTAATTTCGACAGTTCTGCTCATCATGTCCTACTGATCGGCATAATCTACACCATTTTTGCTTTAGTTCGCCCGCACCTAGCCCGGGGCAATGGATTGTATCGTGCAGTCTTGCTACCCGATAGTCATCGCACCACAACGCAGATCCGTTTGAGCTTGGACGTAACAGACTAGGGCCTCCTACCTTCATGTAATCTTCCAGTAGTGGGCATTGATCCTTCGTATGTCCAGATGCCCGACATCATATGCACCATAGGTCTGCACTAGATCCTTTTCCTCGTTCCTTCCGTAGGTTCTAAATCTCCATGTGCATAGCTCCGAGCCGCTCCTAAATTTGCTATACTCCTACCGAAGTGTCTTCTTTGGGCACGAATTCTAGTTTCATGGCGGCTTCCAAAGCTTTTTCCTGTGATTCGAAGGTTTGGTGGCCCATAGGTACACACAAGTGACGTAGCAGCATAGCGATGAACCATTCAGTATGCTGTCTGTCGTCATACTTAAATCCTCCTTCTCTGATTGCTTTCTTTAGTCGCTGATCAGCCTCCCATACAAACTCAGACGCACCTTGTTTGAAGTCCTTCACTTCTTCTACCAACTGAGAGTAAGATTTTGGCTTTCGGAATTGTTGCTTCAGAGCATCCTTAATATCTTGAATAGATGCACTCCCATTCTGAGAGATGTATCACATATACCAGTCCAACACTCTCTCTTCGAAGGCCAGGGACAGCTGCGCCCTTTTCACAGTATCGCTCGCCACACCTTGCGCAGTCCATACCGAGTCTGCCACAAACAAAAATCGGTCCATGTACTCATCTCCCACACCTTTAAAGGTAGGTAATTTCAAGTGCGCTGTGATGTATTCTTCTGGCAAGGTTTCGGGCGAGGTTTTATCCTTACGCAGTTTTGATGGTGGTGTAGCTGGCGGGCTTTGCGTAGCTGCTCCTCTCAGCGGGCTATAGACAGATATATCCCCTTCTTGGTTGGTTTGATAGTACTTACCGCTCCGCGTTGTACTTTTGTTTAAAGTGGAACTCATTCAATCATACCTGCTCTTCTTCTTTTTCGGGCCTTCGATACTTCTCTTGTCCTTACCCGATCCCTTTCTCAAAATGCGTCAGGTCCCGGAAACAAAACCATTTGTTGGCTCAAGGGGTCCTGACCCAGGTTCGGAGTTCAAGGTTTGCCAAAAAACCCCTATACTACTGGCCCTTTCGGCAGTGACCTACTTGTGCAGGTCAAAGTCTCACTCGAAGTAGTATGGGTGGGTGCTGGAACCAAGTTTCCGCACCCTGAGAAAGGATAGGTAAGGCAAGAAGAGGTGCGTCCTGCCTCGAGATGTCCTGATCTTCCCAAGAAGGATTTATAGGTCTCTTTTCACATCCATGTGCGCAAGGTCAATTATAATATGGTGCTCAATAATCATATACTTCTAAGATAGTAGCTCAGTATTGCATAAAAAAAAACAAAACATAACTAGATGCAGTTAAAAAACTTACACAAAACTTTCGCATCTGAATACAGAATACACATAATACAACAATTACCAATGATTCGCATAAATAGTACACATAGATTCAGTTCTCAAACAAACTTTCTTATTCATCAATTCATCAATTCCCTCTTACAATACCCGTCCCGTCCTGCGCACACATCAGCAGGGTCCGCACACAACAGGACTTTGGATCTCCGCGCACACAGCCAGTAGGAGTCCTGCCCCAAAAACCCAAACAGATCTACTAAACCACAATTCGCATCAATATCTCTTCATTGTCTTTTTTCTACCTACAATCCAAAATGTCCCTCTATTTATAAAAATCTTTCCTCACCTTTCCTATGGTCCGCAAACCATGGTTTTCGGACCCCAGGTTTACCCTCTACCCTATTACAATGCTTTCGGGACTTTGACCCACCCCAAAACCCTTGCGCTAGACTAAATATAATAAAAAATCAGACCAATTTCGCAGCTTTCCAGAACCTTGTTCCAACGCCAAGGTTTGATGCAGCCTATTTAAGCCATAACATTAGCTCATGAAGTTATCTTTGGTTTTTGGAAGACATTGTGCATTTTGGGTTCAGTTTCAGAAGGACAAAGGCGAATTTGTTTGCAACATTTCTCAGCTGTCGGTGGTCGAAATTGAGCACGGAGACAGGCGTCGGAAAGGCGAGGAAGAGTACTTTCTGTTTACAGGGTTCAGAAGTGCCTGCGAGCACAGTATTTCCATTCCATTTCAGTGTAAAGATCCTTCAAGATCAATCCTAATAAAAAATAACGCCCACTTAAAAGTGGACCCAGAGATGTAGTCCAGGAGGGACGAACTCTGTCATCAAATTGTTTTCCTATTCTTCTCTATAATTATTGCTATTATTTAATTCATTTATGATGCTAGTTTATGTCATTTTTCATTAAATCATACTTTAGTTAACAGTCAATTCTAAAGGAAAAACTAATCAAACTACTTAAGCACTTTATTCGATCAATTATCAAATCATTTTTTGTATCAGAGAAGGTCATGCTTGTAGTTTTTTTGTCAGTGGATGTTAACAAGGTTGGGATTGCAACATGGAAAAGGCGAGCTTGAGGAATTTGATCTAGAAATCAGAAGGCGGAAAGTCGATCATCAATCAACGATGACAGGGACTGAGATCGTTGAGACTCATAAAGCTACTGAAAAGAAACCCGTGGATGAGAATCAAATCTAACAGATGTTTCTAAACATGCAACAAATGTTAGCAGAATCATATGAAGACAAGAAGACGAGGGATGCAGCCTCATTGTCAAAGGCATCAAATAAGGACAAGGGTAAAGGCAAGGCAGGTAAATCTCCTTCTCCTCCGTCATCTCCATCATCATATTCTTCTTCTTCTTCTTCTTTTCTTTCTAGTTCTGAATCAGAAAAAGAAAAGAAACCTAAGAGTCCATTATTGAAACTTGATGTTAAGTTTGAATTACCTATGTATGATGGTGAAATAAACCCAGAGAAAATAGATAATTGGGTAAAATAGTTAGAATTCTATTGTCGTATTTAAGATATTATTGATGATAAGACAAAGATCCAATTAGCTACTCTTAGAATGGGGGGTACTGCTTTGATCTGGTGGGAAAGTAAGACACAGATAGATTTAAAGCTTAAAGGAAAATTTATCACCTCATGGAATAAGTTTATTAAAGCTCTAAAGAAACAATTCTATTCGTTGGGTCACACACAACAATTTTTAATTGATTGGAAGAGATTGTGACAAGGTAAGGGACAAAGTGTTCAAGAGTTCACACAGGAATTCAGAAAGAAGGAATTAGCACTCGGTATTTCTTTGGACACAAAAGAAACTTTTTTGAAATATATTGGAAGTTTGCACTCATATTTGCAGCATATATTATTAATGTTCAATCCTAATGATTTTGATGAAGTTTGTTTTCAAGAAATTCATGTTGAATTAGGTGGTAGAACATTCAATTTTATGCCAAAGACATCCAAGCAAATGGAAACTGAAGACAACAAAAAGAAGGGCAAGTCGAAGGGAAAGAAGACTGCCACAGCTCAGAAGGAAGAAGATAGACCTACTTGTACACATTGCCAAAGTATCGTCCATGATGAAGCTAGGTGTTGGAAACTTCATCCGGGACTAAAGCCGAAGAAGTCTCAGTCAAAGAAGGGTGAAAAGAAGGCAGAAACAATTGTCTAGCAAGGCTTGGACTTGGGATCTAATTCAGGTGATGAAGGTAAAATCACTGCTATGGTTACAACAGGTAAAATTTCCGATGCTAGTACTTCTGCTTCTTCAAACATCAAACAACAAAATGAAGATAAAAGAATCGATTTATTTGATATAATGGTAACTTCAAAGCATACTACGATAGATACATTGTTTGGTACGAGATCACATGAAAATTTGATTTCTGAGTCATTGGTTAAAAAATTAAGTTTGAAAACACATAATCATCCAAAGCCATATCCTTTAGGGTGGTTAAAATAACAAAGTCAAATTCATGTTACCAAACAGTGTCGGTTAAAATTTGCAATCACAGCTAACTATATCGATGAAGTGGAGCTAGATGTGATACCGTTAGACATTTGTGGAATTTTCTTAGTTAGCCCTTATCTCTATGACTGTGATGCAATATTTTATAGAAAATAGCAGGTGTATCATCTCAGGAAAGATGGGATTAGTACATCGTTCGGGCACATAAAAATAAAGATCACTTGAATTTAATTAATGCTAATCAGATGAAGTGCTTAATAAGTTAAAGTAGGAGATACATACTCATGTCGATGAAAGAGAAACATAAGGATCTTATTGATACTTGTTCAGATTGTGAAGTTCAGTATGAAGGTAATTTTGTTAAAAAGGTAGATTCATTTCAGGATCTAATTAAAGAACCAAAACATCTACTTCATAAAAGGAAAATATCACATGAGATGCAATCGATGTTTGATGCCTCTAATAATGGAATGTGTCACAAGTTAGTTGTAGAATGTAAAGAAATAAAGCAACAAATTTCAGGGATGGAATTAATATGACACAAATTATCTTCATACAGTTCACCCATAATTTTGGCTCATAAGCAAAACAGGGCATGGGGAATAAGTGTCGATGTTAAAGTTGATTCAATTAGGCAGAAAAATTTCATAGCATTGATAAATCATCAATAGCCATATAAAGTTAAAAAATTTGTTAAAGGATATGAAATGGAAACAATGATTCACATATATTATCAGCTACTTCAATACTCTCATTCATATACTAAGATGCAACAATCTCACTATAGTTGGATGGTATTTCTTCAGCAAAATCACTTAGTAATTAAGGACAGGGAAGGTATAACAAGTAAAGTAGTTGATATACTGTCTTTGAATGCTTCAGTAGTACTGCATAAAAGTTCATTGGTTTATGAAATTTATGTAGAACATTATAGTAATAATAATGATTTCGAAGATACTTTTGAATCGCTAACTCATAATGCTCAAATAGAAAGGGTGCAGTTTTTGCGGGAAATTTATCTTTCTCGGATTATAGGTGTAAGCAAGACTACGACACAAAGTCAAATATATTGTTACTGGCCTCATATGTATGAAAAAATTGTGAAGTACATAAAGGGATGTTTAATGTGTTTGACAAGCAGGCCATGCAATCGAAAGATTGGTTTGCACATGCCACTTCTAGTTCCTTTGCAACCATGGGGTAGCATGGATTCAGTTCAAGGACAGACAGAAATGGTGAACAGGACTGGGATACATATTCTTCGAGGTAACTGCAGTATACATCCTAAGATGTGGGATAAATTTTTTAACTTATGTGCAGCAAGCTTACAATCAAGCTTTACATTCTTCTGTGCCACGACAAGCATTGAGTCAAGACAGGTTCAAATTGCGCCATGATAAGCATGAGTTTTAGGTCAACGAGCAGGTATGGTTGTACGTCATCAAAGTCAAGATGAAAGTGAGAGAGTTGTATTCTCACTTATTGTCAGTTTAAAATTAAGCTTTTGTGGTCCAAAAGCTTTTTAAGTGGAGAGGATTGATCAAGGAGGATCTTGATCATTACAGTTTAGCAGAAAGGTCCGAAGTTAACTCCAGCAGTTCGATGTATAGTTTAGTCTTCATACACATAGTTTCATCTGGGTCCTCAAATTGATCAATTTCGCCAGTGAAAGCTCCTTCAGTGTCATGGTTGTCATTTGTGATGAGAAGGTGAAAAATGGGTTAGAACTTTGGTGAAATACCTAATAAATGTAAAAGACCTATGTACCTAAACTAATGTTTAAAAAGACATTGAAAAGTCTAAAACCCTAAGTCTAAGTTTTAAACCTATATTATAAACCTAAGTGATGGCCTAAGTCCTATTCATAAGTTTGCATTAAACCTAGGACACTATGGTAAATTTTTTATTAAACCTATGTCTAAAACTAAATTCCTAAAAAAAATACTTAGTCCTAAAGCTAAGTGATTAGGACTTAAGCATTATTCCTAAGACATAAACATTATGGTCAAATCCTATAGCGAAAAACAATGATATATTCAAACCATAGTACCAAAAACCTTATTAAAGGTCTGAAAGATGGATTTTACAAAAAGCTATAGATTAAACCTTATTGAAAGGTTCGGGATATATTTAAAACATATATGGTTTTAAAACATTAATATAAAACCTTATAATAAACCCATACATTGTTATATAACCGCATGGTTTATGAAAAATGGTGTCGAAATTTTGTTACAACGTGTGACCAGAGTTAAATACCGTGCTAGAGTTGTTAGTTGACAACTATTTTTACCGCCAGTAAAATGTTGTATCATGTGACCTGGTCACGCTGGAACTGCCGGAGTCAAGACCGCTAGATGGACTGTGACCGACGGAGCCACCGCAATAGTCGAAATTCGACACTGATCACATGCTGATGGTTAGTAAACCTCCACGCAGTCAATAAGCCACCAGATATATTATATGTTTTATTTTTGGGTTTTCAAATTTATTTATGTACCAAGTTTTGGGGAACTTAATCCCTAGGATTGTGCAATGATAGGGATTCGAACCCTTATCCCTCCAATTTCTCAACCAATTTCTAATTGGAGTAAATAGAGTTCGATGCAGATTTATAAATTCATGGAATTATTCATGAAAAGATAATCTTTTGTTTTGTGAAGATATAGAGTGTTTTTGGAGTGCAGTTTCAAAAGGTTAGAGGTGAAATTGTTTGCAGCACCGCTTAGCCGTCGGTGGTCGGAATTGAGCACAGAGATAGGCGTCGAAAAGGTGAGGAAGAGAAATTTATGTTTATAGGGTTCAGAAGTGCCTGCGAGCACAATATTTATGTTCCATTTCAGTGTAAATATTCTTCAAGATTAATCCTAATAAAAACAGACGCCCACTTAAAAGCGGACCCGGAGATGTAGTCCAGGAGGAACGAACTCCGTCATCAAATTGTTTTCCTCTTCTTCTCTCTGATTATTGTTTTTATTTAATCCATTTATGCTGTTGGTTTATGTAATTTTCATTAAAGCATACTTCAGTTAAGAGTCAATTCTAAAGGACAAACTAATCAAACTGCTTAAGCACTTTATTCGATCAATTGTCATATCAATGATGGTGGAGGATGCTTGAGCATGGAATAAAATCATTGAATATGGTTGATCATGGTAGACGATGGTTGATATTGTTGACCATGGTTGAACATGGTTGAGTGTGTTTAACTATATTCAACCATGGTTGACCATATTCAACTATGATTGACCATATTCAATTTCATTAATATATTAATAAATTTGATTAATTTATTAATTAGTGTTAATTAATTAATAGTTAATTTAAGGTCATTTGTTTATAATAATTAATATTAATGCTAATAAAAATGTTAATACATTAATTAATAATAATATAGTAATCTACACACTGTTAAATTAATGTTCAACATTAATCCAATATTTTCAATTATAAATTATTTATAGTTAAATTATAAAACAATTATGACTATTAATGTTTTTTAAAATTACTAATATTATAATTAATAAAATATTCTTATTTATTTATAATCTTATTAATTATTTTTAATAATATTAATATTTAATAATTCTACTGTTTTATAATAATTATTAATTTATCAATTTATTCATTTAAACCAAGGAATTGATATTAATTATTATTATTATTATTATTAAAAAATATAATTAATAACCATTTTTAATTATTATTATAATAACAACATTATTGAATAACTAAGATGTATCAATTTGATACTAATTTGTAAAACATAACATATAGAATTCAAGATTAATTTTAGAAATATAACATATCATCTTTAGCTCGAAAGATGCATATTTTGCAATGACATTTTCCTATAGTTGGAAGAGAGAGGGTTGTGTGAGATCAAGGAAGGAGAGAAAGTGCCAATTTTCCTATAGTTGGAAGACAGAGGGTTGTGTGACATCAAGGAAGGAGAGAAAGTGTGTCAATTACATTAAGCAACCACTGAAAGTATCATTTCCTATTGTTCATAATGAAATAAAAATAAAAGATACCACATGTTACCAAAGCAATAGTTAGAGGATAATATTGTATAGAGTAGTACGGAGTGACTAAATTCATTAATGATTTTTTTTTTTCATTGACATTTAGCTTTCAATATGGAGGAATTTTTTTGGATTTATAGTTGCATTTTGATTGATTAACTAGAATTTTATTATAAACTATCTTTAAAATATTTTAATATTTTTTATGCTACCTACAAATTCCTTTATTAAAAAATAAGTAAAGATAAAAGTTAATTATGAAATCATAATATCACCGAGAAAAAACATTTAACTATAAATTAATGGGCTCTTGTATTTGTAAACAAAAATATAAGTTTCAATCCGAGTAACTCATTCAAATTTTATATTATATTTAAAAATTCATTTTCATTTCTTTAAATGGAAACCAAAATTTGGCAATATAATTTGTCAAAATCAACTTATTAGTATTTAGCATACACAATTATGGTTCATCTATATTGCATAAAGATGTATTCACCCTTATTATCCTATTAAAATCTTCTATATCTACTACAATCAATATTACAGATGTAAAAATTGCATGTTCTTATGGATTTTCTATGATTAGAGAGTTCTGATATAAAATGTCATGTTATTATGGAGCTTTTGATTCCGGGGTTAATATTTTAGACCAAATCAATGATCAATGAATTGCTTCGTGTTGAAAATAATGAATAAACACAGAGGGATGTGTTTTCCCCAACAACAGAGAGAATGCAATGCGGAAAATATCAATCATACACAGACAAGAAGACCGTGTAACATAGGAGAGGAATACATTTTCAATTTCTTCAACTCCTCTGTATATTCGATTCAACTCTCTCTCAAACATATGGAAATTACATTGGTTTATACAAAATGGCGGAGCCTGCAATTTAATGCAATTCAATTCTGAACTGGACGTAGAACCAATAAATCGTCCTTCTGCTCGATTCTTCTGTTTCTACACAAAACAGGGTACAAGACACAAAACATCATACAGAATGCAAAAGATGAGACTTGAAATATTATTTTTTCCGGCACTGAAAACACATCGCGTCCATGTCTCCATCGCAAATCGCATATTGGCGATCTTAACTTTTAACATTTGCGCGTTACGGGAAAAACTTAAGAACTTGCGATTGCGATGTGACGTGGCACTTTTCACATCGCAACATAAATCTTTTATCTTGCAGGCACTATCAAGTAAAATTTGTGATATGCGATTGCAGATGCTAGCCTCCTGAGCTTGCCACGTGTGATTTTTATCGCATCACAAACAAAATAACATAACTTGCGGGCACTAAATAGGTAATTCGTAAAACATGTGAAGTGCAAACATGTGTGCGGTCAAAAAAAGGGTAAAGCACAAAACTTGCGAAGTGCGGGAATGATTGAAAGGTAAATGGAAAATGTTCTGAAGTGTGGGCTGCGATACAGTAAACTGCGATAGATATGAAATGTGAAAAACAAAGAAATAAGCGAAAAATTCAGAGGTTTTCACGGTTTGGTTAATGTAGTAAAGGTAAGGTGGGTCCCATTGATATTGCATCGATGGAAACATAATTTTAGCGAAAGGCTTAAGAGTTACAACTTAAAATTTGTGCGCTGCAAACTTCAGGCAAGAAAGATAAGTGAACAACGGTAAGGAAATTAAACACAGAGAAATGCTTCAGGTACTCTATTTTCTATCTTGCATGGATTGCGTGAAAAGGCCTTTGATTTGAAAACTGGACTATGTCCTTCCCTACACAAAAAATTCAATGAGGTGTGGGTTTCTACCACTGTTTATTCATGGAAATGGTTGGGAGTATTTCCAACACTCGCCCTTAATCACAACTTCCTCCATCAATCATTCCCAAACATTGTCTGAGATAAACAAAAAATTTCTGTCTTAATGGATTTGTGAGGATATCAGCAAACTATTCCTCTGACCTGCAATGCTGCAAAACAATTTCACCATTGTTAATTAATTCCCTGATGAAATGGTATTTGGCATCAATATGATTTTTTCTCTTGTTGAAAAATAAATTCTTTGACAATGCAATTGCGGAGCTGTTATTACAGAAAATTGTGGCTCCGTTGTCTTGTTCATGACATAAATCCCTCAACGTCCTTCTGATCCAAACTGCTTGGCATGCTGCTGCCTTTGCTGCTACATATTAAGCTTCTGCTATTGATAATGAAACTATTGGTTACTTCTTCGAAGCCCATGAAATGGCACCCAATCCAGAATGAAAATCATACCCTGATGTGCTCTTTCTGTCATCTACACTTCCAGCCCAATCACTATCAGCGTAACCAATCAACTTAAAATCATCAGTTGCATTGTATAGAACACCATACTCCTTTGTTCCATTCACATACCTCAATATTCTCTTGGCTGCTTGCCAATGTGTCTCCTTGGGTGTCTCCATGAATATTGATATCAAGCTTACTGCATACATTATATTAGGCCTAGTTGTAGTCAAATACATTAGACTGCCAACCATGCTTTTGTACAATGTTGGATTGACATTATTGCTTCAATATTCCTTGCTCAACTTCAACCCCATGACAGTTGGAGTTGATGATGGCTTTTTTTCTGCATATTGAACCTTTTTAAAACTTCTGCAACATATTTTTCTTGGGAGATAAAAATCCCCTTTTCTGTTTTCTTTAATTCTATGCCCAAAAAATAGCTTAACAAGCCCAAGTCAGTCATTTCAAATTCACTTGTCATGACTATTTTAAAATCAGCAATGAGAGAACCATCATTTCATGTGAAAATCAAATCATCTACATATAAAACAACAATCAGAATTTTATTGTCATTTTCTTTGATGTAGAGTATGGGTTCACCATCACACTTGTCAAACACATTTTCCACCATGTAAGAATCAATCCTTTTGTGCCATGCTCGTGGTGCTTGCTTTAGCCCATAAAGATCTTTCTTCAAATTACACACCTTGTCTTCTTGGCCTTCTATTTCATAGATAGGATTTTGTTCCACATATACCTCATCTTTCAACACCCCATTCAAGAATTTTGACTTCACATCCATTTGATAAAATTTTCATTTTTTTGTGATGCTATAGACAACATTGTCCACACTGTCTCCATCCTTGCAACTCGTGCAAAGGTTTCCTCATATTCTCTTCCTTTCTACCGCTTGTAGCCTTTGACAAATAGCCTTGCTTTGGGCATTTCTATCTTTCCTTTAATGTTGATCTTGGTTTTATAGACCCATTTCACTCCAATAACTTCTTTTCCTTGTGGGAGGTCCACTAACTGCCATGTGTCATTATTTTCTATTGCTACTATCTCTTCATTCATTGCTTCAATCCATTTCTCTTCTTTGACTGCCTCTTCAAAATGGATTGGGTCATCAACATGAAAAAATAATGCAAATAAAGAATTCAGACCAAAATTACTATCAACTTCTTCTTGCTCATAAATTTCACTTAAATTTCTGAATCTAGGTTTTCTTGTATTTTTTGAAGATTTTCTTGAAGTTGCACTTGAACTCAAGGGAGTTGTTGATCCCTTTGTTGTGCTTGGAGAAGCACCTTTTTGATTTCTTAGTGTTGTTATATTTCTTTCTTATGGTTTGATCTGTTGAGCTTGTGTAGGTGGAGGGGGAGCCATCATTGAGAAGATACTTTCTGCAATCAATTCCTCTTTGTCTTCATGTGGAATACATGTCTTCACATTTACTGTTTTCTCTAAACTTCCATCCCAAGCTTCTTCTTCTATGAAATGAACATCTCTGTTGATTATTAATTTCTTGATTGATGGATTATATAGTTTGTAAGCCTTGGATTCATCATTGTATCCCAAGAAATATACATTTCTTTCCCTTGCTTTCCAACTTCTTCCTTAAATGATTTGGGACATGTGCATATGCCACACATCCAAACACTCTCATGTGACCAACAAACTGCTTGGATCCACTCCATTATTCTTCTGGAACTCTGTTCATAACACTCTTAGTTGGACATCTATTTAAGATATAAGCTTCACAATTAACAACTTCTTCCCAAAACTCATTTGGAAAATTCTTTTCCTTCAACATAGTTCTTACCATGTCCATGATGGTCCTATTCTTTCTTTCTGATACATCATTTTTTTGAGATGTATACCTTGTGCTAAATTTCTTGTGTATTCCATGCTCCCTGCATAAATTTAGGAAATCTTTCGAGATATATTCTCCACCTCTATCAATTCTCAACACTTTTATGTAGTGTCCACTTTTCATCTCAACAAGAGCTTTGTAGTGGTAGAACTATTCAAACACTTCACTTTTCTGTTTTAGAAAATAGACCCATGTATTCCTTGTGTAATCATCTATAAATATAAACATATAATTACTGCCAGCTAATGATGGAATTTACATTGGTCCACATAAATCTGAGTGGACAATCTCCAAAGATGCTTTTTCCCTTATAGTCTTTCTTGCTGGAAATGATTCTATGTGTTGTTTTACCATGCATTTTCTATGCAACAAGTTGAAACCTCCGAAATTGAGATGTCAAAATCTCAAATTCCATAACCAGTTCTCATGTTTCACTTCTTCTTGAAATATTTCTTGTTTGAAAACTGCTACAACACCTCCTTCCTTCAAGTCTGAATGATCTTGAGAGGAAACATTATATTGCTTGTCATATGCACTTTTGCAATTAGTTGTCTACTGGGAGGTATATCCATGATTGTGCACACATAATTTTTAAAAAACACATTGTAGCCCTTTTGCATGAGTTTTTCAGTGCTTAGAAGGTTACATTTCAGGCCAGGAACATAGTAGACATCTTCCATGAACTTCTTCTCACCCTTCTTTGTCAGTATGTTTACTCTTCGTTTTCCCGTGACAAAGACCTTGCTATCAGTCCCTGTTGTCACTTCAAATTTTACACTTTCATATAGATAGGAAAACATTGCTATGTTTCAAGTCATAGGGTTACTACACCTTGAATCTAAGAACCATACATCTTCTTGTTTTTCTTGTGCTACATTACAAGCTAAAAACACATTTCCTTAGTTCTAATTTTATTTTGTAAAATTTACACTAGGTTTACTACCCATGTCATTTTTCTTCTTTCTACATTTATTTGCATAAAGATCGTACTTTTTGAAATAATCACTTTGTACTTGAGATTTATCATACCTCTGGCCTTGTGCTTGATCTTGTATTGAACCTTGGCTTGGATTTTTATTGTTGCCCCTTCCACTTGTGCTTGAAGGGCTGATTCTTCCACCTCTGTGTGGGCTTCTTTCTCTTCCTTAGTAGTTTGATCTTCATCGACCTCTACCTTGAACAAAAGATATTTGTGTCTTGAATGCATGCTCCAATGAGGATTTTATTGTTATGTTTAGTCTGTGACCATGAGACATCAGTGATGCATGAAGCTTATCCACTGAAAACTGTGAGAGATCCATTGTCTCTTCTATGGCCACTACTATGGAATCAAACCTTGATACTATACTTCTTAAGGCTTTCTCCACTCTTCTCCTTTCTTCAAGCGTCTCTCCTTTCTCTCAGCATTTGAAGTTTTATTGTATTCACCTTTTCCATGCCTTGATAGGATGTCTGGAGGGTATCCCAATCCTAATTGGACTTCGTTCCTGCTATAATCCTTGGTAAAATAGTCTCATGTACTTCTTGGAAAATATAGAAGAGGGCTTTGGAGTCCTTTTTATTATTATCTCTCAACAAATCTCTTTCTGCTTGTGTCAAAGCATTATATGCTACTGCATCTATTGGTTTTTGGAAACCATTTTCCACCAGCTCCCAAATATCTTGTGAGGAGAATAGGGCCTTCATTGTAATATCCAAATAATCATAATTATTCCTATTGAACTATGGTATTTGGGGATTATTTAGGCTTGTGCCTGCTGCTACCATATTGACTGTGTAAACACAACCTTCTCACTGCTTGAGAATTCACTTCTCAAACAACCTTTTAGCTTATTCAGTAAAGAACACTTTATTTCACTCATAGCCTAGACCTGCTCTAATACCATGTTGAAAATAATGAATAAACACAGAGGGATGCATTTTCCCCCAACAACATAGAGAATACAATGTGAAAAATAACAACACACATAGATAGGCAGAGCATGCAACAAAGGAGAGGAATATATTTTCAATTTATTCAACTCTTCTCTATATTTGATTCAAATCTCTCTCAAACATATGGAAGTTACATTGGTTTATAGAAAATGGCGAAGCCTGCAATTTAATGAAATTCAATGCTGAATTAGACGTAGAACCAATAATTCGTTCTTTCGCTCGATTCTTCTTTTTCTACATGAAACAAAGTACAGGACACAAAACAATGTACAAAATGCAAAAGAATAGACATGAAATATTATGTGTTCCGGCTCTGAAAACACATCGCATCCATGACTCCATCGCAAAATTCATATTGGCGATCTTAGCTTTTAACATTTGTGCGATACGGGAAAACCTTAAGAACTTGTGATTGCGATGTGACATGGCACTTATCGCATCGCAACATGTGAAAATGTGAATTTGGGTTACACTTTTTTCCCTTTTTTGAGAAAAAACTTCCATTTTTTTCGGCTCTTCAACTTTCTTCAGGCTAAAACAATTTTCTGTTTAGAATTTCGTTTTGCGATAAAAATAAAAGTTGTCAGAAATTTTGTTAGCTTTCTATTACTTATTTTTTGGAATTTTTTTATACACATTTGATATGTCAACTTCGCGTTTCTTTGAGTGTGTGTTTTTTAACTATCAACAGATTCATAAGAAGCCATGTTAATATGAAATCCTGTATTCTTTAAAAAATTGTGTTTTTGAGAAACAAAATGTGTTACAACAATCTAGACAGAGTCTACTTCTATTTCATCATATTTACAAAGCCAATGGATGCATATCATAATTACTAGAATTTTTTGAACTGGTCCAATATGAAAAAACTACATATTTTGAATATGTTTCGCGACGTAAGAAATTTCTTAACATATAAGTTATAAACTAAAAATCTAAAAGCTACCCATTAGAGACGATGGACCATTGTAATGTACCATAATTTTTTCAATTTTTTTTACAATGTATTTTGGAAGATACAAAATTTTGATTTCACTAAATCACAATGACCTTGAGAAATTGTTTGCACTTGTTTTATTACAAAATTAATTAAAATTAGTAAATATTTATGAAATTCCATAAAAGTTATATTTCCTGCAAGTAGATTCCATTATGAAAATGCTTGTCTTGGTTTCGAAGGTTAATTCAGAATGTTTCATGCAGTTTAATCAATCTAAAGTTTCAGATACATATTCAGAGCTTGGTTCTGTGTAACTGGTGATGCGTTAGTTTGGCCGAACTCTTAAACAAAGTTCGGTCGAACTGTTTTTTGCGCCGACGGCCCGTTAAGTGAAACGACATAAAAGTTCAGCCGAACTTTTACCTAACTTTCTGTCGGCCAGAAAATACCACTGAGCGCATCCAAAAAAACATTTTGCGGCAATATAAATTGCCACAAAATCATTCATTATTTTCGCATATTTTTCGCACATTTGTTCTGATTTTACAACAGTCTTGATCTGATTTTGCAAAGAATTGTTTTGGGTTTAAGGAATTTTCTTGGAGGTACATTCAAAGGACATTTCTTCAAGGCATTCATTATTTTTGCGTATTTTCGTACATTTGGTCTGATTTTACAAAGAATTGTTTTGGGTTTAAATAATTTTCTTGGAGGTACATTCAAAGAACATTTTTGAAAACTTTTCTTGGAGGTACATTCAAAGGACATTTCTTGGAGGTATGTGATACTGTTTTTTGGATGTTTTTTGGGCATCATTTTTTTTGAAAGTATGGATTTGGGCTTAAATTTCATTATTTTTGAAGGTATGGATTTGGGCTTAATTTTGAAAGGACATTTTTCGGACATTTTTTGGAAGTATTTTTTAAAGTGATATTTTTTGAAGTATTTTTTAAAGAGGAATTTTTTATGAAGTTGGAATTAATTTTCAATGGAAATTTTTTGAAGGCATTTTTTGAAGTGACATTTTTATAGAGTATGTGTTTTGGGTTGAAGTAAATCTTTTATAATGATTTTTTAAAATGATTTTTTGTCTAAATTTTTAAATGGAATTTTTTTAGGACTTGGAAGGAAATATTTTGAGCTTTGTTTCATTTTTATAAGACATTGTTTGCTCGAATTTTTTAAAGTAAGTGTTTTGGATTGGAGTATATATTTTTTGCAAAATTTTTAAAATGAGTTTTTTTTTTAAATTAAATCTTTTTTGATCTTTTTTTTAATTGAGTTTTTGTCTAAATCTTTGAAGGAAATTTTTTGAACTTCATACTCTATTATCATGGGAAATCGAAGGAATTGTACGAGAAAATATGATTGAAAAAGAGACCCTGAGGAATGTAGAGAAGAGACGAGACAATATTGCAAAATAAATATAGAAGAGCTCTCAAATATTGAAGGGGAAAATCAACCTCAACTGGAAGTTGAAGCAGGTATGTAAATGTAAATATTATGATTTTGATATATTTAAAGTTTTCGTAGTGTAAAATGTGAAGCTTAATTTTTATTTGATGAACTAATTTGAAAAATATTTTGCAATGTAAACAAACAGAGATATTCCTCAAAACATTGATGATGAGATAAAAAATTTTGAAAGAGAAAGTGAAAGAGATATTGAACCAATGATTGAAGATGGTGAAAATGTTGAAAGAAATTCAAGTGAAGAAATTGAATCACAAGGTATGTATATATATGTTGAAAACATGCACATATTATTGAAATTATACATATATTTATAAATTTAGTGATTAATTGAATATATAAACTTATTATGTACTATTCATTCGAATATGTACAGATGAAATCAATGTCGATGATGAGATGGTAGAAAATGTTGACACTCACTCAATTTAATTTTTGATAAGTATTTCATAAAGGAAAAGGTGACAGTTCAAGCCCAAATGTTGAAAGGTCTCCTATCATTAACGAAATTAAAAGAAGCTACGACTTTATTGGGTATTCGAAAATCAACCAAAGATAAAAAAATGAAGGAAAATGTGATACAAAATATAAATAGTGCTATAAATTCAATCAGAAAATCTAGACAGAAAAATGTTTCAGTTGTACATAGAGCAATACATATGGCAGTGGTATCATAAAGTACTAAAGAGAATCGCTTATTAAAATCTATGGCATGAGCATTAGGAATCTCGCAATTTTTTTTTCACAAACATCGGAAATTTAAGTTGCAAATAGATGTAAATGATGAACGCACTTGTTGCAGAGCTATTTGTAGGCAACCATACAATGATAGACTTGGAGAAAATGTTAAAAAAATAATATATGAATATTGGAAGAAAAATTCGCGTGTTTCACCAACTACAAGGCATGTGATGCAAAGAAGAATAGCATGAAATCAGTACGAAGAGCATGAAAAACATTTCTTGGAAACCACTTAGATAAGTTTTTGAACAAGTTAAAAGAAGAGAATCGTGAAATTCAAGTTTCAATCAGTGCTTTTGTTCAACAAAAACCATGGTATGTAAAACCTATCACCGTACGCGACATTTGTTGTTGCCATTATCATGTGGAATTTGAGTTATATAATGACACATTCCTTGATTTTGGTAGAACATTTTGGAAGGATTCACCTCCTCCTTCCACTATTCGTGATTTCATATCTCAAATTCTATGTGAAAGAGAAAGCGATGAACTATTTTACGAAAATAAATGTGTTGGTAGTAAAAAATGTGATGATTGTGGAAATTTGACTAAATTTCAAAACAAATATCGTATTGATATAAATGATCAATCATTTTCCAACATGAAAGTGAAATGGAAAAGATATTAATATATCCATACATTGATTCAAGGCGCATAGTGTTAAAAGAATTGAATTACGAGAAGAAGAAATTTTGTGATAGACCTTTTGAGAAAGTTTGAGGCAGAAATTTACAAATACACCAAGCATTCCCATAGAGCTTGATGGCAAGACTTGCAATTCAAAAAATCCCGTTAATTTTCTCCACCAGGGACCATTTTGTCAGTAATTGATTTTGCAGCAAACTACACATTTGTTCCACAAAAAGAAATTCAGAGTGAATACTATCATTCTGACCAAGTCTCCATGCTCTTACATATTCTATATAAACATGCTGAAAAAAATGTTGATCATATAGAAAACACCACTGAAAATAGACATATTATTAAATATTATCACTTTTATATCAGTGACGATTGTACACATGATACATATTTTTTACAACATTGTTTTGGAAAATTTTATGATTCCTTGAAAAATCGTGGAATAACATTCAATGAACATTGGATATGGTCAGACGGATGCGCAGGTCATTTAAAATATGCACGATCATTTCTTTGGTTGTGTTGTCTTCATAAGAAAACCTGCATTAAACATTGTTGGAATTTCTTTGAGATTGGCCATGGAAAAGGAGAACATGACGGTGCAGGGGCAAGCATATAACGACCAATTCGAAGATATCAAATAAACCCCTCTGCAAGCCGACTTGTAGATGCGAAAGAATTTGTTCAATGGTGAATCGCTGCTCTAAGACATGAAACTAACCGATCAAGGGAAATGTGAAGGTACATTCAATTTAATTTTTATTGGATATCTAATTTTAAATAGTTTACATTTATCACAATGATTATCTTTGTTTGCATTTTGATATCATATTTACATTCTTCTTTAAATTTTCCATATAAAGGTTTTTTTGGCATATTGGGATCGAAGACGTAGATAGATCAATTGGAAATGACGTTGAAACAATAAAAGGGACTCAAAAATTTCATGCAATTAAAACAAATTCATCCAGAAATGTGTTTGCATTGGATAAAAGAAAATATTCTTTTTTTTTTCATGTTTGCATAGACAACACAATATCCAATTACGTTTGTGAAAACAAAATGTATGTAAAAGATTGGAAACATACAGAGCTAAATACAAAGGATAAAATATCTGTTGCAATGTTCGAAGAAATGAAATTAGAGGAGACTACAATATCATCTGATGGTGATCGAGTTTTTGATCTTGTTAGATAAGGTAACATTTGAATTTATTTCTAATGATAAAGATCTATAAATAAATTTAAATATGTATAATTTTGTTAATTTTGCTTTATTGTGCTGGAGATGTTTTTGCTGTAATTGCACCTACTGATAACGATGAAAATGTGAAGTATTATTTGATGTGTTGCACTGAACGAAAAATGAAATTGTTAGAAAACTATAATGATCACAGATTTCCATATGAAAGAGGATCTATTATAGTGAAAGATTATTTTTTTAGACAAACTAATGAAAGTGGGGATTTTGTTTACTTTGAAGACTATGAACCTGATTTCAGAAGTTGTCAATATACTCACTTGGTGTGTGCAACACGCATATAGTTGATATAGGTTCAATCAAAGAAAAAAACGAAAATTAAGAAATGGAAAATGTGAAAATTTGGTCATGAATGGATTATTGAAGATGGCATTCCATTGGATTTTTTTTTATTGAACTTCCAAACAATTTATTCTCTTTGTATTATATGTTGTAGAACTTCTAGTACACAATTAAAAATTGAGCTGTCTTGTTATGTTATGTATGCAAGTGTTTTCACATGTACAAATTGTTTTGGTACAGGCACACTCTAGTATCATCTGAAAGTAGCTTTTCTATACATGCGTTGATGAAAAATTTTGCATATATATATTTTCTAGAATGCAATTAACTGAAAATAGTTTTGCTATGTGCATTGATGAAAAATGTTGCACGTACTCGATATATACACGAGCTGAATGCACACCTAGTTTTTCTTGTGAGTGTTTATGGTAAAAATTATCCACAATGTAAATAAATCGTCCACATTATAATTTTGTACGAAGATTCCTTTCAAAGAAGGGATTCGGAGCACTTCTCTGACTTTTGGTGGGATTTGACCCACATCTCTATTCCTGATTGAAAATCTAGTACAAAATTTGTCTATCCAATGCTCGGATATGTTCTATGTGCATTGATGAAAATGTTGTGCACGTATTGGATATATATATGTTCTAGAATGCAATTAATTTTTCAAGTAGTTTTCCCATGTGCATTGATGAAAAATGTTTCACGTATTGAATATATATTTTCTAGAATGCAATTAACTGAATGTCATCAATTCACTAATTTATAAATCAACAAGGCTACCTAGTTGAGTGCATTAATGGCATTGACCCCAATTCAACAAACATATATCTACTTCTTATATTTCCAATCAAAATAAAAGGGATTTATATGGGAAAGAGGCAACTGAATATATATGTTCTAGAATGTGATTAATTGAATGTCATCAATTTACCAACTTATAAATCAACAAGGCTACCTAGTTGAGTGCATTAATTACATTGACCCCAATTCAAAAAACATATATCTACTTATTATATTTCCAATCAAAATTAAAGGGATTTATATGGGAAAGAGGCAGAACATATAGCCCATGAACTACTTTTTAGAGGTCAATGAAGGTAGCATCATGTGGGAAAATGTTTGGAACACTTGATTTTACTTCAAAGTAATATTAATATTGTTTTTTATCTCTACGTACTACATACTATTGTTTGAGCGAAAAAAATTTCCAATGAAAATAACATAGCTTTTCAATCCAACTAACCATATCAATTGAGCTCTATTTGAAAAAAAATGTAAAAAAAAAACCAAAAAGCCAACAAAATAACATCCTTTGTTGTTATTTTTATTGGAATAACTAAATCATATTAAGGATTCTCGTCATTGAAATTGTTTCTGGATGGAGAATCCTTAAAATATGATTTAGCTATTCCAATAAAAATGGCAACCACAAATGTTATTTTGTTGACATGTTTTATTGGCATGTTAACTTTTATTTACTCTTTTTTCAATTAGAGCTCAATTGATATGGTTAGTTGCATTGAAAAGCTATGTTCTTCCCATTGGAAATTTTTTCACTCAAACAAGAGAAGAGTATGTAGAGATTAAAAGCAATCTTAAGATGTAAAATTTACTTCAACCATCCAAATCTTGACCTTTAATTTTTTTTTTTATTATATCAAAACATTACTTCACATGTCATGCCAATTGTGGTTCAACTATCCAATAAAAAACATTTAACATTATATCACATGCCAAATGTAGATCAACCATCCAAAACTTGACTTTTTTAATTTAAAAAAAAATTATAGATCACAACATTACTTCACACACCAAATGTACTTCAACCATCCAAAACTTTATTTTTAAAAACATTTTGATTATATCAAAACATTACTTCACATGTCATGCCAATTGTAGTTAAACTATCCAATAAAAACATTTAACATTATACCGCATGCCAAATATAAATCAACCATCCAAAACTTAACTTTTAATTTAACAAAAAATTATAGATAAAAACATTACTTCACATGCCAAATGTACTTCAACCATCCAAAACTTGAGTTTTAACAACTTTTTGATTATATCACAACATTACTTCACATGCCATGCCAATTGTAGTTCAGCTATCCAATAAAAACATTTAACATTATATCACATGCCAAATGTAGATTGAAACCATCCAAAACTTGAGTTTTAAAAACTTTTTGATTATATATCACAACATTACTTCACATGCCATGCCAATTATAGTTCAACTATCCAATAAAAAAATTTAACATTATATCACATGCCAAATGTAGATTGAAACCATCCAAAACTTAACCTTTAATTTAACAAAAAATTATAGATCACAACATTACTTCACATGCCAAATGTACTTCAAGCATCCAAAACTTGAGAGCTTTGAATTTTTTTTTTATTATATCACAAATGTCAAAGACTTCATATGCCATGCCAATTGTAGTTCAAATATATAATAAAACATTTAACATTACTTCACATGCCAAATGTACTTCAAGCATCCAAAACTTAAGTTTAAAAAAAAAAACACAAAACAAATTATAACACATCATTACATAACATGCCAAATGTAGTTCAGAAGCAAAACATTAATTTATAGATGACAACATTACTAGTAGTTCAACTATCCAAAACTTAAAAGTTTTAAAAACCAAACAAATTATATAACAACATTACTTCACATTCACATGCCAAAAGTACTAAAACCATCTAAAACTTAACTTTTTGGAACAAAACAAATTATATTAACACAATAAAATATGTCCAAAAGTTGTAGATCTCGCAAGTATCAAGTATTAAGTTATATATATGATTGTGCATCTAGATAATATATAAAAAAGTAAATTTAAGACTAGAAATCTCAATCAAATCTACAAATCATGTCCATCAAATACAGATGGATGTAGTGTCTTTCCTAGCAGAGTCTCAATCCGCACGCTATCTTGCGAAGCATGGGGAACCTGTACACAATGCACATACGAACATTAAAATTTGATGTTTTAAAACTAAGTGAGAATATATAGAACTTCATGTAAAAAACAAAATATAAAAATAAAATAAAAATCATGCAATACCTCATGAGGTTCCCTCTCCATTTGTTCGCCTGCTACAACTTCCCCCATGGGAACATCTCCAACAGTAAACTATACAATATACATGTACAGTTATATATATATATATATATATATATATATATATATATATATATATATATTTCAGATGAAAATGCACATGTGTATATATAAACTTATTTTCAATAATATTAAAAAAAAAGTTAGACAACTTGTTCAAATGGTTGAAATGGTGTGGATGTTCCTATCTCCATCGCTAGAGTCTGTGGATTAAAGAAATCTTCTATAGAAACCTAAAATTAAAAATTTTAAAAGTATAAAATAACTCAAGGTCAGGACCTCAATTTATAATAAAACTTTCAAACTTCAATTTATAAATTATAACTTTTAAAAAAACATATATATTTAAAAGTAAAAAATTGAATACTTCTATAGGTGAATTTGGGACATCTCCTAACAGAGGCTCCAAAAGAAAATCTCCAAAAACCTAAAATTTAGAAAATTTAAAATAACTCAAGATATAGATATATATCTCAATTTTTAATGGAAATTTTTGAGGTGGAATATATATAACATCTCCCAAGGAAGAAGAAGGTACCTCCATCCCAAAACATTGAACGGAATCGAAATCTGTTAAAACATTTTATTATTATATATGTACATGTACATGTGTGCACAATTATTTATTTTAACAATATCACTAAAAAACACTAACATTTGCCAACATATCTTGATGGTGAGACCCATCTTAATTGTTTGAACCAGAGGCTCCGAACGTGATATTAACATTTTCGTCATTCATCATGCATGACAACTGCAAATGGTGTTTTAACATATAATGATACATTTTTGTTAGATTAATGTACATACAAATAAATGTATACATATACATGTGTATTTATTACAAATTGTACATGTATGTGTTAAAATAATTGAACCCTAACCATTAACACATATCGTTCCCGTGCCCTCTTCCTCATGAAGAATTAGATCTTGCCAACCATTGCGACAATTCTTTGCATATATTCTGTGATATTCAACACTCATGTTGTCAATCTCTTCATCTGTACAATACACAAAATTGGCTTGTGCATTCTCACATGCTCTTTGTCAATTTAGACAAACATCAACTCCACCCAATCCGCTGTGAAAATTGTAGATGACGGCATCCCCTGCTTCTCGACTAATTTGAGAAGTTACATCCATCTCTGACCTCAATGTTTCAACCCAAAAAGGTAAACTCACTAATGGTGGCTCAGGGCGAAGCAAATCAACATCATGCCTAGCGCCCCTACGGTCACACAATTGACCTTTCGCAGGACCAAAAAATTCTGACGGAAGGTGATTGTAATTGGGTTTCATTTCTAAAAATAATTCTGCATAAAACAATTTTGCAAAGTAAAGAGTAACCTCGTCGTTCCATGGGAGTCTTCCATAGGCTGCAAGGTGCCTATCATACAAATAGTGAGCTATATTGGGGTGCTTGAAATATTGCACCTTTAGCATCTTTTTTTTTACCCTTCTTTGAAATTAAACATTGACTTCGCCATTTCTTCTGTAACTCTTTGTTTTACATCCTCTCATTTATTGGGACTCATTACTGTTTCCTTTATTTTTCTCATGACCTCTACAAATGTATCAGTCGTTGGCCCAAGATTTCTGTACACAGCTACTAGTTCACCCAATGAATGTGTAACTATTTCGAGGCTTTGTCGACTCTCAGCAGGTAGAGTCAAAGCCACAAGATCTCTCTGCAATTTTTCATGAAGTTGTTGACACCTTTCTAAGGTGCATTGCACCATGTTTCTTTCCCGTGGTATATCATAAATGTCGGACAAATAAGTTGTTGTGAGTGGACAACCTTCTTCTTGAATGTAGCGTTCTACCCTGCATATTTTTTTACCAACATTTGGAACATTTTCAGCCTTTTCATCAATATATATAATTTTTTATATTAGAAAAAACACATGTAAACAAATTTGTACAAATTGAATGAAAAAAATATTGAAATTGATGGCAACCTCGACGTGGTTGGCTAGCATCTTCCCCACCTTGAAACTGTTGAGAACCAAAACGACCCTACTGAGAACTAGCACAACCAGCCGTTGATTGGCCTCTGGGGGAATAAATATCACCACCTTCACGCAACCTGCTAGCACTTATTGATGGCCCTCTAAGGGGATTTGAACCACCACCAACCTCTCGAGAGGAGAGAGAAGCTTCATAAACAAATACGAATTTATAATCAATTGAAAAATACATTCATACATATAAATACACATGTACATATTCATTGATTAAATTGCGTTCAAACCATACCATGACTGGGTGAACCATGGGCATGCTCCATGGATGGAGTAGAGACCCTTCTCCTCTTATTAGCTCCAAAAAAATAAAAAATGAAACTTATTAACAACTAATTTAACTCACAAAGTTGATAAAAAGTCAATTCCATATGTACACACATGTATGGAGATTTAAGATTCTATTTAAATACCATGAACATTCCTTGATCCATGATCTCCCCTCTCATAGAGATATGGGATTCTGTTGATCTTCTTCATTCATCCTCCATGATATATATATCTACGATGAATATTTACAATTATTTTTTTAAATAACTAATTTAAAATAAATTCAAAAATAAATTTCAGAAAATTAATGTAATTTAGTGTAAACAAATTATGTAAAACACAACTTTCAAAGCACTAATTGATGTGTGAAACTCAATTTAATTAAAAAAAAATTATAAAAATGATAAGTTCACCAAATTGTGCTTTACATGGTGGGAGCACACTTGGTATAAAATTGAAAAAAAAACATTGTCCTTAAAAAAGAAGTGAAACTCAATTTAAACAAAAAATTGTTGAAGTCCCTGCATTTTAATTTTATAAAAATGTGAATTTCACCGCTTGTTGCAAATGTGAAGTTCACCAAGTTGTGTTTTACATGGTGTGGTGGGAGCACACTTGGTATATAATTGAAAAAAACACATGGTCAATAAAAAATATGCATTTATAAGTACACAACACACACATATCCAAGATATGTTACAATGACCATCAATAAATTTTAAAGGAGAGCGTCTCAACACTAATTCATCTTTGAGAGACGAATCTTAGATTTTTGAAGAAGAGCGTCTCAAAACTAATTCATCTTTGAGAGATGAATCTTGAATTTTTGAAGAAAAGCGTCTCAAAACCAATTCATCTTTGAGAGATGAATCTTGCATTGGCATTGCCCCATATAATTCTTATTCATCTATTAATTCATCTTTAATAGATGAATCCTGAATTGGCATTGCCCCATGCAATAGATCAGCAGACATCTTATTCACATTTGTACAATACCTTATACTAAAAAATTGAAATTGGCTAACAATATTGTTTGTTATTCCATGCAGTTCTTTTATCCTCTCCTTCTTAACTTGGTACACGCCATTCATTTGGTTGCACACAAGTTCAAAATTGGTGAAAATTACAATTCCATTTGATCCATACTCCATAATTGTTCCCAAGCCTTCTATCAATCCAATATAATATGCCTCGTTGTTTGTTTTTCTTTCCGGTATATTCATTTTTCTTTGGACAACTTTGCTAGTCGCAATATTGGAAAGCACATATGTAATCACTAATTTCCCTGGATTGGGGTAGCAAGAAACTTCTATGCATAGTTTCCGTTTTTCAACCATATTTAATGGTTTTCTTATCCCTGAAAAAATAAATAAAAACAAATTCAATAAAAATATATATTAAATTGACATTTATTGCAAATGCATGGGAGAAATGACACAAGATCACGAGATAAATGACATATGCATGGTTTATCTTAAAGTTTGACTCAAAAAGTTTATGGTAGAATTCACATATAGAATTAATGGGAGGAAGCCTTTAGTTTGTGGGAGAAATGACACAGTTACACAGTTTACCTTAAAGTGGTTGTGTTTTATGGATATTAAAATGAAAAACTTCTATTCAAATCTATTCCAAAGATTGACTGTAGGGGCATTTACTAGATATGTCACCTTTCATAAAAGATGAGATCAAGAGGCTACCTAGCCCTTTACAGACTCTTCCTATAGAACTTGTAGAAGTTAGTTCACTACTTGTCCCAATTATACCCTATGAAGGGTGTAGAGGGCCCGTGGAATCACTCACACTACTTTACGTAGACATAAGGGTGTATAAGAATGCATTTGTTTTACATTGGATATTAAAATGAAGAAATTCTATTTATATCTATTCCAGAGATTGACTGTAGGGGAATTTACTAGATATGTCACTTTTCATAAAAGATGAGATCCAGAGGCTACCTAGCCCTTTACAGCCTCTGCCTATAGAACTTGTAGAAGTTAGTTCACTACCTGTCTCAATCATACCCTATGAAGGGTGTAGAGGACCTCTAGAATCACTAACACTACTTTACGTAGACATAAGGGTGTATAAGAATGCATTTCTTATACATTGGATATTAAAATGAAGAACTTCTATTTAGATCTATTTCAGAGATTAACTGTAAGGTCATTTACTAGATATGTCACCTTTCATAAAAGATGAGATGCAGAGGCTACCTGGCCTTTATAGACTCTACCTATAGAACTTGTAGAAGTTAACACTACCTATCCCAGTTATACTCTATGAAGGGTGTAGAGGACCCATGGAATCACTCACACTACTTTACGTAGACATAAGGGCATATAAGAATACATTTGTTTTAAATTGAATATTTTTCATTTTAAATTAAGAATCTATTTGAAACAATTACGATATAAGGTTAAAACCTATGTTTTGTATCAAATCACTTTTGGTTTCAATGTGAAACTGTTATGGCTTTAATATGTTATTCTCGAAATGTGATACACCCCATTAAATGGGAGATATATCGAAATTATTCTTATGGTGTAATAAAATATAAATGCATAAATTTAATGAGCATAGTTTTGAGATATAAAAGTACAAAATGGAAGAGTTGTTTGTGAACAAATATCAATGCCACTATGGATATATCTACTTCATTAAAAGGGATTTTGCTAGAATGATGTCAACTAAGTTGGAAAGAAGGGAAAGTATCACAATTATATGTTAATGTGCATTTCATTAAAAATCTATTTGAAACAATTAACTATATACTTGGTTAAAACCTATGTTTTTGTATCAAATTTGGTTTTTCTCAAAATGTTGTTTGTGAACAAATATTATTGGATCACTATGGATATAGATCTGCTTCATTAAAAGGGATTTTTCTAGAAGGATTTCCACTAAGTATATGTTAATCCATGTGTTTTACATTGAATATTTTTCATTTTATTAAAAATCTATTTGAAACATTAAACTATATATAAGGTTATTACCTAGATGTTTTGTATCAAATTAATTTTGGTTTCAATGGAAAAATTTTATGGCTAATGCGTTTTTTCTCGAAATGTGATACATCCCATTAAATGGGAGATATATCAAAATGAATCCTATGGTGTAATAAAATAGTTTCAAGTAGTTTAAAAATATAGATGCATAAATTCAATGAGCATAGTTTTGAGATATAAAAGTCCAAAATGGAATAGTTGTTTGTGAACATATATCAGTGGATCACTATGGATATATCTCCTTCATTAAAAGAGATTTTTCTAAAAGGATGTCCACTAAGTTTGGAAGAAGGGAAAGTGTCACAAAATTATATATGCTAATGCATGTGTTTTACATTGAATATTTTTAGATTTTTCTAGAAGGATGTCCACTAAGTTGGAAAGAAGGGAAAATATCACAATTATATGTTAATGCATGTGTTTTACATTGAATATTTTTCATTTTATTAAAAATATATTTGAAACATTAAAGTATATATAAGGTTAAAACCTAGATGTTTGTATCAAATTACTTTTGGTTTCAATGGAAAAATTTTATGGCTAATGTGTTTTTCTCGAAATGTGATACATCCCATTAAAATGGGAGATATATCGAAATGAATCCTATTGTGTAATAAAATAGTTTCAAGTAGTTTAAGAATATAGATACATAAATTCAATGAGCATAGTTTTGAGATATAAAAGTCCAAAATGGAATGGTTTTTTGTGAACATATATCAATGGATCACTATGCATATCACTATGGATATATCTACTTCATTAAAAGAGATTTTTATAAAAGGATGTCCACTAAGTTTGGAAGAAGGGAAAGTGTCACAAAATTATATATGTTAATGCATGTGTTTTACATTGAATATTTTTCATTTTAAATTTAGAATCTATTTGAAACAATTACCTGTATAAGGTTAAAACCTATGTTTTGTATCAAATTGAACTTTTGGTTTCAATGGGAAACTTTTATGGCTAATGTGTTTTTTCTCTAAATGTGATACACCCCATTAAAATGGGAGACATATCAAAATGATTCCTATGGTGAAATAAAATAGTTTCAAGTATTTTAAAGATATAGATGCATAAATTCAATGAGCATAGTTTTGAGATATATAAGTCCAAAATGGAATAGTTGTTGGTGAACAAATATCAGTGGATCCCTATGGATATATTTGCCTCATTAAAAGAGATATTTCTAGAAGGATGGACTTAATTTGGAAAGAAGGGAAAATATCACAATTATATGTTAATGTGCATGTGTTTTACATTGAATATTTTTCATTTTGTTAAGAATCTACTTTCAGAATATTTAACTATATACTTGGTTAAAACCTATGTTTCAAGTATCAAATTACTTTTTGTTTCTTGTTGAACACCTAATCCTCTATGGGTAGGTGTGGAAGGCGAAGAGTCACAAAGGAGTCCAAGTGACCTTGGAAGATAAATCCAAGAGTCACACCATTGTATTATAAATGTACATCTATGGTGAATAATATGGGTATCTCATGCTTATCTTTCTATGTGTGTGTTTAGTTTCTTCATTCACCATGTGTGTGTTTAACATGGTACCAGAGCCTAGGAGAGGCCCTGGCATTTTCTCTGCCTCCTGAGAGCTTTGTCTTCACTTTTTTATGTGTTTATGACTATGTTTTGTTCTCAGCCTTGTGTTTTCACAAAGATCCTCACACCTGCGGCTTACATTTCCCAAAATAGTTTCACGGCAAGCATATATGTGATTATCATTCCTCGCTACATCAAAATATCTCAAGTTTGAGTTGTGATGGCTCTTCCCTCTGCAAACTCTGCGCACTCCATACACAACAGTCCACTCCACTGGCTCGACTTCCCATCGGCCACACTACCACCGCCCCACCTTCCCAACACTTCTCCCTCTCGGCCTCATCACTGCTCTAGCCACGAGAAGTAGCCGGTAGAAGGCAGGGGTATAGGCTTTTCAAGCTCTATCTATTGCTTTGAAACAACTTCTCATTGGAGCGAAACGCCTCTCAGCATTTGGGTTAGTAAGCCAACGAACGCTGGCTTCAAGGGTTTCAGCCTCTGTATCAAACGATGTTTTCTGGAGCTTTCTTGTCTCGAAATAATGAGGCCCATATGGTCAAATCACTTTTTACTTTAAGCTGAATGAATAGAACCTGTCTTCGGGGCATCCATAACTATAAATTTTGATACCTTACTTTCACGATGTCATCAATCTTCAAGATCATCCAAACACATTCTGTTGCCAAGGATATTGCGCTGGTACTCACCAACAGCGGATGAACCACATTCTCTTCCAAAATTTTTGTGATCTGCCCCTTCCTCACATTAATGCCTATGCTTATCTCATCATTCACATACCGATTTCAAAGTTATGTGACAATAGCATTTGGATTCAAACCTGCATTTTCAGCCAGCGTATAAAAATGCAATATGGAATGACTTCTAGTGCTTCAGCAAATGCACGAATACAATAACTCTCCATTACCTGCAAATTCTTGCATAAGGAGGAGGCCAGCAAGCCTGAAAAGACCGCATATAACCTCAGGCTGGAGAGCTTTGACGCCACGACCAAGATCAAGGTTATCAAGGAGGTTCAGGCTTTTATGGACATCAGACTCAAGGAGGCCAAGGAGCTTGTAGAGAAAGCCCCAGGGGTTTTGAAACAGGGACTTAGTAAGGAGGGTGGAGAGCAGCTTGTCGCTTTAAGTGGAATTCCCAGTTTCGAATTCTCTTTTTGGGGGTGTTATTCACCTGTGAAGATCTTAGCTAAGGATTCCAAGCGCCATAGTTGTTAAACCTTAAATATTCAATTTGGAAAATTTCCTCCTAAGCTGAATTATTCCGAGGGAACATACTATATAGCTTTCCTGGAAAGAATTTAAAATGATTGAAATAAAGAAATATTTATTACATTTCTATAAATAATAATAATAATAATAAATAAATAAATAAAATTTCTAAAATTGTAGCAGACATTTTGAAGAGGACTGATTGAAACCAAACTAAAGAATATTCACAATTTGTTTACATTGTAAACGGCTGCATTATCGGTTGAAGCCGACACCCTTTATTTCTTGAGCCTGAGTTGTTCAGAAAAATGGCTAAAATCAATGATGCATTAGAGTTGTTGCATAACCCCATTCATTCCATTGTTCATGATATGGTGAAAATGAGCAAGAACACTCCTTTTAATATTCAAACTTGCTTTCAATATGCACAAGACAAGATTGAGTTTTTGCAGTTGGAGTCTCAGCTTCAGCAAGATGAACTTTAGCAAAAGAGTCATCATTCTGAACATGTTTCTATTCTGAAAATTGAGAAGGAATCTCATCAACAGTAAGAATATAAATTTGCAGTCGATTCACATTCAGTTCCTTGTACAAGAGCAGATTTACATGCAGATGCAGTAATTCATACTGCACTTGCCAAGCCCATCATCAGACCTTGGGAAGAGCTTGTCCACAACAAGCACAGAACTGGTCTTGGATATGACAAGGAGTTTCATATTTCGGACTACTCCAAGCCCATCAAATTTTAGAGTGTCGGATTCCTTTATGACAGTTCACATTCAACTGTTCCAAATCCTACTCCTCCTCCACAGAAACAACAACAACAAATTAAAAAATGCCAACACTGTGATCGCGTTGGCCATATGAAAGATCATTTTTTTGATCTTCATCCATGCAAGCACTGTGGTCGGCACACCCATTCTTCACACAGATGCTTCAGAAACAAGCCTCCTGCAAGAACAAAGATTCATCTTGGATGGATCGCTTCTTGGCAATGGGCATCAACAGCCAAGAAAATGTTTAAGTTGCATGTAAGAACTTGTTCTTGAATATTGAACAATCTTGCAGTTGATTTTTCACCATCATCTCACCTTGTACCTAACAGGGGGGGAAATGGTGGTCATCTACAAGCTTCGATGCTACATCAAGCGAGCCTAAGCCAAAATCTCTCATTCCATATTCAAAGTTGTAGCCAGAGACACAGCAGTTCAAGTGAGCCTGAGCCACAATTCGTCATTCCAGATTCAGAGTTGTAGCCAGAGACACGAATTCCCATGAGCATGCCTTTCGTTGATGGATAGCCTTAAACCATCCATGTGAGGTTCATATTCTTCCTCTTCAAAGAATTTAGAGCACTTCCTCTAGCAGAAGACTTCAGCTTCTTGACGGCCTTGGTAGAGTTCTAGGAAATGCATCAAGCATTCCAGTGTTGGTGGTCATCCTTAAACCATCACAGGTTGTAGACTTCCCTTCTTTTAGGTTGAAGGTCTCCCTCTTCAAATATGAGGGACACTTCCTCTAGAAGAAGCCCTCAGCTTCTCGCCAGTTTTGGAAGAGTTCCGAGAACTACAATAAGCATTGTGTTCTAGTGTTGGTGGTCATCCTTAAACCACCTCTTTATGCCAACATTTCAGAGAGTTGATTCAGCCTAAGTGCTGCCTTGCATATTTTGCAGATTTGTATTAAAACTCTCTTCTTGGACTCACACATACCCTTTCAGATTAAGCGGGGGAATGTTGAACACCTAATCCTCTATGGGTAGGTGTGGAAGGTGAAGAGTCATAAAGGAGTCCAAGTGACCTTGGAAGACAAATCTAAGAGTCACACCATTGTATTATAAATGTACATCTATGGTGAATAATATGGGTATCTCATGCTTATCTTTTTGTGTGTGTGTTTAGTTTCTTCATACACCATGATTGTGTTTAACATTTCTAAATACTATACATGTTTTACATCGAATATTTTTCATTTTATCAAAAAACTATTTGAAACAATTAAACTATATAAGGTTAAAACCTATGCTTTTTATCAAATCACTTTTGGTTTCAATGGGAAACGTTTATGGCTAATTTTTTTTTCTAGAAATGTGATACGCCCATTAAAATGGGAGATATATGGGAATGATTCCTATGGCGTAATAAAATAGTTTCAAGTAATTTAAAGATATATAGACATGCATAAATTCAATGAGCATAGTTTTGAGATATAAAAGTCCAAAATTGAATAGTTGTTTGTGAACAAATATTAGTGGATCACTATGGATATAGATCTGCTTTATTAAAAAGGATTTTTCTAGAAGGGTGTCCACTAAGTTGGAAAGAAGGGAAAATATCACAATTAAATATGTTAATGTGCATGTGTTTTACATTGAATATTTTTCATTTCATTAAAAAACTATTTGAAACAATTAACTATATAAGGTTAAAACCTATTTTTTGTATCAAATCACTTTTGGTTTCAATGGGAAACTTTTATGGTTAATGTTTTTTTCTCGAAATGATTCCTATGGTGTAATAAAATAGTTTCAAGTAGTTTAAATATATAGATGCATAAATTCAATGAGCATAGTTTTGAGATATATAAGTCCAAAATGGAATAGTTGTTGGTGAACAAATATCAGTGGATCACTATGGATATATTCTCTTCATTAAAAGGGATGTTTCTAGAAGGATGGACTTGAGTTGGAAAGAAGGGAAAATATCACAATTATATGTTAATGTGCATGTGTTTTACATTGAATATTTTTCATTTTGTTAAGAATCTATTTTCAAAATATTTAACTATATACTTAGTTAAAACCTATGTTTCAAGTATCAAATTACTTTTTTGTTTCTAAATACTATACATGTTTTGCATCAAATATTTTTCATTTTATTAAAAAATCAATTTGAAACAATTAAACTATATAAGGTTAAAACCTATGTTTTGTATCAAATCACTTTTGGTTTCAATGGGAAACGTTTATGGCTAATTTGTGTTTTTATGGAAATGTGATACACCCATTAAAATGGGAGATATATGGGAATGGTTCCTATGGTGTAATAAAATAGTTTAAAGTAATTTAAATATATATATACATGCATAAATTCAATGAGCATAGTTTTGAGATATAAAAGTCCAAAATGGAATAGTTGTTTGTGAACAAATATCAGTGGATCACTATGGATATAGATATGCTTCATTAAAAGGGATTTTTCTAGAAGGATGTCCACTAAGTTGGAAATAAGGGAAAATATCACAATTAAATATGTTAATGTGCATTTGTTTTACATTGAATATTTTTCATTTTATTAAAAATTTATTTGAAACAATTAACTATATAAGGTTAAAACTTATGTTTTGTATCAAATCACTTTTGGTTTCAATGGAAAACTTTTATGGCTAATGTGTTTTTCTCGAAATGATTCCTATGGTGTAATAAAATAGTTTCAAGTAGTTTAAAGATATAGATGCATAAATTCAATGAGCATAGTTTTGAGATATAAAAGTCCAAAATGGAATAGTTGTTGGTGAACAAATATCAGTGGATCACTATGAATATATCTACTTCATTAAAAGGGATTTTTCTAGAAGGGTGGACTAAGTTGGAAAGAAGAGAAAATATCACAATTGTTTGAGTCCTGATCTTATAAAAGGTTTCCACTAAATCCATCCCTATTACTTTTCATGTGAACCGCATTCCCAAACCCACCCATCTATGTACCTAAGAGCCAAGCCAAGTGTATAAAGGGCTTATTTCATATTCTACTTTAACACATATGTGATTAATTATCATTAGAATTTATATGGTAGAAATGTGTATAAAGAGTAATCCTTAGTATAGATCTATTTTGACTTTAAGGAATAAAGGGAAGTGTTTTAGAAAGTTTCTTGAAGGAAGTTCAAGAAATATTATGATATAAGAAATATTAAATGAAAATCAAAGTTAGGAAGTTAGGAAAGGGAATTAGAATAGAAATTAAGGTAAGACCATGACCTTATACCCAATATTGAAAAAAGGCAAAGTTAGGAAAGGGAATTAGAATAGAAATTAAGGTAAGACCATGACCTTTTACCCAATATTGAAAAAAGGTGAGAAACAATATATATCATGAAGGAAGTTCAAGAAATATTATGATAAGAAATATTAAATGAAAAGTTTTTTTAGAAAGTTTCTTGAAGGAAGTTCAAGAAATATTATGATATAAGAAATATTAAATGAAAATCAAAGTTAGGAAGTTAGGAAAGGGAATTAGAATAGAAATTAAGGTAAGACCATGACCTTATACCCAATATTGAAAAAAGGCAAAGTTAGGAAAGGGAATTAGAATAGAAATTAAGGTAAGACCATGACCTTTTACCCAATATTGAAAAAAGGTGAGCAACCATATATATCATGAAGGAAGTTCAAGAAATATTATGATAAGAAATATTAAATGAAAATCAAAGTTAGGAAGTTAGGAAAGGGAATTAGAATAGAAATTAAGGTAAGACCATGACCTTTTACCCAATATAATGATTCGGTTTATCTCCAAGGTCAAAAGGAAAATCAAAGTTAGGAAAGGGAATTAGAATAGAAATTAAGGTAAGACCATGACCTTTTACCCAATATTGAACGAAGGTGAGCAACCATATATATCATGAAGGAAGTTCGAGAAATATTATGATAAGAAATATTAAATCAAAATCGAAGTTAGGAAGTTAGGAAAGGGAATTATAATAGAAATTAAGGTAAGACCATGATCTTTAAACCAATATTGAATGAAGGTGAGCAACCATAGATATCATGAAGGAACTTCAAGAAATATTATGGTAAGAAATATTAAATGAAAATCAAAGTTAGGAAAGGGAATTAGAATAGAAATTAAGGTAATACCATGACCTTTTACCCAATATTGAACGAACGTGAGCAACCATAGATATCATGAAGGAAGTTCAAGAAATATTAAATATTTTTTGCAGAGGCTTAAATTATAAGTAAATCTAATTTAACTACTTTTAATATTAGATATGAACAGACAATTCTTAGCAGAAGCAATGAGCCTTAATGAGGTCTACAAGTATAATAACACCAATGTAGGATGTTGAAAGACCATTGATCCCAGTCTTGTGATTACGTAACTAACATAAGTTGTTACCTATTCAAACAAAGGTTTTAGATATTCCATAAGTTTGAATACACTGTAACCACTTGCATGATACTAGAAGCTCTCATTACACTAGTTAACACAGGGAATATAACACATATACTAGTGTAGAATACATAACTAGTATTGGCTATTCTCTATGCTATCAAGAAATAAATTGGCTATTCTTTAATATTGAATGAAGGTGAGAAACCATAGATATCATGAAGGAATTTCAAGAAATATTATGATAATAAATATTAAATCTTTTTTTGCAGAGGCTTAAATTCTGAGTAAATTTAATTTAACTACTTTTAATATGAGATATGAACAGTCAATTCTTAGCAGAAGCAATGAGCCTTAATGAGATCTACGGTTCTAATAACACCAATAAATGCATGTTGAAAGATTATTGATCCCAGTATTGTGATTACGTAACTAACATAAGCTGTTACCTATTCTAACAAATTTTGTACATATTCCATAAGGTTGAATACATTGTAACCACTTGCATGATACTATAAGCTCTCATTACACTAGTTAACACAGGGAATAGAACACATAGACTAGTGTAGATTACATAACTAGTATTGGCTATTCTCCAAGATGTTAGCATCATACGACTTAAGTTTGGAATTTCTCAAAGACAAGGACAACTTACAAAGAGGTATTTCAATAATCCAATATCGGAGAAAAGAGACAAACTGAACTTCTATTACTTTTATAATAGATTGTTGTTTTATTTTTATTTTTCTTATTCGAGATATATATCATCTTCAACACGGCTGTGTAGAATATGACAAAGTGTTAAACTGTTAAACAGAGAGGATGTATAATGACAAACTGGGACATACCAGTATTTCTATGTAAAGTATTTCCGAGAAAAGGTGATCATGGACTGGTACATTTTAAAAAACCATGGTTTTTTTCTTTCTGAAAAAAATAAATATCCACATAATTATAGAGAAGCTGAACCTGGCCTTCTTATAGCCGGTAAATTAGAAAAAAATAAGAGCATGCGTACCTGGAAATTGGTCGTTAATTCGATCCCTGAAGACGCTGAAAACGATCCCTGAAGACGTTGAAGACGCTAAAGATGTCGTGGAAGAACTTTGCAAACAAAAAAATTAAATTGAAATCAAATTAAAAAAAAAGCAACAAAAAAAAAATTACAGAAATTAACAAAATTAGCATAACTTACCTCCTCGGCGCTGTGAAAATCAAAAAAACTCCTACGGCGCAACACCAAATCAAATAAATTCCCATGGGTGCAACACCAAATCAACTAATTTCGTGCGTGACAAATGTGAGCACAACACCAAGTCATAAAAAATCGAGTGAGACAGATGTGAACAAGAAACCCAGAACAGTTTGCGGGAGATATATTTATAAAGTAATAGTTCGGCCAAACTATTTTAAAATTTTGGCCGAATTAATAGTTCAGCCGAACTTTGTCTACCGGTTTTCCAATCTCCAGCGAAAAATTTGTTTTCCATTGTCGTCAGTACGTCGTTAATGTAAACAGAAAACAAAGTTTGGCCGAACTAATTTGAAAAGTTTGGTTGAACTCCTGAATAGTTCAACCGAACTTTGACAAATGTTCAGCTGAACTATGGAGGAAAAAAAAATTCCGCCCCGAATTCTCACAAAAGTGTTACCCATCTTCACATTTTCACCCTCATACTAGGTTTTGATCACGGTGGCTAGATCGACTAGATTTATCGAACTCGACTTCCACTCCATAGTCTTGTGTGATGTTTCCAACATCGGCATTTTCTGTGTGAAAATGGTGTCCATATGCCCACATAGATGGGAACAAATGCACCTATTATAAAAAAGTTAAAAAAATCATAGTGTCATGTGTCTTATAAACCCAACAGTTAAAATATGAAATATAGATGTCTTATAAGTTTCAAATTTACATATAAATTAAAAATATTATTACCGAGTTGATGCACCCAATCCCTACATTTAGCGCATCATCTTCAGCACGCAGGTAACAACTGGTTGCACCGTATTTCTCTCTGACTTGGTCAGCAACCCAACTATTGGGGCATTTTTTGGCATATTTTCTTTTAAATGATCGGGATAATGCACACTTCTACCATTCAACAGTTTGAATTCTTTCCTGTCACTATCCCATTTCATCCTCTTTTTTTCGTACAATGTGACCCACGGTTGTTTCGCTTCATAATTGTAAAGAACGAATTTATTAATTTCTTCAATTTTTGCATTCGCTGATGAAATCAAACCGACATTATATATTACTTAGAGATCAAAATATACATTATATCGAAGTTCAACATGAATATTAACTTTGTGTAAATTTGAAAAATTATAAGTCACTTACTCTTTATCAAGCGCTTTTTTCCACTCGTTTGAAGCAACTCCCCTTCTCTTTTGTCTTCATCCCTTTCATCATTCCAAATCACCACACCTGGTCTGTTGCCGATCTTCTTCATGTACTCACTAGCATAATAGAAATATTCATACAATATGTACCCCTCTGCCATAAACCCCTCGAGTTTTTCCCTTTGTCGAACAAAACCTTTCAATTTCTTCATGTACCTCTCTAAGAAGAACATCCAACGATAAGAAACCACCCCAACTAATTCAACCTCATCTACTAGGTGGATTAGAAGATGAACATGTAAGTCCATGAAACTCATCGACAGTTCCTTCTCAAACATACATACAATCTCAACTATCTCTTTACGCCACCGTGGAATGCTAGCCACATGAATCTCCTTTGACGTGATCTAATGTACAAATGCAGATAATTTAGATATGGCACGTCCCAGGTCTTGAGGGAATTCATGTTTCACACACCCACGCATGAACAAAGGATAATGACACTGCAAAGTTATAAACACGTGCAATAATATACAAAATTAGTTATGTTTTATGATCCCTACATGAGATAAAATTTATTAATATAAAAAATTATAAAATCATGTTTTTGACATAAAACGTACTCTTAGAAGATTCAAATGGTCATCCACGGTGAAGCAGTGCTGTAGTGAAAACCCGTATGAAGTTATCACCCTCATACCCATTATAACTTCCTTTGCCAAAGAAATATCATCTTTTTTTAAAATCCATCGGACATCACCTTCTTTGAAAAACCATGAATTAGAGGGACCAACGCCTGCCTCTGATCCCATACTTTCTAATCGTCTTGGCCAATGTTTCTTTTTATTTTTTGAAGTAATAATATCTTTCCTAACAGCCAATGTGTCACTTTGTTTTGATGATATGTGCCTCCATAAAGAAGATGAAACATTTTTAAATATTTGCATGGGATATAAAAGTGGGTAATCTTAAGATGCTCCCAATATGGGAGGTTATAAAAGATATATTTCCTTTTCATCCCAATGGAAAATTTCTCAACATAGGTGTCCAATAATTTTGGATCATCGAACATAGGATCCCCATTTGAATCGAACGTTTCTATGAAATCCTTCTCCTTCTCTCTCTCATATGCTCTAAGCCATTCAGTTGGTGTCATTATTGGAGGCCTTTGGGTTCTCTCTCGTTTACCATTGAAAGTGGATGCTGCTCTTCTGTAAGGGTGTTATTCTGGGAGGAATACCCTAGAGCAATCATACACTAGCTTTCATAGGGCCTTGGACCATCTAGCTTTCATAGACTTCGTACTTCATCCTTGAATTTTTCGGGCCATGTATCCTCTATATGATTCATGGGCATAACTCCCAACTCACTTCTGTGTGAGGCATTCCATCCCTGCAACATAGCTAATTATTTTCAATGAAAGAGCCTTTGAACCCTTGGGATTATAGGCATATGCCTCAATATCTTAAAAGGAGGACCAGTACGTTATTTACCCTTCTTTTTTTATTTATCATACATGTCATGCCCACATTTTGGACACATCTCTTTGTCTGCATATTCTCCTCTATATAGAATAGAATCATCTAGACATGCATGATATGATATGTACTCAACACCCAACATTTTCAACAATTTCTTTGCCTCTTCGTAGCTACTGGGCAAGACATTATCACTCGTAATAACCTTATCTTTGAATAATTTGTAGTTGGTGATCATTGAAAAATATATTAATAAATGTACATTAATGTCGATATAATTATTAACGTTCATAAAATTTACCATTTTTAATGTTCATTGCAGTGTACTGATTATATTTCAAATTTATATAAGGGAGTACTTTATGGTAACTTACCTCAAAAGTTCCAAGAAACATACATTTGATAAGCCAAACTTTGCTTTCAAGTTGTACAGTAACATCGTTGTCCCAACTGGGTAGACTTTGACTGACTTCCAGGTCCAAAGAGAGCGGTGGTGGAAGCAAATTTAAGGCTTTTGAAAAAGGTGTCAGTGATATGAGCATCATCCCCTAGCTGATCATCGTTTTGGAATGTATCCAACAACATTGTCTCCATGGTGGTCGTATCCCTTAAATAATCATCCATACCAACCTCTATTTAATTGCCTACATTGCCAGCTTGTGAAGAACTACTATTGATGTAGTCATTCCTAATTGGTGAATATCGATGTAGCGGGAATTGAATCAGTGGTTGATTCAACCATTCTTGGTATCGTTCCTCTCCATTTTTTCTCTTAATTCAGTCTTCTCTTGATTTTACATTTTCGTGGGGTGCAATGGAAGATGGTAGGTAGGTCACTCATCATCACTAGAATCCTAATAATTTATAAAAAAATATATGAACATGATTAGTAAAAAATATATGATATCAATTAGTAACCACGTTGACAATATTGCATGATTATAAATTGGTTTGATGTTGAAATAATTACATTAATAAATATACCAAACAATTAATTATTACCATCATTGTCCCAGGATTGTGGCTAGAAGATGTAATATTGTTACAATTGGCAGGGTGAATCGGTTGTCCATTTTCATTTACCAATGCGCCTTGTGATATGCAGCTCCTGATAAAAGCTTCCGACGTTTTGGAGCTGTTTGAATGTTTTGTGCATCTGAACTTGATGCTGAATCTGCATCATGAACCTGCAAATTTGTATACATTATAAATTTAATTAAGTTGTGCATGATTGACATGGATAAAAAACATAAATTCAATTAGATAATGAAAATATGAATAAAATATGAAGTAAATATTACGTCTCGAGATGGATAGGGAGAACTCCGCGATAGAGTTTGAGAAATATTATGGAATGAGCTAGATTTTTAAGAATTGTCCAGTCGATATACTTATGAGATTTTCTCCCTGCATTTGAGCAAAATCAACAATAAATTTTGGTGCACACACCTAAAAGTAATTTTGGTGCCTTAAAAATGGACTTCTTGTTATCGATGTTGTTTTATAAATAGATGCACCGGTGTCGTTTTATAAACAGATGCACCGATGCAATGTTATTATGTGAGGCACCGGTGACGAATAACCACAAATAAAAAAAGTGCAACTCAATTTTCTTTAAGCGAAAAAAAACAGTAAATTGAAAAATGGGCAACAAAATATTTTTGAAAATATAATTTCATAAAACATTTCTTTAAAAACTAAACACTTTTCATTATTTCACTATTTTTGAAAAATTTTCAGCCAAATATTTGCAAGAGACATACCTGGAGCAAACAGAGAACAAGAGCACTGTGGTGCAGGGAAATACGTTCGAACAGAAGTATTCAGAAAATCAGAATTCCAAACCTCTGGTGATTCAAACCTAGTAGCATAGAATTTCAAACGATCATGTGATTAAATTTTATTATTTATTTTTACTTTTTCTATAGTTTTTTTTACGCAGTAAAAGAAAAAAATCTAAGTTTATTGTTTTTTTTACTTTTTGCTGCGGTTTTTTTTACTTTTTCTGCAATTTTTTTTACTTTTCTACAGTTTTCAGAAACAAAATCCATTTTTAGAAACAAACCCTAGATTATTTTTGTTTCTGCCCATTCTTCTCCCTCTTTCTGTGATTTCAGAATTAGGGCTTTTCAATTTAGATTTATAGGGTTTGTATTACGAAATATAGGCGTAAGACATCCAACCCACGGAACGACTTGCATATTCGGATCCCAATCCATGTTGACCCTTCCATGAAATTTAAAAAAAAACATATTTTTTTCATCAGTGTGCCCGGCATAACCTAGCGCACCGGTGTGCTGGATTATCCCAACGCACCGCAAAAGTACTGTGATAAAAAATTAAAAAAAAAAAAACAAAATATTTTTTATCCGCCATATGTAAAATATGGCACTGTTGCGCTATTTCATTATGGTGCATTGCGAACATCCTATTTCGCACAAAAAAAAAAAACCATTTTAGAAACAAAGCTTAGATTCTTTCTGTTTCTACCCTTTCTTCTCCCTCTTTCTGTGATTTCAAAATTAGAGCTTTTCAATTTAGATTTATAGGGTTTTTATTCCTAAATATAGGCCTAAGGCATCCAACCCATAGGACAAACTGCATAGTCAGATCCCAATCCATGTCGGCCCTTGCATGAATTTAAAAAAAAAAAAGATTTTTTTCATCAGTGTGCCCGACGTAAGCTAGCGCACCGGTGCATTGTATTATTCCAGCGCACCACGCAAGTAATGTGATAAAAAATAAAAATAGAAAACAAAATATTTTTTCTCAGTGCGCCATATGTAAAATATGCCATTGGTGCGCTATTTCATTATGGCGCACCACTAACGTGTTGTTTCGCAAAAGAAAAAAAAACCATTTTAGAAACAAACCCTACATTCTTTTTGTTTCTGCCCTTTCTTCTCCCTCTTTCTATGAATTCAGAATTAGGGCTTTTCATTCTAGATTTTTAGAGTTTGTATTGCTAAATATAGGCCTAAGACATCCGACCGACGAGACGACTTGCATAGTCAAATCCCAATCCATGTCAGCCCTTGCGTGAATTTAAAAAAAAACAATTTTTTTTTCATTGGTGCGCCCTGTGTAACCTAGTGCACCAGTGCGTTGTATTGTACAAGCGCACCATGAAAGTACTGTGATAAAAAAACTAAAAAACAAAATTGCTTTTATCAGTGCGCCATATGTAAAATATGGCACCTGTTTATGCTACAAAAACTAACACTCGATGATTTTTATTATTTTCTCTGTGTTAATCACTTTGGTGGCTAACATGTAATGAACCGATGCTCCTTTTTTACATTGAGCACTGTACGATCTATTATACGGTTTGTGCAGTGTGTTTATAATACATCCAGGCACCGACGTCGGTGCGTACATAATAAATAGCGCATCGGTTTCTTGAGATTTTTTTTTACCTGAAAAGTTGACAATTTATTTATAAATATATTAATGAATGATATGGTATAGGTTTCAGATTGATAAAGAAATGACTGATAAGAGATCAAGTAACAAAAACACTGATAACACATCAAGAAAAGCAAAAAATGCAAGTTCTTTGTAAATTCTTGACAAAAAATATTATTTTTGAACTATATGTAAGTTTAACTAATATGTATTGTTTATTGTGTATCATGTAGAGCCACAAAATGACGAAGCTTGATAAGATTATTTCTGATCTAGGACTAGAAGAGCGTAAAATATTGATGGAAAAATTGCAAAAGGATGAATCACGTGAATGAAAAATTACTATCGATCTAATATGAGTTTTTTTTTTAATTTTCATTAATAATATACTTAAAATTATTAGATAACATGTGTCAAACAATCTATTAATTTGCATCTGTTTAGTGTTCTACAGGGACCAAAAACTATGAAAATGAATGTTGTTCTAAGAAAAGAAAAAAAATAGAATATGCAAATGACAATGAATTGCTCCTTAGCTCATCTGGAGTGGTGTTGGAGGTTAACGAAAGGGGAAAAACTTTTACAAAAGTTTGAGGGATCTAGTGGAACGAATGTATAGACGTTCTTTCCACTTACAATACAAAAATCAATCCAATGATTCCAAGAACCAAATTTTATCTAAACTACAGGAAGAGTTTCCAGAGAATTGGTCAATGAGACATGTCATACTTTTAATAGCAAAAACGTACAACAACAAAAAATAAGGAATGAAGAAGTAATATTCCTTTAAATGTTTGTCTAGAATTATTTATAAATATCACTTTTGTTATATTTACTTTTCATATATCAATATAAAAATTAAATAATTTATTATCATGTTACATTTTTAGGAAGATTATAAAAATCTCAAAAGATGAATGACTTGATATGAGAAATATGCCAGTAGGAATGTCCAAAAAGGTGTACAAGGAAATGGTCAAAGAAATGGAAAAAATTGTATCGTAGGAGGAGCCATCTCAATAACAACGTGCTTCAAATGTAATATGTAATCATTGATTTTTTCAATCATTAGGTACAATAAATAAAAAATTTAGCATTAAATATTAATTTTCTGGTATTTTCTTGCAAAAAAGAAAAGAAAATGGAACCCATTCAGCACATAAAATAGGACAACAAGGAAGAAAAGGGTTGATATCTAAGTTTGTGAGTAATTGTTACTTCCTTATAACAGCGTAACTAGATTTCATTTTTTTATTTTTTAAGTTGTTTTACAAAAATCATCATTGAATGTCTTCAAACAGGTGCTAACATACAAAGAAGAACCATCAAAGGAATTGATTGAAATTGGGTTAAATATGGGTTGTGAGTATATGTTGGAATATCATAAATTAATTGTGGAATTTGTAAACATCTATCAATCTTGTTTTACATAGCTCCGTCTATAATCAATAGAACAAAAAAATATTTTATATTAAATACATGATTTGTTATGGGGTATAAAACTTGCAGGAAAAAAAGTATGGAACTGCGCCAATAGATGAAATCTTCAAAGATGGCATGTTACATGGTTTTGAAAGAATGTGTATAGTTTATGAGTAAATTGTTGCAATGGTACGTCATTTCTTTTTTATTTACATTGATGTATATTATTTAATATTGCAATTTTCATTATTCTTACCAATGTATATACACTCATTATAGTTTATTTCTATGTTTGTAGATGGAAGGTGAAGAAGAAGAAAACAATCAACACAATGAACAAAACATTCCTGAAAATAACCGAAGTCATGGAAGTAGCTCTAGCAATGACAACATTTCAAGCGAAGAATGATGATCACTATGTTTGGATATCAAAGCAAGACGTTGTATTTTTTGAAATGTTATCCTGTGAAATCAGACATTTTGTTTAATGTAATGGACATAGTGTGCCAATTGAAAGACAAAGGGATACCAATAATTGTCCCATTTTATATGACAAAGACTGTCTTATATATATATATATATATATATATATATATATATATATATATATATATGTGTGTTTTAACTTATTCTATTGTGTTCTTCGTTGTCGCTATTGCGTTCTCCATTGTCGTTCTCAAATGCACTAATAAAAAGCTAATTCCTATTAATATTTTTATAAGATATATATGTGTCGACTTTTGATGAATAATGAATTTTAAAAAATCACAATAATTATGATATGATATAACAAATTAATCCAAACATCACATCCAAATGCATTAATAAAAAATTAATTAATATGAATATTGTCATAAGATGTGTCGACTTTTGATGAATAATGAATTTAAAACAATCATAATAATTGCATTGTCACAGGTCGATGTTTCTAAAAAATACTAAATGAAAATCGGTGTGTGTCAGTTACCGTACACTAGTGCGTTTGTATTCTGAAGCACACCAGTGCGTTTATATGACCTATGGGCACCGCACAAATACCAAAACTAGATAAAATTATCGGTGTGTTTGTGCAGTACTGTGCGCCAGCGCGTTTATGTGGAATTACGCACCGGTGTAGTTGGACGACCTTTGGGCACCGCACAGATACCAATACCAATTATATATCTTGGTGCATATGTGTGATACTACGCACCAATGCGTTCATGTGTCTCTACGCACTGGTGCATTTGTACGACCTATGGGAAATGCACAAATACTGATACCAATTATAAATCTCAGTGCATTTGTCTGATATTGCGCACCGGTGTGTTTCTATAAGTATACACACCTGTGCGTTGAGATGACCTATGGGCACCGCATAAATCTCAAGACCAATTAGAACGGCCTCGTGCGTTGTATCACCAACACTACGCCTGGTGTGGTTTTATACCTTCACAGCTCAGTGCGTTCTCCTTCGACTGGCCCGGGCCACCTTCTAGATGTACGCCGATAGTGCGTTCAAGCCCGAGTAGCGCACTAATGAAAAAACATTCGTAATAACCTCCAGCCACCCTTTTTTTTTAGTTGTGTTGAATTTTCATTAAAAGCTCTACCAAAACCTCCGTAACCATAAACGAATATTGTAGAAAAAGTTTTTTTTTGACTATTTTGGCCATTTTTATAACACTAAAAACCTTCTTTATAGCCTCCACTAGAGGGTCTTTTGCTTGTAGTGTAGGTGATAAGGACATATTTAAAGGGTAGAGAATTATTAGATTCAATTTCCATGGTGAATTGAATATGAGGAGAAATGCTATTGATATGGGAGAGAAAGGCATCCAACACATATCTACCATGTTTCCAAATAACAATAGTATCATCGACAAACCTAAACCAATATTTAGGATTTAGATTCCAAGAATCCAAAGCTTTAGCCTCAAATATTTCCATAAAGATGTTAGCCACACTATGAGAAATAGATGAACCCTTTGTCATACCTTCATTTGCTTATAAATTGTTCCTTTATAAGAAAAGAATGCGGATGAGAGGACCAGTCTAACTAGGTTTAAGGTTTCAGAATCAACTAGTTTAGAAATTAGATCAATGGCTTTAGAAACATGGATTTTAGTAAAAAGAGATATGAAATCAAATCTAATGAGAATGCCATGATCATTGACATGAATATATTTAGTCTGATGACTTAAATCAGATGAAGCTTTAATGAAACTAGGGGTGGACCCAACAAATTATTAAAGCTTAGAGGAATGATATCATCCAAGAGCATCAGTGGGGGCTCCTATGGGTCTAAGAGGGACTCCAGGTTTGTGAATTTTTGTTTGTCCATAGATTTTGGGGGTTTCGGGGGTATGGGGAATAAGATATTGTTCAATTGAGGGATCAATAGAAGAGGTTTTTATAACTTTAGTGATAATCTAAGTTATGGCATTGATGGGGGATTTTTGGAAGGATCTTGTAGGTAGAAGAAATAATATCAAGCATATTGGCTTCATAGTCTTTAGAGTTCTTAACTACAGAGGCATTTCCCCTATCCGCCTTAAGGATGAGAATTCCAAGGTTGTGATTTAGGCGTTTAAGGGATTTGATTTCATCCTTAAATAAATTGGCCTTAGGAGGTTTAGCTTTTCAGAGAACCCTACCACACTCTTGTTGAATTTCTTTCGTGGCATAGGAAGGAATTTTTTGACACACTAGCTCAATGGAACAAAGAATTTCTTCAGCATGGTTTTTTGAGGGACTAGGGAAAAATTCAATAATTTTATAAGAGAAGACTGGACAAGGAAACAAGCTCAAAGGAGGAAAGATTCACGACAGAGGAGGGTTTGGAGCTTGCATTGGAAGGGGGTGAGGGGGACAACTCGTGCCAAGGGTAGGGGAAGAAGAAGAAACCAAGGGAGGGCTACATTTGTTCTACCAATATGGGAATTGATATAATCTTTATCAATTTAGGTATTGATTAAGGATTTCTCAATCTCACTATTAATTCAGAATTAGTAATTTGATTAGTAGATTGGCTATAATTATTGGAATAACTTTATTTATAGGATACAAATATTTGTTAGCCAAGGAGGGATTATTATAATAGGGGGGAGAATAATTGAAATTAGTGTTCTTGGAATTATAAATAATATAAGAAGATTCGTTGTCTAATTGGTCCTTATTACGATCTTTGTCCTTTTGATAATTAATCAAGAATGAGCAACCAACCTAGATCCATCTTAACTCTGAATCCACCAAGCACCCAAAGGTATCAAATATCCTGGAGATCAAACCTCTTTTAGAGTAAAAATATATTTGATTAGTCTCGGCCCTTGGTAGATGTGGATTTAAGATGGATCTAGGTTGTTTTAATTATCCCATTTAAATATCCTACATTCTACATGAATACCATGGGAAAATAAGATGAAGTTGTTGGTAGATGTGGATTTAAGATGGATCTAGGTTGTTTTAATTATCCCATTTAAATATCCTACATTCTACACGAATGCCATGGGCGAATACGGTGAAGTTGTTTTATTTTAAAGTTTTATTTTTTATTTTTTATTATTTTATTTTAACAAAGTAAAAACATTTTCATTAATTTTATTTTATTTTTGTTTGTATTTTTATGTAATAAAAATACAATGGGTTGACAAAACCTACATCCAAAGAACCATCAATGGCTATTTTATCTCTATTTTATTTTAATTATTATTATTATTATATATATATAGCATGAGAAAAAAAATGGGTATATATATATATATATATATATTGGGAAAAAGCATGGGTAGTCAAAACTGAGAACCAAGAAATCATAATAAATAAATTGACTATTCTATCTTTATTTTATTTTAATTATTAATTCTATTTTTAATGTTTTTTAATATTGTTTTGTTTTAATTTTTTATGTAATTTTACTTGGGCAAAATATTTACATGATAAGGTAGGACATGACAACACATGACAACATCTCTACTATACTAGAATGGAGAGGGTCTCTAAACACAATTAGATTTTTGTTAGATTGAAAATCCACAACATTAATAATAGATTGGTCTTTATTCATGGATTTATTATTATTTAAATAATAGAATTATTTTAGATATCTCTAGCCACAATTAGATTTTTTTTAGATTGAAAATCCACAACATTAATAATAGATTGGTCTTTATTCAAGGATTTATTATTATTTAAATAATAGAATGATTTTAGATATAATTTTTGGGATTCAACTGCGATAAGTAAGTCATTCATCTATGACCATTCATCTATGACCATTTCCATGGGAGGTAGTAGGACTAATTTCTCATGATTTTGAGTAGTCCACTTAGTAAGTCATTCACTTAGCATCTCACAGGGGTGAAGAAGTGGGATTGAAACTAGTGAAATGAATCACATAGCGCCAATCATCACTTCCGAGGCCTGCACTCAATAACCAGGACTTCCTGGGAGGTCACCCATCCCAGAACTCCTCTGGCTCAAGCGCGCTTAACTATGGATTTTTCCCCCATAATCAAGCCCACTTAGCTTGCTACCACATTTACAAAACCTTAGCAAGTATTGTGTCTCATGAACCATTCAATTAGAGCTCCCTTTACTCTTTGTATTTAAAGTATGAGGGGGTTCCGCAGTCGATTATATTAGATATCATTTTTTGGATTCAACTGCATTAAGTAAGTCATTCATCTATGACCATTTCCATGAGAGATAGTCGTAACTGACTAATTTCTCATGATTTTTTAATAGTCCACTTAGCACTCATTACATCGGGTGATGCTCACAGGGGTGAAGAAGTGGGATTGAAACTAGTGAAACAAATCGCATAGCGTCAATCATCACTTTTGGGGTTTGCACCCGGTAACCAAGACTTCCTGGGAGGTCAACCATCCCATAACTCCTCTCACTCAAGCGCGCTTAACTATGGAGTTTTGCCCCATAATCAAGCCCACTTATTTAAATAATCAAGAAGGCGAGGAAGCATACCTAAAACTTTAATGGGGAATATGGCTATAAATTAAATCATTCTTCCCACTCTCCCATCCATCCCCCTCCTCTCTTGGCCTTTATCATCTCCTTTCCCCACCATGCCCAACTTCCTCCCCTTTCCTTTTATTTAATAATATTTAGTTAAATTATTTTATCATATAATTGATTTATTCATATTTGTTTATAATCCAATGTATATTTTTTCATATTATTTTAGCTTTTCATTTTTATAGATATTTTCTCATTCTAAGCTTATCTTTTTTCACTTTCAAGCATAGTTGAATTGACTATTTAAGTTCTTTATAGTTAATTACTTCTATCAAATTCCCCTTTCCTATTAATTTTTTTTCTTTTTTGTTGCAATAGTTTTTTCTGTTATATTTATGAAGCTTTTATATCAACCACATTAATATTATTAATGTGATTGTACTTGTAGATTCTTATTTCATGTATTTAGTTTTTTTTTTTCCTTCAATTTTTATTTTTTATATTTTTATTTTTATTATTATTAATCTGGAAATTTCTTCTTATAAAAAAATTAATAATGTTAGTTTCTGATTATTCAATTCTCACGTCACAAATAATCCAATTAATAGATGAAATGATTCTATTGATTAGAATGGAGCAATATAATTTGTGGTGAAATTGTGATTTATTTTTATTGGAAATGTATTTTTAAATACATAAATGGATTCAAGACCCTAAAAAAACCTACAACACTCAACCTACTTTTGCAGATTAAATAACTTGAATTATAATTTTTTATTGATTAGAATCCAGCAATAATTTGTTGTGAGATTATGATTTATTTTTATTTAAGATGTATTTTTAAATATATAAATAGATTCAATACCCTAAAAAATCTGCAACACTCAACTTAACTTTTGTAAATTAAATAACTTGAATTGTAAATTATAAAAAACATGTACCTGATTTAGAAAAAAAAATAATCGAAAAAGAAACATTTCATTTATTATTAAAACTCCTTCCTGCAATATTTTTTATTTATAAAAAATATTTAATAATTGGAAAAGAAATATTTCATTTATTAGTAAAACTGCTTCCCACAATATTTTTAAAATAATTTAGCAGAAAAAATAATCGGAAAAGAAACATTTCATTTATTAGTAAGACTCCTTCCCATAACATTTTTTAATTTATAGAGAATACTTAACAAATTTTAGGAATTTGACTTTTGTGATCCATAAATTATGTACCAAATCTTTCGGTGAAAATCACATTGGAGAAATTTGTGTGGACTAGTTTCGAACTAGCCAATATGGTTCATCATCATGTCTGATGATGAACCATACTGTCTGGTTCGAAACTCGTCCACACAAATTTCTCCAATGTGATTTTCACCAAAACCAGCCAGTGTGGTTCATCATCATGTCTAACGATGAACCATACTAACTGGTTCTAAACTCGTCCACACAAATTTCTCCAATATGATTTTCACCAAAAAATTAGGTACATTACTTACCAAATTATTTAATTTTTGTTTATTATTAATTAAAAAAAACTATTTTAAAATGTTAATAATTAACATCAAAATAATGTTTAATGGCAATTTCATCTTTTCTCTAATTCTGACTGAATAATATTTTTGCAAGCTGCACATTGATACCAACAGTGACTTTTTTTGGTGAATGTGATGTTTCTGAAGTTGACATTGCCTTGGAAGAAGATCCACTCGGCAAGCAATCAATGTATGTAGGATGGAATCAGGTCCAGGTGCATTGTATCTCAAGTCGCCCCTCTCTGATTTTGTATACCACAATGCCTGTGCGCCTGCGGAATCTTTCCACCAGAGGACGAGGACGAGGCATAAATCTTCAGAAGAACGACGGTCGACTCTCCATCTATAACACCGTCTCAGATCTATATTTCCAGAGTTGTCGTTATTAATACAGCTCAGGCGCAAACAATCAAGGTAGTTTCGAAATTTCTGTTTATCCTTCAATTTTTCTCTTAGCTCCAAAATTAAAAAGATTCTCCAGTGCCGGAATCTTTAGGCGTTTAAGTTCATACTCTTCTCTTCAGTTTTTCATATTTGGGACGGTTTCCCTGAATCTTTAGTTGGAAATTCATCTTCTCTAGCTTGGAAATGCAGAGCAGAGGTTGATTTGATTTCTAGTGGCCACATGATGCAATGACTGTTAAGGCAAAATTCCAATTTGCTGCGCATAGCTTTCTTAGAAACGGTTACGCTTTGAACGTTCTGATTCAGTTGTTAAAGATTACTTAAATGTCGGAATCTTAAGGCGTTTAAGTTTATATTATTTTTTGTTGCAGACTTCAGACAGTTTGCCTGAATCTTTAGCCCTGAATTCTTGTTCTGTGTACCGAAATTGCAGAGCATAAGGTCTTTAATTTCTAATGGCCGACTATTGCAAAGATTCTAAGGCGAAGTCGCGTTTATGACGCGCAGGGTTTTTAGGACCGGAAAGGTTTTGGAAATTCTCATTCAACGCTGAAATCGACTGCAAAAGCAGAGGAAATTACAGTCGAAGACGAGTCTTTGCCGCTTTCTCCAGATAAGCCTGACGTTAAAGTTTAAACTGCACCATAAGCAGAACAGCACCGCCCCTGCTTCGGCTCAGGCGAATCGATCGGCTTTATGAAAGCTCAGGGAAAAACTGATCCCTTTCATGCTATGTACAAGATCCCCGTCAGAGACACCCCCTATGGCAGAGCCAAGTACCTTCAGGTTAACGTTTTATCCATATCTTGTCCATTTTGTTTCGAGCAAGCTATTTTATTCTTGATCCTTTCTTGAAATTCAAAGTATTTAAATTTTGCCCGATACAGCTCGTGGAGAAGGACCCAGCCGGCGCCATCGCATTGTTCTGGGAAGCTATCAATGCAGGAGACCGCATTGACAGCGCATTGAAGGACATGGCCCTAGTGATGAAGCAGCAGAATCGGTCACTGGAAGCCATCGAGGCCATTAAGTCGTTCAGACATCTTTGCTCGCAGCAAGCGCAGGAGTCTCTTGATAATGTGCTCATTGATCTCTTTAAGGTATAAACTCAAACAAATCTCATATTCATAATCACCATATAAGAACTACTTGCTTTTCTCCGTAGCATTTAATTCTGGCGTTTGTATCTCAGAAATGCGGAAGATTGGATGAACAGATTAGCCTGTTGAAGCATAAGCTCTGCTTAATTCAGCAAGGCGCTGCATTCAATGGCAAATCCACCAAAACTGCACGGTCACAAGGAAGGAAGTTTCAAGTTTCCATAATGCAAGAGACAACTCGGCTTCTGGTACATAGCATCCACACCCTGCCTGCTCTTTTAGTATTTCTGTGTAACAGTAGTTGACAGAGAATGTAATGGATGTTGGCAGGGCAATTTAGGATGGGTGCATATGCAACAGCATGACTACTGTTCTGCAGAAATTGCTTACAGGTGCATTTCAATTGAAGATTAATTACTGACTTTTTATTATTTAATTACAATGCTAGAAATAGCTATGAGATGGTCTATTATAAGAATAATGTAATGCAGGAAAGCACAGGCATTGAAGCCAGATGAAAACATGGCCTGTAATCTAAGCGTCTGTCTGATGAGGCAAGGAAAGGTGGAGGAGGGCATGAGTCGAGGAGGCCATGAGTATTCTACAGGGCATGAGTATTCTACAGGGTGTGCTGAACTACAATAAGAATTCTACGAAATATAATAATAATAACAGTAGAGAAAAATCGAAGTCACTGGATCGTGTCAAAGGGTTGCTGAAGGAAATCAAGGATTGTAAAACAAAGGGAAGGATTGGAGAGGAATGTCAATCAGCAGCATCCGGTGTTGAAAATTTGGAGAGGTTTTGGTGTTATGAAGAGGGAGTTGCAGAATGGCATGAAGAAGAACGAGAAGAAGGATTGGGGGTGACAGTTGAGTTGAATCGGAAACGAAATCGACTGAGAGTTTTTGAAGAGATGACTTATGTTCCCAACAAGAAGTGGCATTTTAATGGGAGCAATATACAGCGCGGTATGCAGCATTAATGGCGGTATATCACTCTTTGCGATGTATACATCTACATGTACAGTAAAATTAATGCTGCTTAGTTTGCTGCCCCTTTCTGATGATGGTAGCCTGGATCACATCTTTCTGATGATGGTAGCCTGGGTCACATGTAATACCCGCTCATCAGAAAGTAGCCTGGGTCTCATGTAAGACCCACTCAGTGAGTGGAGTAATCCTTGTGGCTAATTATCAAAGTATATCAGTCAAAATCAACCCTCCGAGAGGGCAAAAGCCAGCCACGTATCGTTGAATCTGATGTCCATGTAATGCTTTCCGTTAAGATCCATTCCCTTATTGGAATGCAGGTTTGAACGGCGTCCGTCGCCGATTTGGGTTTACATCGTGAAAATTGATAGCTAGTTCCAGTGCATCAACTGAAAGTGGCTGGAGCAGTGATCATTCACATCATCAACATTGAGACGGTAAGGATGTAAAAGGCAAGTTAAATTTGACCACTGATCCATTTATATCTGTAAATCAATCTATAGTTGGTGGTGATGTAATGGCTCGGAGCCTAATTATATGTTGAATGAAAGCGACAGTCGTGCAAGATTGTAATTAGGGTTAGATATGTTTTGGGCATTTGTTGCAAATTAACTGATTAGATATGTTTTGTGCATCGCATAATACATTGGTTGTTAAGTGAGCCCCAGGGTATATCTATTCTCCTTGTAGTTCTTGTGTGAGCAAGACGCACGTTATCTATTTTTATTTTGATTTTTTTTAAGCGTAAAAAATACTCATTTTTAGTAACAGAACATATACTTTTTGTGCAAATAAACTTTACATCTTTCTTTTTCAAGAATATCAAAATAACATTCAGGATTGTAAATCCCTCAGTAAATCTGGCCCTTAACACCAGTTTTCAGATTGTCTTATTTTACATGCTAACTTTTCAATGGTCCTCTAGAAAAAAACAAAAAGCTACAGGAAACATCAAAAAATACAAATACAGTATTGTAATTTAACTCCTGTTTTCTGATTATCATCTTTTCATACTTGCAACTTAATGGTTCTCTAAACAGAAATAGAGACAGATATTTCAAAAAGGTTTTAACCATCTGCATAATAGGGCTGATACATATCAGCCTCCACAAAATTTTCAAAAAAATAGTAAAATTCCCCTCTTTGTTGGCTTTGTTCTGCTTCCATAATCCTGTAAAAGACTCGATGACGTGGTTAGCCATCAAAAACAAGTAAGATCTCGTCATGATTTTTCTAAATTATCTGTCCCCTCCCACAGAGGTATCCAAAGAAAAAGAGCTTTATGATTGCCTGCCCCTTCTCCATTTGCATTGATCAATTCATAATGCATTTCCCGGAATAATCCTTTCAACACTTTCTTTTCTTGTGATTACAAATTTATTGTAATATAACTTTTTCACATATTTTAAAAGCAATTTCAATTTTCATATCTCATCAACTTTCCTGTGAAACAGGATGGTGGAAAAGGCTTGGAAAGAACAAGTGTGTACATTTTGTACGTATGGGGCACCTCAAGCACAGTAGAATGGGGCACCTGGGGCACAGTAGAATCGGAAAAACATTTCATTTTGGAATGTGATGGATTCAAAGATATTAGAGAAAGTTATGGTAATATGTTAGCCTCTGTTTCTTGGCATTGTCTTTTCAGCCATGGTTTCAGTGATGAGATTGTGGGAAGGTTGGGTCAGCTCATCATCAATTTGAATAAGAAAAAGACTGAAATGCATCAATTTGAATAAGAAAATGACTGAAATGTAATAAGCGAAAAATAAGAAACTCATAGTCTCATAGACTATTTTTAGTCTCATAGATGTTAAAATTTCATTTCACTTTATATCTTTGCATAATAACCACAAATCTAAGCACAATAATTATGTGATTGAAACAATTCTCCTTTAAAAGTAATACATTATAAAGCTGTTGGAATAGATGAGAATATCATATTGGAAGACCATAAAAAGTAAAGTTAATTGTGTGTTTGAAACAATTCTCCATTAAGAGGAATGCATTATAAAGCTAATGGAATAGATGAGAATATCATATTGGAAGACCATAAAAAGTAAAGTTGAGTTTTCAGATGAAAAACAAAAATTAAAAAATAGAAATCATAAAGACAAGTTCAATGCATTATAAAGCTGTTGGAATGGATGAGAATATCATATTGGAAGACTATAAGAAGTAAAGTTGGGTTGTGAGATGAAAAACAAAGATTAAAAAATAGAAATCATAAAGACAAGAGCCAGGCTTCCTTATATTTTATTAATGCTTCAAAGTTATTTGCAATTTATTTTCGGCAGATCAAATAATAAAATTCATAAAGATAAGTTATACTTCAAAGTTGTTTATTTTGGGTAGATCAATTAATAAAATTCGTAAGGATAAGTTATCCTTCAAAGTTGTTTGGAATATGATTAGGGGTAGAGGTTTTTTTTTTACTTAGATTAAATAATAGAAATCGAAATCATAAAGATAAGTTTAGATTAAATAATAAAAATCATAAAGATAAGTAATGCTTCAAAGTTGTTTGGAGTATGATTAAAGGTAAAGTTCTGTTTTTTTTGCTTAGATTAAATAATAGAAGTCATAAATATAAATTAAATATCTACTTATGTTTTGTTATCATAATACTTCAAAGTTGTTTATCATAATACTTCAAAGTTGTTTGGAGCATGTTTAGAGGTAAAGTTTTATTTTTATTTTTATTTTTATTTTTTTACTCACAGTAAATAATGTAGAGTATTAGAGTATTGTTTATTTATAATATAGAATATTAGAGTATTGTTTATTTATAATATAGAATATTAGAGTATTGTTTAATTTAGTTTAGATAGATTATAATAAAGTAAATTAAAATTTTCACTTTGTTTCAATAATTATAATATTTCACATTTTATGAATTTAAATCAAATGATTTTAAATTTTATATTAATAAAATAAATTATCAATGAAATTTTTCATTTGAGAAGTTGAAATTCTGATGTGTAATATTTTGTTATGGAGATTTGAAAATCTTATTAAAGCACAGTGATTTAAGAGAAGGGGGCCTCAAAGTTGTTGATGTTGAAATGTGTAAAATGATTTTGTTATAGAAATTTGAAAATTTTATTAACTTAATGGTTTGAAAGAAGGAATGAAAAGCATAAGGTAAAGATGGATTATGAAGCATCAACAATCAATCTACTGACCTAGTCTACATTGATGACCATAACTTTTCCTAAAGAAAATTTTAATAAAGAAATAAAGTTGGATTGAAAGAGGAATTCATGAAGATAAGATAAGATCAGATAAGATAATTATATTTATGTCCAACTATTGACCACAAAGTAGGTCAAAGGGACTGTTGAGTACAATGATGTTCGCAGGAGAACCAAACGGTCTCCTTTAAAAGATATAATGCATGAATATAAAAAGTATAATGCATGAAGTATAAAAGATACAATGCATGAACATAAGAGATATAATGCATGAAATGACATGGCAGAGAAGATCTAACAGCTAATGGGTTTGAGGATCAGACCCATCTCTCCTAACATTTGAGGCTGAATGAATAACACTAGAGAAAAATAAACAAAGTTTGTTGGCTCGATGAAGACCTGGTGGAAAGTGCGGACTATCTACTAAATCGTTGTTTGGGGGAGTTCGCACATTGCTGAGGTCTAGAGGACCTACTCCGACTCCCAGGAACGGATCTGAGATGGATTTGTTGTTGAGATCTCGTGTGGCGGGGTGATGTCCCTTAGATCCTCTTTGATCTAGAGTATGGATATGTATTTGTGTCAATCGATCTCCTGGTGCCCTTGTCTGAAGTTAGTACCCTGAAAAATGTCGTGATTGTTTGTGTGGGGTTTGGTCTGATGGGAGGATGAAGAATATGCACTCAAAACCTGAGAGTCTCCTGCATATATGGGGCCAAACATGGATCGAGATACCTGAAAAAATTCAGTGAGGATCTGAGAATCTATGAACAAGCAACTACCTAGGTTGATTGAAATTGAAGAAACAACACTAAACCATAAGAATAAGCCTAAAAATGAATTCTTGGAGTTAAAACAAGAATATATATTTGTATCATATTGCAAACCACATTATAGCACAACTGATAGCAAAAAAGTAGATTTTCATGAGACGACCAACCATGGTACTTGATATTAATGCGATAAAAAAAGTACTTATACTAATGCTAGATGAACCTGGAGGGGTGTCATTGAGAGGGATCTAAAATAGATTTTGATTTTAGTAGAACTTAAAAAAACATTTTTTCATAGTAAAATAAAAGAAGTAAAGAACAAAGAGAAAAAAATGCTACAACAATATCATGAAGAATAATCTTGGAGAAGCCAATAGATAAACAAGGGTATGATTTGTCACTATTTTCAAAAGAAACATATTATTATATACAAATTCTATGAGTGAGATCATAAGCAAGGAAAAATAATAAACATTTTTGACAATTTGTTGAAGAGAAGAGATAATAAAAAATACCATTTTAAAAGTTTCATGATAATCCTAGTGGCAATGAAAACATAGAAAACTCAAACGATGCTTGTTACCTAGATATGAGTGCATCAAAACATGAACACAAGAAAATTTGATTTGAAAGCTATAGAAATTATATAACTAATGCATTATATATCTAAAATTCTCCTGATCACACACTATTTTAACTTCATGCACAATACAGAATCTATTCCACCATTGATCATCATATGCGGAAATTAAATCAATTGCAATGCACACATGAAACCATAAAAATTCACACACATTAACACAATGATTTAATGGGAAAACATGAAGCTAAAAACCCCAACTATTTGTATATAATATATGTCATAGAGATCATGTAACAATCCTCATACAAAGCTGAACATGTCAAGCTCTCAGTACAATACAATCGCTACACACTAATCAGGTCTTGATCTAGCAAATCCATGCACCGATCTCTGCCACCTGCTAGCCTGCCTCTACTGCGCAATCCCTGCTGAAGAATGGCTCTGAATGAACTCGAATTCACCTGGCTTGCACAGCGCAATCCTCATTGGCATCTCTACTGAGTGTTGGATGCAATCAATGCATCACTATAGTCACAACTGATAGTCACACTTGCTCTTTCACCTATCTCTCCAATGGTCTCCACTAAAAATGCCATGCATTGTAGTTAACTAATGTATTCTTTAGTTGATTAATGAGTTATTATTTGTGAATTAATTAACTAATTAATTCACTCCACTCTCACTAGTGTATCATTCAGTTAGACTAGATACAACTAGCTCAATTGAGTCTAACTGAGTTAAACTAAATACAACTCCACCAACTACTTCTCCAAATCCACCAAACTCTGTCACATGAGTTCTAACTGAAGTCCTCCATGCAATAGCTCCACTAAACCCTCAAGAATCGTGTAATTCCTTCTGTCAGCTCATGTGCCACATCTGTACACTTAACTAAAGTGCTCCAAGAGAATAAGATAATGTTTAGAGTCCAAATATTATTAAGAGCTAATAATATTCGACATATATATTTTTAGACTGACAATCTAAAAATAGATTCTGCCCAATATGTCTAAAAATAGAAGTCCATATATTTTTCCAACTTGACCAACCACCCAAAAATAGCATCCTGCAACTCATAGAATATGATCGACATGTCTAAAAATAGACACAGTCTAAAAATAGACTTGCGCCAAAAATAGTATGTGGGCCCACTTAGTGAAGGCGACTCTTTTCACTAAGCTCATCATCCTGTTGAATCTCAACACTCCCTCTCAACAAGATAGGGATTATTTGCCACCCTGATCCTGTCTCTATGGTATTCGAATTTGCTCTTGGTGAGCGCCTTCATCAGAATATCAACATCTTGATCCTCCGTAGGAATGTAAGATAGCAACATGATCTTCCGCTGCACACAATCTCTGATATGATGGTAACGAATGTCAATATGTTTAGATCTATAATGAAATACTGGATTAACCGAGAGTTTAATGCAACTCTGATTATCAGAATATATCACAGTAGGATCTAAGTGTGAACCGAACAACCTGACCAGGATCTTCCTCATCCATATAGCCTCACATGCAGCCAAACTTTCTACCATGTACTCGGCCTCTGCTGAACTGAGTGCCACGGATCTTTGTTTCCTACTGTACCAAGAAACTGTTGTAGACCCGATACTGAAAATCCCTCTAGATGTGCTCTTTCTGTCCATTGGGCTCCCTGCCCAATCTGCATCCGTGAAGCCATGCAGCTTCACCTCATCCGACTGTCTGTACCATAATCCATATCCTGATGTGCCTCTAAGATATCTCAATACATGCTTGCCTACCTTCCAAAAGAGCTTGGTAGGCTTAACCATAGCTTGTGAAAGCTGGTTAACAACATAGCATATGTTTGGTCATGTATTGACTAGATACATGAGCAAACCAACCAACTGTCGGTAAACAGTGGCATCCACTACCTCTGCCGATGTAGCATCCTCTTTCCTCCAACCACCAGGAAGAGGAGTGTCGATAGGCTTGTAGCCTTGCATGTTGAACTTCTCCAAAAGATTCCGTGGCATACTTGCTCTGAGACACAAACATCCATCCTTCCGCCGGCCACTTCCCAGTCCCAGAAATAATGAAGGAGGCCCAAGTCCTTCATCTCAAACTCCTTTGCAAGATCAGCCTTGCATGAGTGTATCAACAGTTCATCACCTGTTAGTATCAAATCATCTACATAAAGTATAATTATTGGCAACTTACCCTCCACCACAATCTGGTATAGGTTCGGATCCGCCTCACTCTTGGCGAAACCAAGTCCGGTGAAATAACTCTCTATCCATGTGTACCAAGCACAAGGTGCTTGTTTCAGCCCATACAACGCTCTTTTGAGCTTGCACACATGCGACTTGCTACTGAAGATTTCGAAACCTTCAGGCTGCTCTATGTACAACTCAATGACTCCGTTGAGGAACATAGTCTTCACATCCATCCGATGAATGTGCCAACCCATCCGCGCCGAGAGAGCAAGGATTATTCATATGGAAGAATACCTTGCGACAGGTGCAAAGGTTTCTTCATAGTCGATCCCCTCAATCTGTGAGAAGCCCCGGGAAACAAATCTTGCCTTGTACTTCTCGACGCTCCCGTCAAAAGCTTGCTTCACCTTGTAGATCCATCTCAAACATACCACTGACTTCCCTTCCAGCCTTGGGACACTCTCCCATGCACTGTTTCCGACAATCAAATCATACTCTTCCACCATGGCATATACCCATGTAGGGTCCTCCACAACTTCCTCGAAAGAATATGGTTATGTCACGATACACTTTCTCATCAGAGCCATGTATCCAGTATATCGGTTAGGTGACTGTCTCTGTCTGTGTTGTGATGTAGGGGCTCCTACATTATGTGCTGCATCAAGATTCAGTCGCTTAGCTTCTGTAGTGCACTTCCGCCCTCTGATGGTTGGCGCTGCATGAGTGGTTTCTTCCACTCCATGAACCTCCTCTTGTGGCTGATCCACATCCTAAGGCTCATCTTTAGGAACTAGTAGCTCCTCATCTGCATGCAAGTGTAGCTCCCTCTCAAGCAAGAACTTCATGGCTTTGTCCTCATGAAATTCGATATCTCGTCGCACAACAGTCTTCCGAATGTCTGGAAAATACACACGATAATTGTGGGGTGTTTCTGTGTACCCCACAAATATCGCAACCTTTGCGGTCGACTCCAGCTTCTTCCTGGCATCCTTCGTCACATGAATGTAAACATGTGAGCCAAAAATCTTCAAATGAGAAATATGAGGCTTCTTATCAGAAAACGCCTCTTCGGGTGTACTCATGCCAAGTACTCTATGAGGACAACGGTTTTGCACATAAACTGCAGTGTTGCATGCTTCAGCCCACAAGTGTATGGGAATGCCCTGATCATGCAACATCGCCCGTGCAGCACCCACGATCGTTCTGTTCTTTCGCTCCGCGACCCCATTCTGCTATGGGTTATGAGGTGCTATGAGCTCTCTTCGAATTCCTTCTGCGCTACAAAATTCTTTGAATTCACCAGAGATGAATTCACCACCATTATCGCTCCTAAGAGCCTTCACCTGCTTCCCCGACTCTTTCTCCACCAGTGCCTTGAACTCACAGAACTTTGAGAATGTCTTGCTCTTCTTCTGCATGAAGAAGATCCAGCACTTACAAGAAAATTCATCAACAAATATCACATAATACCTGTGCTTTGATGTCAAAGCTACTGAGAAAGGTCCACACATGTCTGTGTGAATTATCTCAAGGATCGTCGTGGCACAACTATCCTTCTCATGAAAGGTGGCTTTCAAAAAATTTCCCAGTGCATCCTCGACCGATCCGACCGTGTGCGGCACTTGGAAGCCCGATAGAAATCTGCTGCAAAATTTTCAAAGCGCCATGGTGAAGAAGGCCCAATCTCCTGTGCCACAATTCGCCCTCATCCCAGCTCACCACTCCTTGTGCTTTTCCTGCCATTGCTGCGCAGCCATCTACCTGCAATTGATAAAGGTTCTTAACTTGAACCCCTATCCTCTGGATTTCACCAATTGCCTTACTACGCAGGAAATTCTTTCCCTCGCTAAAGACAACATCATATCCCTTGTCTTCCAACATCGCCACAGAGATCGGATTCTTCTTCAATCCTGGAAAATGCATGACATCCTTCAAGATGAAAGGTTTTCCAGACTCCCTCTCAAAAGAAATGGTCTCCATACCAGTCGCACTATATCTACCATCATCGCCCATCTCGATGTGCACTCCAAGGTCCTTCTCATCCAGATCAGTAAACAAATCTTTGTCTCCGGTCATATGGAAAGACGCACCACTGTCAAGAAACCACACTGATCCCATAACACTTGAAACCAAGCATGCGATCAACGAAAAATCCAGCTCAAAATGTGAGGCTAAGTCCTCTCCAGCTGCAGATCTAGCAGCCTGCTTATTTTTCTTCTTCTGTGGACAATTAGTGGCGTAATGTCTGTGTTGGTGACAGTGAAAGCACTTCACCTTGGACAAGTCCTGATTCTTTCCTTTCGCACCAGATTGAGAAGGATTTTTCTTTCCCTTCCCTTTCCTTTCTTTGACAACCAAAGCGCAATTTTCTTCATCTTCACTCTTCGATGAAGATCCATCCCTGGTACTCCGCCTTATCTCCTCCTGCACAAGATCCGACCAAAGTCGCTCCCATCCCGGCAATTTCTCCTGACCATTGACAGAGTCCTCATAGGAATGCCAACTCTTCAGAAGCCCAAGGAGAGCCAAGCTCACCAAGTCTTCTTCATCTATAGTAACCCCCACACTTCCCAGCTCATCCCTGCACTGGACAAACTTCGTGAGGTACTTGGGTATACTTTCGCCCTTCTCCATTTTTATTTTTCTAAGCTTGTCTTTAAGCGCCAACTTCCTCTGGTTACTTTTGCTTTGGAACAAGTCTGTCAAAGCTTTCCACATCAAGAATGGAGAAGCTTTACCATGAAGGCTAGACACTATGTGATCCTTCACACCTTCCAATAGAATTCTTCGACATTTTTCTGTCTTCTTTTTCCATGCGTCAAGTGCGGCTGCATCACTAGAAGCAGGTTTTGGAATTTCTGCATCTATGAACTCCTTCAACCCATTATCCTCTAGCACCGCCTCCATCCTATCCTTCCATGCAATATAATTCGAGTTGCCTTCAATGGCATACTCCAATCGTAATCTGTTGAAAGACATCTCAACTTTGGCACCAAGAAAACACTGCAGCAAATTCGAATTTCACCAGCACAAAACTCAACTGCTTCAATAATTGCAATTGCTATGATCAATATCGCTTTGATACCATGTAGAAATTATATAACTAATGCATTATATATCCAATATTCTCCTAATCACACACTATTTTAACTTCATGCACAATACAGAATCTATTCCACCATTGATCATCACATGCAGAAATTAAATCAATTTCAATGCACACATGAAACCATAAAAATTCACACACATTAACACAATGATTTAACGGGAAAGCCTGAAGCTAAAAACCCCAACTATCTGTATATAATATATGTCATAGAGATCATGTAACAATACTCATACAAAGCTGAACATGTCAAGCTCTCAGTACAATACAATCACTACACACTAACCAGGGCCTCATCTAGCAAATCCATGCACCGATCTCTGCCACCTACTAGCCTGCCTCTACTGCGCAATCGTTGTTGAAGAATGGCTCTGAATGAACTCGAATCCACCTGGCTTGCACTGTGCAATCCTCATTGGCATCTCTATTGAGGGTTGGATGCAATCAAGGCATCACTATAGTCACAACTGATAGTCACACTTGCTCTTTCACCTATCTCTCCACTGGTCTCCACTGAAACTACCATGCATTGTAGTTAACTGATGTATTCTTTAGTTGATTAATGAGTTATTATTTGTGAATTAATTCACTCCACTCTCACTAGTGTATCATTCAGTTAGACTAGATACAACTAGCTCAATTGAGTCTAACTGAGTTAAACTAAATACAACTCCACCAACTACTTCTCCAACTCCACCAAACTCTGTCTTATGAGTTCTAACTAAATTCCTCCATGCAATAGCTCCACTAAACCCTTAGGCATAGCGTAATTCCTTCTGTCAGCTCCTGTGCCACATCTGTGCACTTAACTGAAGTGCTCCAAGAGAGTAAGATAATGTTTAGAGTCAAAATATTATTAAGAGCTAATAATATTTGACATATCTATTTTTAGACTAGCAATATAAAAATAGATTCCGCCCAATATGTCTAAAAATATAAGTCCATCTATTTTTCCAACTTGACCAACCATCCACAAATAGCATCCTGCAACTCATAGAATATGATCGACATGTCTAAAAATAGACATAGTCTAAAAATAGACTTGTGCCAAAAATAGCCTGCAGGCCCACTTAGTGAAGGCGATTCTTTTCACTAAGGTCATCATCTTATTGAATCTCAAAAAAAGCCACATCCTTTGATGATTGTACAGTAAAGTTTGGTAACAATTGAGTTGTAGAGGCGAGGAGCATTGGAAACATAGAAATTGTGTTGGATGATGAGGAGGTGTGGGGAAAAAACGTTATGTTTTAATAAAGCTTCCTTTAGACTCCATTACCATGTATTATGTACAAAAATTTATAAAATAAAAAGGGTTTTCTATGTAATGTCCATAAGCAAGTGCAAAAGGACAAAATTTGGTTTATATGAAATCAAGACCCCCATCATGCGGTGATATTGATAAGCATATTTTAAAGACAAAATAGGGCTAGATTAGGTTGAAACACTGAGACATGTCACAATAATTAACAAGGGTATAATCTGGAACAAGAGAGCACCAATCAAACTATTTTTGGCACTAGAGGAGCCTAGTCATGATCATTAATGTCCTTGCCCCAATCTATAATTAAAAGATAAACACCATTAATAACAACAATGAAACCCCACTATCAAAATGACAATTTGGTTACCAACAACCCAAATTGTTAATTGATCCTAGAAAATGCATTACTTGCAATGATAAGCACATTTTTAGGTCCCCTTGGCTCTCATTTGTACAAATATCGTGTGTGCTCATGCCCTAACTTGTAACAACATGCTAGGTGCACCAATGTTTTATATTGAATCAACACAATTGTGCCCGTGTTCCACCAAAGAGTAACATGTGAACACCTCAAAACTATAATAAAAAATATATAAAAGGTAAACAAGTTTTGAGACCCAAGTCAAATGAACAACATGAAAACACTTGTATGTCTCTAATTCATATCCCAACAAACTTGAACTGCTTTCTCCAAAATATAAATTGAGATATCGAGGTTGTGAAACATTAGATTAGCTTCCTTTTAAATTACTAAGAGAAATATTTGATCAAGGGATCTCTAATTTAGAAGAGAAAACTTATTTTCGTTGAAAGTTTGATATAGGTTGCTTACAGAGCTTTAGCGACACTCATAGGCTCCTTTTGATAATAGCGTAAATCATTAGCAAAATTTTGATTTTGAATGAGATTGAGGCAAGAGGAATCCAAGCCCAGGTGAATAACTCATGTGCAACAATAATTGGTATATAACTTGTAACATTCTTTTATATGAAACACAATATTATCTTCCTAGCCCCACACCCACAACCAAATTTCATGTAGCTTGAATGTGTTCATATTCATGTTTCTTATGTGATTGAATTTGTGTAGTGGTATTTCTATTTGTAATAAAAAATGATGCAATTTGAATTTAATTCTCAAAGTAAGACTTTGTCAAAGAAAAAGCTAACGTTATTTGTTTTTTTAAGTGTAACTTGGTTCCTAAGGAATTTGGATGTTGAGGTTTTATTTCATTGTTTAGCATTCAAGACAAAGGAAAAAGAAAACATTTTTTGTTATTTATCTCTATCTTAATAGGGAAAAGAAAGTGTTATCTCTTTTGGTATGTGTGATTGCATGCTTTGTTAATATTGTAATATGCAAGGATTTAAACGAATCTAAGGTTATTTGTTGTTTGAGTGTAACTTGGTACTTAAGGAATATGGATGTTGAGGTTTCAAGACAAAAGAACAAGAAAACATATTTTGTTATTTACATCTATCATAATGAAATTTATTTAAGAGAAAAACAAGGATAAAAAATATTTAGTTATTTAAATCTATCTTAATGAAATTTATTCAAGAAAAAGAAAAGATATAATGTGTTATTATATGTGGATTTCTAAATCTACCTATATGGTATATATTCACAAGAATATGGATAAGCTTATATGAGAATGGTATATATTCAAAAGAAGGTGGACATGCTTAAATGAGAAAGATATGTCTCATGAAAAATGCCCTTCTGTCTCATGAAAAATGCCCTTCATTTCCACTAATGGGAGAAAAGTCTTCAATATAAAATGATTGAGGTTGTCTTCAATATAAAAGGATTGAGGCTTCCATATTTAAAATATATGAGATAATTGATAACCCAAATGTATCAAATACATTATTGTTAATTATGATTCTTGAGATAAGTTAATTATACTTTATTTTCATATGAGCATTCTTTATTCTTTTTAATACTTTAGCACTATTATATTTTCATAAAATTCGTTTCTTTAATATTGTACTAGTGATGATATGTTATTTAAAGAAACTTTTTTTTCCCTTCAAATATATATGATTTTTTTTTAATGATTGTTATATATTTTACAAAAATAAAAAACTCGCTAAGAATAATTAGTTTAAAATGTCATTTCATGCTATTTGGAGAAGAGTTCTAATAGAAAATTTTAAAATGCTACCAACAAGTCTAACAAACAAGCCTTCTCAAATGTTGTATAAATCAAAAGTTTTAGGTTGATCATATAATTGAGTCTATGTAGCTTATCTAAGGGAAAAAATACACTCATATAAATTGGTACATAATATATTAAGGAGTGTGAGCCATGTAATAAAAAATAAAATCTAAGATCTAAAATTTGGAGAAGGCATGAGACATAGTTTTCCTGACTAGTTGTATAATTGTAAACATTTTAATTTCAAACGTAGACTAAGTTATCTTTTCATTGTTATATTGTAATTATAACATGCATAAAAATTTAAAATTAATAATGAAATAAAAAATCTTATAGGAAGTATATGTTAACTACCACTTCTTGGTATGTTAAAATGAAAAGGAATTCATGAATCATTTTCAATTTTGTTTAATATGCATTTTTTGTGATCGTTTTTATGTTTAATAGAAGAATAAATTCATCACATATTTCCTATTCCATAATCTCACCATGACTCCTAGGATAATTTCTATGATCTTTCTACCTTTTTCTAAGGGTCAACAAGGTCAAATTAACTAAGAATGAATGATTTAAAAGATTCGCATGAATTTCGATTAAAATTATCAATCATCGAAGGGTTATAAAATGAAAGAAAGAGAAACCAATTACATAGAACATGTTACATATCTAATAAAATCATGAATAAGAATGCCACAATTAAAATGAATGTAGGTAGCTCCTTCTTTCGGTGCAAAATAAATGAATACTATCTCAAAAATAAAATAAAGAAAAGGAGATAGTTCCTTGCATGGTGAAAACCTCCTTGAGACACCATGACAACATAACACAAGTGAAAAATAGTCATGGCACTATTACCTTGAAGAAAGAAGAAAGGAAAAAGATAAAATATAAAAGCCGAAATTTTCAATGGTTGCAAGTTTCAAATATCACTTAGAGAAACAATAATGCCAAAAGAAAGAGGAGAATAACAATAAAAAATGTACAGTAACTAGTCTAAGGTTTTCAAGATCCTTCAATATAAATATATTTTAGGATATAAAACTTATGAAAGATATAGCCTTGTAGGCCTTACACAATCAAGACATAAAAATTAAAAATCAAGCTATAATGGACATTAAAAATCAAAGAGAATCATGATTCTTAATCATTCATATCATCATCATCATCCATATTGTCATTAATCATCATTCATATCATCATTTCCCATCACCACAATATTAATCATTCATTTCATGATTTCAACTCCACTTCTAGAAAAATACAAGCATCATATCCATATCATTAGAGTAGGTCAACCCCATATTTATATCACCAACACCAAACTATTTAGTAGAATATCTGTTAGCAACAACAATATTTTGGCCTATAAGAATGGATAAATATGTTGATTAGAAAAGAGGTACAAGATCAATTTTTATTTTATTTTGTAGATGATTATCAATAGGCACTACAAGAAAGGAATAGTTAAAACAAAAACATCCAATGTTACAATATTCCACTATCTCCGAACATGCATGAACTTCAACCTAAAACAAACATTTTTTTTTCCTACAAAAGTTCAATTGAAAGAGTTCAAATGCGTATCTTTGTAAATCAACATATATCTTAGTCTAAACAAAGTTGAACATCAAAAACACTTAGGATGATTATCTCAATGTACATCAACATTACTATCCTACAAGATTAACATCAACATCAATATGAACAAATATAATACAATGCAAAAAGATCAACCTCTGATGTAAAGATCAAACATCATTTGTGTCTTCAAATTCTTATCTTTCTTCTATCATGAAAGGTTAAAACCAATTACAACATTTCAATACAATCTATAACAATAATGTCAACCTACAACAAGATCAACCCATAATAACAATATAATTTACAAAATTAAAAAATTCCAAGCAAGCTTATATTTCAATATTCTAATTTTTCAAATGAGGTCAAGTCCAATGCTTGTAATAGAGATTTTTAAGTAATAGTTAACTTCATCAAAATCATATTCACTTAAAACTTAACATACTCCATCATCTGTATGAATTTCTCACTCCCACCATCTATTATTTGTATTCATAATGTATTTATTTCATTCATCCATAAACTTTGACTTCATACATCATACATATACTCATTAAAGTACCCTTGCACCTTATCCACACCCAAATTCCATAATATTTATCCCTTTCCATCCTTAAAATATTTAAAATGCAATTATAACTACTAAAACAGGAAACTACATGAAATTATATAAAGTCATTGTTTTATACTAATACAAGATTCTATAGGAAATAACTTAAAAAAACAAAGTGTTATATGAATTTAAATATGAAACTACTCCAAAACACACTATTTTCCAAATATTCACCATAAATATTATCGAAGGATAAAAAAAAAACCTATAACATAAAATGAAAAAAATCCTATAAGAAAAGATTCCACTCTTCCTTCTTCAACTATAAAATGATACTTTGTCTTCCTCTAATAATCTATAAGAAGCTCTTTTATAGAATAAAATACGATATAGACACTATATATAACCCTATATGAGCTCTATAATGTCATCAATAGCTCTAGGGGATCGTTCTCATATCTATATTTCCTATACAAATGAGTGAACACTTGCATGTCCATACAAGGAAGATGATTGTGTTCCACCAACTCCAAATTTAGTTATAATTAACCATTATAATTATAAAAATCCTTGTCAAGCATTGAGATAAGCCTAAAATATATATTTACAGGTCGGTATTTGAAGTTGTGATCAAAACAATCAAATAGTTAACAAGGTAATAAAAGTTAATCATCCTTGTAAGAAGTTTGGTGTGAAACATCACCTCGAAGAGGATGGAGATGATATTTTAAAACATCCTTATCGTTTTTAATTATTAGGGGAAGGTGCTAAAAACCACCAGAACACATCATCCCAAGGACAAATGGATGCATGATGAAGAAATAACATGTCTTTTCTGCTATAGACTTAGGTTTCATGACAATATAATGCAACTTTTGAATCCATTTATGACCCATATAGGATTTAGAAGCCATGTTGCATGCTACAAAGTTGGGTTTTAGAGAAAATGCATAACTCTAGAGACCACATTTGAGGGCTACACAAGTTGCATGATTGATGTGTAAAATATTACTCATGAAGTCATAATTTCAAACTCCTTTTCCTCTTCCATTATCATTGCAAATATAACTTAGTATTGAGAACCCTCACATTTGTGTTAGAGGTAGGCACCTAAGAGCCTGGCTCACATAATTTACTAGTTTCCATCTTCAGAATATTCTCCATGTCAAAAGGTTGCATCCTCAAAGTTTTTCTTGCAAGGAGATAATTATTCACACAAAGTTTTTTCAAATTTTCTGGAGATGCCATCTCCAAAAACTAGTACCATATTCAAAATTACACTTTTAGAAAATTATTGTAGAGGTCAAAACCAAGGAACATTGCACATAAAAATTTATCATTTTATATCCTTATATTTTTCACTATCTATCACTGTAAAAAAAATTTCTCTTATAAGACTATTTTACAAAAATATAACCTATTTTTTGCTTCGAAAGATAGAAACTTGATATTGACATAGAAACAAATTTGACCTTAAAAATCAATAATTCCAAAGGCCTATCACAAAAGAGGTAAAACACTTTTTCTAATTGGGAAACTGTGAACTCTATTTGTCTGAGATTTGAAAAATCAACAATGCTTACCATCTTTAGATGAAGTCAAACTTCAAAATATTTTCTCTCATAAGATTGAAAACCTAAGTTTTCTTAATATTATTTCCAAAAAATTGGGTTAATGTCAAAATTGTTTGTTTCCTCAAAATTGGAAAATCTACAATTTCTTATCTTTATCCACCTGTCCTCAAATTGTTTTGTTGTGAATAATTCAATCTATCAAGGATGCTCCATTATCTCAACTATTCTTCTATCCTAAGTTGAGTATTGAACCACATGACATTATCCTTTGTTTATTTTACTTTTGTTTTAGTATTTGGGGTTATTGAAGAATAAGTTTTTTTCACTTTCTTTTAGACTACATCCAAGAAAATGATATGAATTTATGACACTATAGAAGTTTCCACCTATATTCGGTTTCAATAGGAAGCAAAAAAGAGTCCCACCTACAACATCAAATCTTGTAAAGCATACCAAAAAGTTGAGACTTAACTAAAAAAATACAATACTTTGTAACCAAATCAACTCCAAAACACAATAATAAAAAACTATGTTAAAATTATCTTATTTAGGGTGATAATGTGTGTGTGCACACATGCACACACATGCACACATTATTTGGATTGGACCATTTTTTATTTTTCATCAATATTGATGCTTTTAGACTTGAAAAAATGGAGGTGGAATTAAATTGCAGAGTCATTTTTATTATTGGGTCCCAGTTTGGAGAATTGGGGTATGAAACCTTTCAGGGCCATTTTAACACATTAAATGACATTTTTTGGGAAAAAAATACTTTCTCTATGTCCAAACCCTATGAATTTGTTATATTTTCATATATCATTCCAAAAGTGTAAGAAAGATGTATAATATTCTGCATACAAAATTTATGCTTCTCAAAGATTCCATGTTAACCTTCACTAATTGTGCAAAAGCGTCTAGACATGCATTCACTATGAAGAATACTTTATAAGGGAAAAATTTGTAAGTTTGGTTGAGATTTGAAGGAGACAAGCCTAACCCTTAGTTGGATTTCAATCCATGATAAAACCAAGCCATTTAGAGGAGGAGGCATTCCATTTTATGCTATTTTATCTTTTTCCACAGTAGAGTAAAGAAACTAGGAGTGGGATTTAGAGAGCATAATAGTGGGTTTCATCTCTCTATAATAACCTAATGCCGCAAATATTTAGTAACTATATAGAGAGTTCCTCTTGCTTTATACTTGCATTATTTCGATATTAGAGAAAAGAGAGTAAAGAAACCCCACCTTCTAACTAGGTTTTTTCATGTAAGGGTTTCCCATATAAAATATTTTTCTTCATTGCAGATGGTGTTGAACTGTATCCTTATTCTCTGTTTTCCACATTTTATCTATTTCATGCATAACAGAAAATTATTAATTATCAAATATGGAATCTAAACAAATTTAACCTTCATAGTATATATTTTACTTTATTTTATCAAATCTATTGTGATGAACTTTCTAATGGAATATCCATGGTGTTTTATAGATCATACTAGTATGAAAGAAAGTTTTTTTGGAGAATCATGTGGGAAGTTTCAGGGGATATAGGAACAAATTTAAGCAAGAATTTGTAGAACCTTATCCATGGCCAACGATTTTATTCATAATAACCTCCTTGATTCGATAAAAAAGATATTCACGAGGATGAAAGCATATGCTACCAACATCAACGACAATATGAACCTCCTTATGGTATATTTAGCAAATAATCTTGGAATTGGATAAGATGGAGGTTCCAACTCAGAGGTTAGATCAAATGGAAAATTGAGGGACCATGAATATCTAGAAAGGATTCAAGGAAAGAACCAATAAAAGAATATTTGAGTTCGGTGCAATCAATAATGCTACTTTGTGATAATTCAATTCTTAGGTTAGAGTTAATCTAACTAATAAATGAAATGATTTTATTGATTAGAATTGAGTAATATAATTTGTTGTGAGATTGTGATTTATTTTTATTTAAAATGTATTTTTAAATACATAAATGGATTCAAGACCCTAAAAAAAACTGCAACGCTCAACCTATCTTTGTAGATTAAATAACTTGAATTATAAATTTTATTGATTAGAATTCAGAAATATAATTTGTTGTGAGATTGTGTTTTATTTTTATTTAAAATGTATTTTTAAATACATAAATGGATTCAAGATCTTAAAAAATCCTACAAAACTTAACCTTTGCAGATTAAATAACTTCAATTTTAAAAAAAATTGAGAAAATAATAAAAAGAATAATAATAAGCCATTTCATTTATTAATAAGAATACCACTATTTTTAAATTTATAATTTTTTTCTTTATTAATAAAAAACTATTTTAAAATATTCATAATTAAAATTAATATAATCTTTAATGGCAATATCATGTTTTCTTGTAATCCTGAAGTTTAGTGACCAGAAAATTACGTCTCATTGTCAGATGTTATATTCTTGCACGCTGCACATTGTTACCAACAGTGAATTTTTTTTCGTGAATCTGATGTTTTTGAAATTCTAACCCGCAAGTTGACATTGCCTTGGAAGAAGATCCACTAGGCAAGCAATGTATGTGGATGGAATTAGGTCCAGGTGCGTTGTATCTCAAGTTGCCCCTCTTGTTTTTGGATTAAGCTAACCATTCGACAGAATGCCTTTTGGGTTTTGTGCCCGCAACGACCAGCGAATCCCTCCGAAAAACGAGGGCCCTACGCCCCTCCCCATCTCCATCCGTCTCCATCCCATGACTTTACCATTTGAAGGAGCCTGTTTAGGAGCCATTCAATGTTTCCGTTTCCTCCCACTTATGCACGGGGGCAACCATGAATGCAAATGTTTTCTCGCGTTCCTCGAGTCGCTTCAGCCCACTCCGAACAGGTCCCTGAAAACCAGTCGAGGAAGGCACCAGAGCCGCGGTGCCATGATCTCGTAATCGACAGAACATTGAAATCCCCTATTACTCACCAGTTTGATTGAACGACAAAATGCGAGCCATCGCTGGAATACTACTGAAAGCTCGATGGAACAAAAGCCCTCGCTGGACCACTACTGAAAACCAGTCTGTTTTTTTTAGTGAATGTCTATTTTTTAATTCGATGTCTGTGTATTTTTAAGTGAGAATCCCCATTGCACCCACTCCACCATTATGGAAACTCACTTAAATAGATACTCACTGAAAAATGGTGAAGCAAGTGAAATGGGAATCAATAATTGCCCTTCCAGTGCAAAACCCTAAAGAAAAGCTCATCTTCTCTAGATCAGATTTAGATTGGTCTATTGTACAAGGAAAACACATGGACTCCTTAGATCGGATTGCAAAAATCCCTTCAACTAGAATTGGAGACTTATAAAGGAGAGGAAATGAACCCAGATGCTCCATGTTCTTTTACCCAGGTACAAAACAAACGCCCAGGCTCAAGGCCTACTGCTTCCTCGCTATATGAAGTGTAATTTTTTTTATAAATCCTACGTATATATGTTGGTATTAACAGTGCTCAAACAATTTTCATGGAATCATATGTATTGAGTTTTCAAACTTTTTTATGCAGCTATGCTTTTTCATATGGCCTCGATGACAAAAGGGGACAAGATGAAGTGAAGTGAAAATACTCATTTGTGAAAAAAAGGGGATGCCAATGCCATTTCATTGTAAAAATTATGGTTCAAATCCCTGAGGTTGCGATAATAACATATAACATGTATGAGCATGTAGATAGCTAAGGATTGCCTTGTCATGGCCAAGATGACACCTCAGGTCCTGCTAGGGTGCTGCATCAACCAAAGTTATCAAGGGACATGGTTTCCTATGTAGAGATTTGTTTCTTCTTGGATGTGCCAGTTGACTATGTTTGAAAAATGCATGTTAAAAAATATATTGACATGGATGTTGTAGCTAGAGATAGGGATTTCTTTTTGTGAAGGAAAGATGTTGTTAACATATATAATCGTCTAATGAAAGGAAATTATCAGTTGCATAAAAAGGATGAAATGAGTATGAACCTTTGGTATAGGAAACACCCAAATGATTTATTTATTTTTAATCAAAAGTCCAATGGTGGAGATGTCCCTTTTATAGTTGGAATTCAGACGAAGTGGATGTTGGAGACCATGGTGAAGCTATCAAATAATAGCCTAATAGCCATGGATTCGACATTCAACATGAATACGTATGGGGTGAGTGTATTAAGAATGATTGATCTAGTACAATAACTTGATTAATAATGATTGATGATCTGAAGTTGATGATTTATATGAATTTGATAGTATAATTGTACACACTCGTCATGTTTGATCACCAAAAAAGTGGGGTGTCATTTGCATGGGTGGTGGCATCTCATAATACATCACAGAACATTTCGCTATGGTTGGAGCAGCTCATGCATAGGTGTCACCAAGTTGATCATAGTTGGAAAGTTAATGCTTTCATGGTTGATGATGCATTGGTTGAAATTGATGCTTTAATGTAACTTCAATATTCTTATTTTACAATACAACTTTTATTTATTACAAAAATAACATGCTTGAAATGAATTGAATGTGGCAGGAGAATCACAAGGTGCAATGTTATCTTGTGTGTTTGGCACATACGTCGAGCATGGCTAAAAAATGTGAATCAATGGGCCAGTAATCCAAAAATAGAAAAAGAAATGTTTAGTGAATTGGGTTTAATTATGAATTATTGTTCCAATGTTGAAGTGAGCAATGCAATTAATGCTTTCTTCAACAAATTTTCTAATGAGGAAAATTTCCTAGACTATTTCCACAAGAATTGGGTTGTTGGTGACAAGATTTGTAAGATGAAAAACTCTTAAGTTACATTTCTCTTTTTGGTTTGAAATATGGATGAAATATCTTTGTTAACCCAAATTTATGAAATTAGGGATGTGGGTCAAAGGTTGTCGAGATTTTCCCCATGCAAATTAGGAGACAAATAATGTTGTGGAATCATATCACTATTACCTAAAGACAAAATTTCTATCTGATAGAAGAAAGAAATGTTCTCATAGGATGGATTGTTTGATATCTGTTCTTCTAACAAATGTTGAACCATGTTATCAGTTTAAGGAAATTTTAAAAAAGGAAGGATTTTTAAATACTTACAAGAAAGAGAAACAGTTGGAATCATCAATGGAAAAAGCAAAAAGAATTCCAGATAGTGATTGCAGCTCTCAATCGCAAATGTCTCATGCTTTTTGGGTGAGGAGTCAATATAAAGTTAATAAGTAATATCTTGTCACTTGTCATCGTACTAATTTCATAACTTGTGATTACCCATGGTCTATTCGTGGCAACATATGAAAGCATGCCATAAAGGTGGGTTGGTTGTGTTCTGGTTCAATGGCTTCAAACCAATTACAAAATAATCAAAGCACAACTGAGTCATACAATGACCCTCCTGAGATAACGATAGAGCAATATCCGATCTTCCTGAATATGCAAACACAACTTCCATGGATAGTCACAATGTTGATGTAAATGTTGAACAAATTGAGATGGCCAAGGAGGAGTTATTTAGCTACTTAGACCTAGTTCAAAACAATCCTCCTGCTACTTTGACCAAGATTGAACAATTGATTGCTTTAGTTAAAAATTGTTGGATGACGCCAAAAATTTTCATATTATGGATTATGAATTCACGTGTGGATTGGGTGCTTTTGAGTTGTCTTTGAAGAGGAAGAAGAGTTTCCTAAGCCCAAAAAAGAGAAGAAAAACAAGGCAACAAAATGCAAGATTGGAAATTGACTTGAATATCTTGGCAGATGAAGATGAACCATTTCATTTTGAACAACTCAACAAGCGAGGTCGCCCTCGCGCCAACAATGAATGCTTTTCCAGGTTTCTTGTGCACGTTTTTTTTTTTTTTAATTTGAATTTAATATTTATTCCTGTATTAGCTGTATTTGATGTATTAATGTTTTGTTGACTATGTCCATGTATGTTTGATAGGTGGTGAGGATATGGTTGGAGATTTCTCTAATTTGATGGAATTTTCATTTGAGGTGATTAAATAACTCCATGCATTTACACTCAGTCTTTTAATATGTTGATTATTTTGTAAGTCATGAAAGATAACTTTCAAGTGGTTTTGCATACTTGCATAGTTTCATATATTAGTGTGCAAACAATAATCTAATATATAAATTCGAATAAAAACAATGGAAATGTAACAAAATTATTAGAGGAACTGCAATGAAATTGTAACTAAACATGTCAGACACAATTTTACCAATTTTTTATAACTAACAAAACAAACTGGAGAGTTATATATTACAACATCAAATATAATGTGTTTTCTGTCTATGAGTTGCTGCAATGGTGAGCCAGTGTTGCAGCAACGGTGAGCCAGTGTGTCAGCAATTGTGAGCTAGTGTGTCAACAATGGTGGCCCAGTCTGTCAATCTGAATCTGTGGATGAATGGGGACATTCATGAAGATTTCTTATACAATAATGACTATGTCCTGGTTCATCGGGACGAAGATACCCTCCTGTCTCCATAATTACATTCCAGCAATCAGATTCATTTTTTTTTGTCAGCGTATATTTCTTTTTATATACCCTTGTTGGAAGCCAGATCATTGGATACTGAAATCTAAGACCTATCCAGTGATTCCCACACTGTCCCATAGCAATAATATATTGAGCAACCCTTGTTAAGGTTGTATTTAAGTTGAGGTAGTTAAATGGATCTTTATTTCGGGGTTGTTTTCCCATGCTATCCCACCTTGCTTTACATCCTCCCTGTCTTAGAATTTACAGGAGAAATAATAAATTTACCGAGAGGAACAAAAAACAACAAAATAGCTAGAAACAAATCATAAACATAAACACATATGTTTATCCGGGAAAACCCCAAACTCCGGGGAAAAACCCAATCAATGAAATTTCATTAACCATTGGCCACAACCCTGGCCAATCCAGCCAAGTGAGCCTTCACCGCTCACCTCCAGGCCTACATTACAATGAAGTCTTCCTAGCCTTTTATAGGCTCCATTACATGCAATACCATGGGCTAAAACCATGGGTGCACAATACCATGTGCCTCAAAACCACTGCTATTTACCCTAGTCAACATTGACTCTATCCCCAGTCAAGTTTACCTAACAATTCCCCCCTTAAACTTTACTTGGGGTTTCTTGACTAAATCCAGCCAAAATTTCTAAGTGAGACAACTCTACTCACTCTAGCTCTTCCCCCCTTAATTTTTTTTTTTTTTAACCCAGGTAATTGTTAATTTGACATCCCCCCTATCACCTAGATCTAACCCAGACTTTACCAGTGATTACCCAGGGGTACACATGCCATACCAGGTCTTACAACAGTATGCCCATTTACATGTAATAAATTAACTCCATTATAATAATAACATTTTTTTTTGTTTCATTGTTACTGTCTTTGTACATATGAAATTAATGTCCATATAAAAAGAACCCATCTACCGGATTACATGGGTCAGCAGTCTTTGTAACCGCCAGTCCTCTAGGAGTTATCTTCAGATACATGGTTCATCAATTAATTAATCCACATGCACATATCCTCTCTCATTTTGATAGACTTTGCTCTCCTAGCACCTAGCACAACGAAATTCAATGGCTCTGATACCATTTGTTAGAATTTACCGGAGAAATAATAAATTTACCAAGAGGAACAAAAAAACATAAAATAGCTAGAAACAAATCATAAACATAAACACGTATTTTTATCCAGGAAAACCCTAAACTCCGGGGAAAAACCCAATCAATGAAATTTCATTAACCATTGGCCACAACCCTGGCCAATCCAGCCAAGTGAGCCTTCACCTCTCACCTCCAGGCCTACATTACAATGAAGTCTTCCCAGCCTTTTATAGGCTCCATTACATGCAATACCATGGGCTAAAACCATGGGTGCACAATACCATGTGCCTCAAAACCACTTCTATTTACCCTAGTCAACATTGACTATATCCCCAGTCAAGTTCACCTAACACCATGTGCCTTAGTTTCCAATAATTCAATCTGGCGTGCACAATATTCAATGGTCATCTCCTTATTCTTGGAGATAACCTCTGCTACTTCTGGACAGTTGATGGATTTTTGATGTTCTTCTATCACCTCCACAGGTTTGGGATGTTCTAATTTAACCCACAGAAGGCTCTCGGAATTATGAAAATAAATGTTCACATCATCCAACCAACTGGCCTGATTTCTCAAATATGATACAAAGGCTCTCAATTGGACATCCCCTATAGAATGGTTTGGATTCCATTTTGTATTATAAGGTACCAAAAAATTATGTTGGTACAGTTCATAGAGAAAGTCTCTATCTTGATCACGAATTGTCATATATGCCTCCAAGAAACCATCACTGCTTTCAACCTTGAGAGGGATATTTTGGATGAAAGAATTCTTTGTAAATATCAGGAATTTTTCAATCAAGTACGTGTTGTAATTGGTTGAAGGAGCCCTGCAACTGAGCACACCATCCATTAGTTGTACGATTTCTTGCTTATCCTTCTCCAACTTGGTCACCCTCCTTTCCAGCTCATCCACTGTTTTTTTATGTCTTCGTAAAACTTTGTTTTTATATTCTTCGCATATCTTTCCAAGGTCAGGAAATGATTTGTTGTGCATACTGTAAGGTATTAGGTGTCTCAGATATGCATATTTAGACAGTTGTAATTTATCCTTTGGTTCCTCATCATCTTTTTTCTCACCAATGTATTTGGTCAGTTTGATCTCTAGTTCCTCATCCTCTGTTAGTTTCATATCTGGTTTTTGTTCCTATGTGTCTATACCCATTTATTTTGTTACTTTGATATGTAATTCATGTTCCTTTGTATGGATAGTTGTGATTTTGGTATGGGACTCTGCAACTTCATTGTCATCAGTCTTTTTTTTCCAAGGGGTATATCTTGTTGGACCCTTGGAGAACGAATACCTATGTCATCAATGGGTATGGACTCTGCAACTTCAATTTCATCAGTCTATTTTTTTATAAGGGGTATATCTTGTTGGACCCATGGAGAAGGAATACCTATGTCATCAATGGGTATGGACTCTGCAACTTGGGCCAAGCAATCTAATCTATCAATTTTTTTTTTGTCTGAGCTCATCTATTAGGGATTTAACTTTGATATGTAGTCGTATGTTTTTCATCTACAGAATCCTACTCTTCCTTAACAATGAAATATATAGAGGAAGATGTTTACAGGTACTTACTTTTGCAATGTTCTTCTTTGTCAATTCTGGTGGTTTAGTTGGTTTTTCCTCTTGATCATCCCCATACAATTCTGGTTTTTCAGTTGGTTGATCCTCCTGATCATCACCATCCAATTTTTGTTGTGCAATTGGTTGGTCCTCCTGATCATCCCCATACAATTCTGGTTGTGCATTTGATTGGTCCTCTTGATCATCCCCAAACAATTTGGGTTGTGTAGTTGGTTGGCCCAACACTTTTTCCCTATACAATTGTTGGTACTCCTCTTCATCCGCATACAACATTTGAATTGAGACATACTTACACATTACCCCCATATTGGGTTGTAGAATGTGCCTCTCAACGCAATAACATAAAAAAATTCTACTGTTTTTCATAAAATAAATCCAGTTGAATTTTCATTTTTAGTAAAATAATATCATATTAACTTGGTTAAAGTATTCATGGATTAAATTGTATATATTTTTTTATTATAAAATCTAAATTATTGGATGATGGGATTCACATAAGGATTTGACATTCCTTTTACAGAGGCTTGATTGATATTAATAGCTCAATCGATCCATATAGCTCGATCGATCACCTAGTTAACCATGTAAATGGATCGATTGCAGGTTTAGGAAACCCTTGATCGATCTATTTGAATTTAAAATTGAAGTGCTCGATCAAGCACTTTAAGCAGTCGATCGAGCTTTTGAGGCCCTTAAAAACATAATTTTAGCACCCCTTTTGCAAATTTATTTACAACGCCATTTTGTACCCTAGTGGGCTTAGGGAAATTTTTTTCCTTAGATGGCAAAGTTGATCATGTTGGATTCATGAAGGAATCCTCTATCTATTGGAATATGAGTTTGATACTTTTCAATTCATATGATATTTTTAATCTACTTTCTTTTAAACATAATTCTTGAATTTTTTTTTCGATAGTTTTAAAGAGGTTGAATAAAATATCAATGAAATAAAATACACACAATGAAAAAATCTCAAAAAATACCACTATATTCATTTACGATTCCTCTTCAAAAGGGTGACCTTGGTTTTTCAATTTATTTAAATAGTTGAAATAAAAATTACGCGAACACACGTGTGTGCAAAATACAATTGAAATATTACTTCGACAACTTTGAAAAATAATAAAAAATATAATTTTGCATAAAAATATATATATATGAAACTTAGTTATCTTCGTGTAGATCATATATATATATATATATATATATATATATATATATATATATATATCATTTTAAACTAAGTTGTGCTACGCGAACACACACACATACCTCTTAAAATGTGTGAAAAATTGCAAGGACAAGAATTTCATTTAATGAAAATTGACATATTATACAACACTAAAATGTTTTGCAAAAAATATCATTAGGAAAACAACATAATTCTCCATAAATTGTCTTTTTACTCCGAATCAAAATTCACAATGCTTATATTACTTTTGAGGGCTTCAATTTGATAAACAAGTAGAATTTTGAAATTTCATCGCCACATTTGGCCCAAAAGTGTAACCCATCTTCATGCATTCATGCTAATATATATTAAATTTTCAAAAATTATATATACATATAAACATATATCCCACTTTATCCAAATAAGGGTGAGATATTCCTTATCATCATAGTTTAAAGATTTTATATTTTGACGCATTTTAACGCATATTTTCTTATCAATTTCATCTAAAATCTGGCCAGAATTTTTTTTACAAATTTGATTTGTTATATGTACAATCCAAGTGCTCATGGAATATTCAAGGAATTGAATTCATTTATGCATTCAAAAATACAACTTATGTAAAGGAAAAATCTTATCACAATAATATTTGTACAATTCTAATGAAAACAGTTAAAATGTAGAATGTTTAGAGTCCACCTTCCTTATGTATCATAGAAATAATCAATCGTAATTAGTTCATGGATAAAATATGTCTTACTACTAAGACTTAAACTAGGTGAAGAGTATATATAATCTCATAGAAAAATTATATATATATATATATATATATATATATATATATATATATATATATATTCAAGCTTGGTTTCCCATAGGCCTGTCCCATTCCTCTTCTTTCCCCATTCTAGGATCAAGGGTTCAACAAAAAGGAATGAATGAAAAAACAAGGATAGAGAAAAATAAAAAAAAAATTATTAGAAGAGAAAATAGAAGTTTGATAATTTCATGACTACTTATCATTCTTATTCTTTTTTAGGGGAACTCGAGGATTTTTCATAAGGGATATAATTGTGATCACAATATGAAATTAGATTCCATCTAGGGCTAATTCAATCTCAAGGATGACAAATGCAATCCTTATTTCATCTTTTGTGCATCCCACTAAACCCATATAAGGGTGAGATATTCCTTATATATGAAAAAAGAATCAACCATACAATTCTCTCTCAACACTCAAGCAAGACCTAGTTAACTGGAAATTTGAATATGTATAATGGATATTGTTGTATGGAGGGGGTCCCTTATGACATAAAAACAGGTGTTTCATATATATATATATATATATATGAAAAAAAACAAGAATACGTTTTTTATATTTCTAAAATATGTGTTGTGAGTGCAACTATAACATCCTTTCCATCATTCACAAGGGCCAATTCTATTTTTTTTTTTTTCTACTCCTAGTGGCATTTTTAAAATTCCTTTACATTTATCCTGTTGCTCTTATATGTGTAAATATACCAAAAAACATGTAAAATAGGGCAACATTTGAAATTTAACATTTTATTTATCTAACACAAGTCGTCTCATTTTTGTACCTGACTTTCCTTTCTAAGGACTGGCTATCTTGTTCAAGTTTGGGTCTACTTGAGCTATTGTCGACACTTTTGTACTTGAAAAGGAGGGATTATATGCTATTGTGTCCACTGTAGTGCGGAGAACTTCTATTTATTGATAGATACTTAATATATCATATTTGTTTCTTTGAATTAAGGTAGTCTATTGCATAAGAAAATCCATGACTATCATGATATTAGAGGTTGTTTTATTGAATTTTAACTACATTGCAAGGAGTTCCTCTTGTAATTGGTTAAGTTGTTCCATCACTTATTAGATTTCAAGTCTAGAAAATTTTGTCATCACTATGTCATCTTCAGGACCAAAAAAATATGACTAGATACCTGCAAATCAACCTCCATCTCAATGAATTCACCAACACTAATACATATTAAAGAGGGTCTGGTCTCTCTGAGAAATTAGAAATTTTATACGTGTATCGAATCCCATCCAAATTAGATAACAAAATTTCTCAATTGCTTCTAAACTTGATGCTTTAATCCAATGTTGGTATTCTATCTAAGTGAGATGACGAAGTTTCCTTAATCCAATTCCTAATGATTGTCATGGGTGTGAATTCATCCTAGCTCTGCCACCTATAGTAATCCCTTTGTCTATTTAAATTAGTTGTCTTTCCAATTGTTTCAGGGCTGATATAGAGGCCCTATATGTTGGCTAGTTGGATTTGTACCCCTTCAAAGTTGAGCACTTAAAAATATGGAAATACACACAATGGTTTTGAAACAAAAAAGTGGAAAATTATAAATTCTCACCACATACCTTGTGTCTAGAGTTACTATTTGCGCTTTGTGCTCAGTGAATTATTGTTATTTCTAGCTAGTTTGTAAAAATAGGTGAACAACCTACTTCTTCGAGCTATACAAGGCAGTTAGTTTTTGAAAAAAAAATTGACTTGGCTCCCTACATCATGGATCATACTTTTAAAAAATGATAAATATTGCCACTAAAGCTTCAAATTCTAGTCTGTCACTACATTTTGGTGTGATATCGGAAGTTGATCAACCAACTTATGTGCAAGAGATATCATGAAAAAGTCTGATATCCTTCATTTTCTCTCTGCTGCTATATGTGTACTTGAAGTTCCCACTAGTAACATGATGGTGGATTGAACCTTCATTAACTCTCCCTTGTGTGTTGAGGTCTCAACCAAAAACATAGTTTTCATTACGTCATGCACTCCTTCACCTGATGCCCTGGAGTGGTACATACCCTATCCTAAAATGGTGTTTTGCATCAAAGTATTTGAAGAGATATTTTGATGCATCTCATCCTCCTATCCATTTTCACTGTGAATTTAATTATTGCATGTTGTGAGGGCCTAAAGCTTTCCATTTGACACCTCCCACTTAAGCCATGGATGCCCTCAGGCTTGGTCATAGTTCTCATGGGATGTGACATATTCCTATGATATTTTTAGTTTTTAGTTCTCGCATTAGTAAAGTTACTCCAACATTATCTAATGCATCGACCAACTAGTTATGTTGCCTTACTATGTGGAAAATTTCTAGAGTTTCAAACTGGTTCAAGATGCATGATATGTTTTTTTATCAAAGCCTTCAAATGTAGATCCTTTGAAGTGGATTTTTTTATAATACTTTGAATAATTATCCTGGAATCCCCAATGATCGTAATATATTATATCCTTAGATTTTTAGCCAACATTAGTCCTTGAAAGAGAGAGTATGATTTAGCTTGGTTATTGGACCTCTTCAAAGTCCTCATGAAAAGGCCATTTCATTTTTTTCACCGGGATAAAATTTAACCCCTCCCACTCTTACTACCCATCAAATTATATATCATACTAGACAATGACATTAAAATTTAACAATTGTTATTATTTTCAGAGAAATCTTTAGGTGATAATCACATATGAAAAGACTTTTTTCGAATCAACCAGTGTGGTTCATCTTGTCCTGAAGATAAACCACACTGATTAATTCGAAAGGCATTAACCAAGTCTTTTTATATGTGATTATCACCAAAACAAATATCTTTACATAAATTATAAATTACATAAACCAAATTTCAAAAATTATTATTATTATTTATACTTAAATTAAAAAAAAAAAAGAAGACGACATTGTGACAATTTTTAATATAAAGTTTACCTATAATTACACAACATTAAAATTGTTATATAACTTCATACATGTAAAAATTACATTAAAAAATGGCCACAATACCATGCTATAAAGTAAGCTTATTTTATGTATTGTGTAAACTTTACAATAAAAATTTACATAATACTAGCTTCGCACAATCCTATCTGTCCTTTAAAGTTTACCTCCTCCCATAGTTTGTCATTGTACTCTTACCAAAAAGGCTAAATAAACGGAACACGTAAAAGATTCAATGATACTATAAAGTTATGAAAATCTTAGTACATGAGATTAGGGATAAGAAATCATGAGCTCAATATATGAAATTTGAGATAAGGGATATTCAGTTTTATATATATAGTTATTGTACTCCACTAAGAATTGAATAAATTAAATAATTGCAATTTTTATCAAGTTTTATATTGAATGACACCATGATTTTATGAGACTAGTATATAAAGTTTGGGATAAGCGTGAATTTTATATTGAATCATATAATTTCAATTTTATATTAATTTCAATTTAAGGGAATGAGGATATCTTGCTTTTTTTAAATGAGGATATCTTGATTTTTTCTTAATTGATTGTAATTTAAGGGGATGAGGATTTTTTGGTTTTTTTTAATTGATGGTCTAGATTCATTTTTAATATAATCTTCTTAGCATATGTCTCATGTGAATTTTTATCAGATGCTTATTAATGATTGTAGTGTGATAGAGAGTTTGTTAGGTTGCGTTTAATTTTAATAAATTAAAAAAAAATTGATGTCTAAACGGGGAGAAGATTCCTCCCATGTGGCTCCCCCCACCAATTTCCTAAGGATTTTCAAAGCATATCTAATTTTAGAAAAATATTCTTATATCTTGGTTGTAAAGGATAGAATCTCTTCAACACTTGTGTTTTTAATCAAGACTTAGGATTCTTAAGGGTAAATCAAAATTAATAATAATATTTTTGTTGCAATAGGTTTTTTGTTATATATTTATCAATTGTAAATACAAATAAAGTCTTAGGCAATATCAACCATATTAATATTTTTATTGTGCTTGTATTAGTTGGGATAAAAAAATAAATAGTAAAATGGAATATAGTGGCTTTTCTTTCTTTTTGTTGTTAATTTTAGAATTCCCCAAAAAAATTAATTTCGTTATTGTCACTGTTACTGCAAAATAAATTATATAAATAATTTTTGTTGTTGTTGTTAAAAGTTATAACTAGCAAGTAACGCCAGAAAGTAGAAAATGTGAAAAACAATAATTAAATCAAATATATAAAAATGTTAGAATCCGAACTCACTAATGTCAATATTTAGCTTCACTCTAATGTTCCTTATTTTTATTCATTCATTGAATTCTTTGTAAGTATCAACACAATAAACTATTCTTTCATATTTTCTTTCATCTTTATTATATTTATGGTAAAACTTTTAGATTCAAGGCATCCCATAATTTCCGATGAATTTTAGCTAAGCAACCTCAAACAACCTTGAAACTTATGAGTCTGCTTCAAACACATTTCATGACAAATAAGTGACAACACATCAAAATGAAAATCATATTATATTCTAGATTTTTCTAGCACAATATTTAAGATGACAATTAAATTAGAACAGTGTAGAACCCTGAAATGTCAACCATTAACTTATTAAAGACAAGATTATCAGCAAGATAACTCTTTCCCTATCATAAGATACAGGAAAGACATGGACATTCAAAAATAGCATAAGATAACTGCTAAAAGGAAAGAATTACAGTAACATTCAAGTTTCGAAGCAATCCAAAAGTTACCTGCGATCCCCTTATATTTGTCACCCGACCAACCCTGAGGAGGTTGTGCAGAGTTAACCGTCATTTTATTTGAAGGGGCTCTGAAATCCTTTGAAAGAAAAATATTCTCAAAACGTTGTTCAGCATTATCATGATGATTATTAGCTGACTGTGTTCCATCTACATAACCTTTTTGAAACCCCCCTTTATAATGTCCCTGAGCGTCTACTGTTGAACTGCTGCCAACCTCTTCACTGAATGGGATAGCTTCCCTGAGCTGCTCCAGATTAATATCAGAGTCTTCATTTCTAATAGGCTTTCTAGACTGTCCTTTCTGTGAACTACTTTTTGAGGGTATAATTCCAGATGTAGCTTGTTCATCATCAAGATCCTCACAACTTTCTTCATCAATGCTTTCAGAATCCATTGTGTCCTCTTCATCACTGCTCAACATTTCTTCAACACCTCTATCCAACAGCCACAAAGAATCTTGTAGATCAGAAAAACTTCCACCTATTCCATCAAAATAATCTTTTGCGGTTTCTTCATTTATATCTGATTTGTTGTTTCTTCATTTATATCTGAGGAATACATAATTTCATCCTCCCGTGAACTGTCAGATAACTCAGACAAGCTAGTGGAAGAAATTTCTGCACTTGTAGCTTTCAATATACTCACTATTACATTATTAGATTGGCCATGCCTTTCTGCACTGTCCTCCGTGTCCTGTTCCAACATTCCACTATCTTCCTCATTTGAAATTGAAACATCATCAGTATAAATGTGCATACCTCCAATCACCCAAAATCCTTTTTCTTTATTTCTATCTGCATTCTTCTCCTTTTTTCTTTTGGATTGCTTCTGAATTTTTTGTTGAATTGTCTGTTTCTTAATTTCATTAGGCATTTCCTGAGCTCTGTAACTTGGTCCACCTTCATGTTTTGTGTCAGGTCCATTCAGATCATCTGTTGCTGCATTAATTAGTGTTTTCTCTACACTGTATCCTAATCCCAAACTACTTTCTCCACTTAATTCAATATCTGTGCTTTTATTGTAAATAGCATATTCTAAGACATGCCCTTTACTAGGCTTTTTGTCAAGAAAGACTGCAACATGAGTTTTTGAGGGCAGAAGGACAATGACTAGACAATTACTTGTGGTAACTTGCACTTCAGCTATTGAATGTATAATCTCCTGAGACCAATCACCAGAGATGAATTTTGTATTGAAGTTGATATAATCACCCTAAAGTAAAAGCAAACTCAAATTTCTAAAATCTACTAAATTCTAGACACATTTGCATTAGAATCAGTGTACAGTTGTAAACACACAACAGAGGTTGTAAGAACTACCACAAAAAACTTCAAACTCTTCAATTCAAGTGAATACTTAAGTTATTTGCAATTGGATTACAACAATTATATATAAATTGAAATATAAGAAGTAGAACCACCAAATCCAATGGAATGTATAAATGAACGGCTGAAAAAAAGATATTAATAAGGATGGGTATGTGTATCATTTATTCCTCATAAAAATATGTTAGAAAGAATTAACAGAAAATTTATTGTTTGCAATCAAACTGATATGCTCTAAAATAGCTTGCAGCTTTTACCAAATCAAAAGGAGACGGCACGGCTGTGGCACTCTCAACAGGATAAGTATAGGCAATAATAACTTCTTCTTATTTTTTTTAAATCTAGGATAATCGGTAACTGGTGAGAGTTTTCCTGAACAATGCCCAGGATCAAATTCTACTGGCTGCCACTATAAACCTAGGCTAGGTGCAACAGCCTGCAAGCCACACAATAGCAATTAACTTATGCCTCAACAAGAGCCGAGATGTCCACTATGGGGTCGCCTACTCTTCTAGCCAAGACACGACAGGCCATATACTCAATGAGATTTGAACCTCCGTCTTGTGGGTTTCACCCAACAAAACTTACTGTTAAACCACATGTCACTGTATTAGGCAATAACTTTTTTTAACTTTCGTCTAACCAAATTTTTAACTTTTTTCTAACCTAAGGTAATAAAGATACTTGTACTTCAGACACCCATACTGCATATACTTTATGGTAAAATCTCTCCCTTTTACCATTAAACAAAGACGGAAAATAACGTAAAAAATGCATAACTAAGTCATGACAATCAATCAATTTCAAAAATAACAAATAAATATATAATAAATGTCACCGAACCTAGTGTGCTTGAAGGCAGCAGTTAAAGCTCCACCCACCCCACAACCAATAGTAATTATTTAACCCAACTAATCTTCCTACCTTTTCAATAAACCTAAAAATATATTACAAACAGTATAATTCATTTTGATAAATATCTTCAACAAATCTAAAAATATATTACCAAAATTAAAATTATTTGTATTCAATAACATTAATATTAAATATATTTAAATTTTAAATTTTACTCCCATCCCATTTTTACACATTTTTATTTTATAATTTAATTCTATAAAATAATTTTGATTCGCCATAATAGAAGAATCCATTACATATCAGATTAACATTTTATACCATATAATTTTATATTTAAAAAATCAAATAAGCATTTTATACAATATCTTACAACATCATTTATATCAAAAAAAAAAATTAGATTTGATAATTTGAAAAAAATTCATTCATATCTAATATTAAATTTCATTAATTAAATCTTTAAATTACTATCAATAATATCATGTCACGCCATTTAAAGGATTACATAGTAATGTGACGGGCATGCATATCTAGTAGATGATTAATCAATAATGGTATTAAAACCTTAAAATTTAGGTTCTCGAAATGAAATGCAACTTTTAAACAAGTTAAAGATCCATATAATGTAAATATCATTTAAATAATGTAATTTTTATATTTAAATTAATAATTAAATAATCTAAAAATAATAATTTAAAAAATGATTTTTTTAACAAATTTAAATTTTTTAATAAATTTTAAAAATATTTTATATTTTAAAAATTTCCATACCATTTAATAATTTAATAAATTTGTAAAGTACTTTTAAATAAGGTGTTCAGGAAAAAAACTCCCTTGGCATGCAATACATATATCAATTCCTTATGTCACCTTTTCTTTGGGGTTTGAGGTAATAGAGAGCAATTAAGTATCACATTTGTTGCATTAAGTATTACACTTGTTGAATGTTGAGATTTATGTCATATTTTTATTTAGGAAAATCAACAATATAGGCACCAAAAATGCATTTTTCAGAAAATTATGCTATAACAGTCAAGAATAGTCCATGGATCCATTATTTTATACATTATATCAACTAAATATACAAGGAGATCAGAAACAAACCATTATAACTTAGTTAAACATGCCTCCCAAGCCCAGAAAAGCCCAAAAACACTACAACCCCATGACTACTGCAACACAGAAATTCTGAAGCAAGTGATAGCGCAATTCAATGAGGGTTTATACTATACAAATAGAGAAACAAATGGATCTGCTGATACATTACTCAAGAGAGCTGAAAAACTGGGATCTAGCCTCTTTTACACAATTCCAAGATAACCCGGCAAGGGTTTCTTGATAGACATGAGATACAAGAAGTATATGTTGCAGATCTATGGCTGAATCACGTTGTCTAACTGAAGCTCTGCATAAATATGGTTGAAAATACAAAGAAATAGATGTAGCTCCTCCTTACTAGCTCTCCGGGTGAAAGGTTGATCCTTTCACTAGGAAACTAGCTCACAATCAGGGGTTTTGACCCTTCCACTGCAACACCATGAAAAATAATGCAATTCCTCAAGGAGACTGCACTATGGCTGTAGGTGACTGCTTGGCCCAATGCCAAATGGTGGAAATGAAGCCCAGAATACTCCTCTCAGATTTCCTCAACAAGTCCTCCAAGGAAGGGTGGGGAACTCCCGCATGAGAATACCCTTGTACTAAACAGTACAACAAACCCAACTAAACAATTGAAGCATGCAATAAGTCATAAGACTCAAACATAAACAATATTTTGAATTCCTCTCATGGTTTCCATACCTTGCCTTATATTCTTGGTGAGCTCCCTCACCTTGGGCCCCACTCATTTATGAGGTTACTTCAATGCAAAGACTCCTCCTCCAAAACTACGTTGTCTCCACTAGTTCCACTATATCATTTACAGTGTTGCTTGATTTGGTCAACCTTGACTTAGTATCCATGCATTATCTCCTTTCACACCCAAGGTGGCTTTATTTTGACTATCTAAACTGATCCACATTCACACTGGGTCATCTCTATTAATGATTTACCCCCTCCATACCAGCGTTGTTGACTTGGTCAAACTTAACCTTGTCCACATGCATTATCCCCTGTTCACATATGAGGATGCTTTATCCAGCTATGAAGATGATCCATTTTCACATGAGAAGTGGTTTTATTACTAATAAATATATTTAGGGGTCTCCCTACCCACTTATTCCTCAAACAAGAAAAAAAAATTAGATTCTGATATTCCAACTAGTTTCATGCTAATTTAGGAATATTACAATCCTCCCCTCCCAAATGTTTCTTTTCCTCAAGCAACTGCAAAGGTACTGCAAAATCTCCAATGGATATGTCTCCTCCCAAGTATATAAGTTAGCCTTTGGTAGATAAACCAAATAGCTATCATCATGAAGAAGTGGGAGATATATGGAAAGAGTTATATGTTGTCCATTGGCCTCCTTAAGGCATGAGAGATGGTAAATGTTAGGTGCCTCAACCCCAATAAGAAATTCCAATCTCCATGCTATCATCCAAACAAAGTGAGCCATCCTTGGTAGCTCATAGGAACAATCAGCACTCCCCTACTCCTGCAATGTATAGGGGCTACAGAGTTGTAAAGGAGAGATCAAGTTATTCAACTCACGTTGTCTCTCTCTCCATTTATGGTAGATACGGAACTGTCAGTCTTGGGCTACAATAATATGGTCATTAAGAAGCCAAAAGGTATTTGGAATCTCATGATCCCACTCTTTGGTTCTAGGAACTTCTCTTACCCAATTTACACCACATATAGTGAATAGAGTATTATCATCATATGGGTTCCAAAATAAATATGGACTAAGTGTCACATGACATAATGGATGGTGACCATAGCCCCTCAAGTGATTCCAACGTTGTTCTTCTCCTAGCTGTTTCAAAACATGATATGATAAGTGGCCATCCAACAACCTACTTGCTACCATAAGCTTCTCAAAAGCTTGAAAATAGTAAAGGACATTAGGTGTTGGCTGAATATGAACCAAGAAAAACATGTCTTTCCCCAAGCCCTCCATGAATTGGTTATTCCCATCATTGAATGTAGTTCCAATAGGACCATGATACCCAAAGAGAGGTTTTCCCTCTTATGGAGTAATGTGCTACAAATGCATGGTAAAGAAATGCACATACATTGTTAATTGATAAATAAGCATCAAAAGAAAACCCTTACCATGTATTGTATACAAATTGGTGAAGAGGTCCATACATGATCCTTCCCATTTCTCCATCAAAAGGGAAAGTGATTGTAACAACCTTGCGAGGTGGTTGTTCTTCTCCTCAAACATCAAACAAGCTACATATCTTTTGATATGTTGGTGAACATATTCTTTGAGATCCTCCCAATAGAATCCCTCCATGATGGTGTGATAAGACTCAATTGAATCTACATGTCTTGAAAAGAGTGCCTCATAAGCTAAATGTAGAATCTCCTTCTTGAGCTTTGAGTCTTTAGTCAAGTAGATTTGATCATGAAAATAGATGACTCCATCAACCACTCTATACCTCCTATCCATCACTTGCTCATCAAGAACCTTACATGTAAAGAGGTTCTTGGAATATTCCACCAATAGTTGGGACTCCCAATATGGATCTAGGCTTCCAAACAATGACAACACTGTTGAAATCTGAAATGAAGCACCTGTCACGTCATTAGTCTCCTATTTGACATGCTCAATGCCAAAGCCACATGTTGGAGTGTTGTTACTCCACTTTTGTTGCCTCCCTTGCAGCTGATCTTGCCCAAGACAATATTGAAGTACATGGAGGTAAACCTCCTCTTGGAAGGTATTTTCCTTCCAAAACTTCCATAGTTGTGCATGTTGTGGCTCATTTGCAATATCCTTTATTTTAAATTTTTCAAAAATACAAAAAAATAGAAAAATTATGAAATGTATGTTAAAGTATAAAGTTCCTCATACTTTAGCATAAAATATGTAATGTTCTTTATACAAGTGTAAAGTTTAAAACTTTAAACTTGTCATGAAAGCGGGTCCCAACACTCAGTTAAATAACAAGCAGGTTTATGAGAGGGATCCGATGATTCGTTTGGCAAGAATTGGAAGTGTCAACCCGTGGGCACTTTCAGCGTGTAGGTTAACAGGGAGTGTGCCTCCGCAGTTGACCCAGATGACTGTAGGGCTGATCGAGATCTACAACCAAGATTAACTACGGAGGCATGACCCTGATAAGTACTCCATACCTTCAAGGCTCCCGCAATGATGTAAGCAACTAGCGACAACTAGTGGCCACGTCATAGTACCGTTTAACAGTCTTTTGGCGCATCAATTTAGCATTTATTTCACTAACCCGTGTCACCTATTTAAAATTGGTCAACATTTCAGAAGGTTATTTTTATTCTTTTGCACTTTTCAATTTGTCTGTGTCTCTGCCTTTCATTGTTATTCGCCACCTTCTCATTGTTCATCACCCGAATCATAATTATGGCCAAGCGCTCGTCTTTGTCAGGTTCATCCATTCATATTCCTCTCATGGACACTAAGAGGGATATTCGAGATATTATTTGTTCCCTAGATCATCTTCAGCTCTATCAACAGGTTTTCCTGAATGACAAAGCCTCACCAATTTTCACTGCTATGGTCAAAACAGGTGTATTGTCTGCATGCATTCCAAGAACGCACCTTTTTCCTGAGTTTTTGTATTGGTTAGTGTCTGTCATGTATCAGGGAAAGTGTTTTGTGATGAATTTTCAAGGAGAAAATGTCTTGCAGGTCTCAACTCTATTAATTCATCAAGCTCTGTGTTACCCTGAGTCAGAAGGAAGTCAAGAGAATGCAAATTTAAGTGGGGACCAATACATATTCAACAAATAGATTAGGATTTAAGTTTTATTTCATCTCTTTAAAGAGAATGTAATTGTAATAAGACATTTTGATGACATGTAATAAGTAGTTTACGAAGTATCAAGTAGTTTGAATAGTTAGGAGTAGTTTCAAAAGTTACAAACTGCTTTGTATGGTATTTAAATAAAAAGACTTGAGAGAAAAAGGTTTCGAGTTTTGGACCTTCAGACTACTGCAAATTTTGTACTCAACTTTCAAATGATTAATGAATGAAGATCAATATTCTTGCATTTGTTGATATTAATATGTTTTCTAGTTTACATTCTGTATTCTATCTATGAATAAAATAAAGTAATGAAGCTGCAAGTCTCCTTTTACATATGTGAATAAGAGTTAAAAATCCTTAATGGGCGCTCCTTCATTTTAACTATTCCAATGTCTTAAAATTCTTTTGAAGTTTAAAGTGATAGATATTGTTTATCAGCATATCTGTTTGGGCTTCCTTCCTTCATCTTATTCTTATCACTCCATTTAATATTAGTAGATAATGGCATTGTGAAGCATTTATTGCATCTGATTCTTCAGGGTTTTAATAATTAGTTTCTGAAGGTGATTAAGCAAAGACCATTTGATATAATATTTTTGTGACATATATATATATATATATATATATATATATATATATATATATATATATATATATATATATATATATATAAATGTCTTGAGCATTGATTCCTTACCACAACCAAGGGATTTTTTCTTAAGATACAACATTTTTTGGCTCTATTGCAGGTATGAAGAAACGAAGTTCATTCCCTAGGTTTTTATTTATATTTCCTCTGGTTGTTCAGAGAGGAGGAAATATCAAGCTGTATTTTTATTTCATAATTCTGGCGTATAAAAGGCCACATACGAGGTCGGACATCTCACAACAGAAAGCACCAATTCTGCCAGATCCTGAGAAATTGGTTTCTTGAAAAGCTCAGAAACCAAAGAAGTTTTCTACACCTGATGCTACACTGCCTGAACCTAGCAGCAGTCCACATAACCCCTCATCCAAGGATATTTCCCGAAAACTTATTCTTGGAACAAGAATCCTTTTCCCCACCAATTCATTTTCAAGAACCAAGATTAGAAGAGAAATCTTTTGAGTCCATTTCATTCACATTTACAGAGACTCAAACAAACATAGTTGCTGGTTCTTCTGCTATTGTTCATCAACCCCGTCCTATATCAGTTGTTTCACCCCATTCATCCACATCCTCAACTGGTTCACAATCCCCACCTATTCAAGGAGTGATTAATCAAGGGATAAACATGACAGCCCCTTCTTTCTTGATGAACAGGTATGCACTGTTAAATCTTCCACAACCCATGAATGCCATGCCCCAAGAATATCTCAAGTTACTTCCTCGTTTTACTGGTGAAGATGAAGTAACTGCAGAACATTACTTGCCATTGTTTTGCACTTTTTCTGAAAATCTAAATGTTGAACATCTTGATATAGTGATGATACTTTTTGTACAGTCTCTAAATGGAGAGGCAGGAAAATGGTTTAAAGGTTTTCCAAATGGCTCAATTAATAATTGGGAAGAATTAGAGACACAATTCACCCGGAGAAGGGGTGAAAAAAGTGATCATGGTTATTCATTAACTGAATTTAATGCAATCAAGAAAAAATCTAATGAAAACATGAATGATTTTATTAAAAGATTCAAAAAATTGTATAATAGTTTACCCATAGAAATGAAACCTCCTCATGTTGGAGCAAGGGTTGTTTTTGCTAGAGCTTTTGAGTCAGATTTTAGTTTCACTTTAAGAGAGAGGAGATCTCCCACTCTTGAACAAATACAAACTGATGCTTTGGAGATTGAAGCAAATATGACTGTTGTTGGGAAGACACAAGAGAATAAGTAAATTCAAGAGAAAGGTAAAGCCAAAGAAGAATCATCACAGGATTAGAGGATTGATGACATAACAAAGGTTATCAAGAATTTGTCAAATAAATTAGTGAAGATGAAGCTAGACAGTAAAAATCCTGCACAACAAAACAGAGGAGTTTTCAATCATCAATTTAGAAAACAACTCCTGCAAATTTTTCAGAGGGAAAGAAGAGATCGGGATCAAGTTCAGGAACCATTGTATATAGAAGCAGCACCTTCACAGTCTACTGAGGATTATCAAAAAGAGGTTGAAGATCAGATATCTACTGTTTACATGGAAGATGATGAGGAAGAAGAAGAATGCACCGAAGTTGAGGTGTCATTTGACCAAGAAGAGATGGATGAGTATTGTAAGAAATTCACAGATTTTATGCAAGCAGAGCTGCATAAAAAGTACGATTTAAGATCAAGGAAGAGATCAAGGACTCAGGATGATGAGGAAAAAGAGCCAGAATCAGTCCCTTCTCCAATGGCAACTCCACAACCAAAGAACTCAGAAAAAAATCAGATAAGGGGAAATAGCCTATGAATCCAGTGAGTGGAAACGAAAAAAACAGGCTGAGGCTTCCCGAAATAAGTCTATTGATACTAATAATTTGGAGAATGTTGTTACTATGCCTGAAAAGATTACTAATCCTAATAGAAATCAAGAACAACCTGAGAAGATTTTCAAACAAAATCAAACCTTCAATGTATCTAAAGAGCTAGGAAAGATCAAAATTCAAGTACCCCTACTTGAACTAGCTAAGACACCAGGTTACAAGAAGGAAATTGCAGAATTCATTAATCTTTCTCAGTCTGATGATATTGGTGATACTGTGAATTTGCAAGAGGAAAAACCAGTGGTCACTTTTGGTCCACATGTGGAGGAGGTAGATTTTTCTGTTCCCCCATTTTATATTTCACTGCTTCTTCATGATTTTATTCTTCATAATTGTATGTTGGATTCTAGTGCATCACATAATCTCATGCCATTATCTATAATGAAAGAATTCAATTTACAAATTACTAAGCCCTATAGAGACCTATATTCATTTGATTCAAAGAGGGTGAAGTGTGTTGGGCTTAAAAACTGGACTTCACATATGTTATCATTCCTATGTTCAATGGGGAAGAAAGAAGGTTATACAGAGAAACAAGATTTGTGAAAAGTACCACAAAGAAAGATGCAGGAAATTCCCCTATATATGGTCAAGAAAAGGAATATCTTCCTTGTTTTATGCTGCATGAAGAAGCAGAGTTTGTTGAAGACTCAGATAAGCATCACTCTTCAGAAATTGTACATAATGAGCTGGGTTCAAACAAAATTTGAAAGTGTTATTTTGATGGTGCCTATTCGAAAAATGGCACAAGAGCTGGGTTTTTACCGATATCTCCAGAAGGTAATCTTTTGCCTTTTTATTTTAAACTTGAATTTGAATCAAAAAATAATGTAGCTGAGTATGAGGCATTAATTTTGAGTCTTCAAACTGCTAAACAAATGGGAATCCATTGTATTTCCATTTTTGGTGATTCTGAGTTGATTATAAGACAAATTAAAAATCTCTGTCAAACCAAACATCCAAGGTTGAGGTCATGTAGGAATGAAGTACGAGACCAGATTGAGAATTATTTTGAAGCTTTGAATCTTCAATTCATTCCAACAGAAGAAAACAGAATGGCAAATTCACTGGTCGTTGCAGCTACTACATTCAAGCCACCCATTAATCCAAAACTGAGGTATGAGATTGAGTTGAGGCATAGACCCTCAATCCCTGATAATGTTAAGCACTTGAAGGTCTTTAAAGATGATGAGCAGATCAATCATTTCCTAACAATGATTGAAAACTTTGAAGATAGTGAAATAGATCAAGAAATTGAACAAATTAATCAGAATGAAGACTTGAAAAATCTTAAGCAATCCATAGGCTATCAAAAGAAAATCCAATTGAAAGACAATATATTGCCCAGAGGATTAGTTCCTCTTGAAAGACTGTTTGAGTCAAATGATGTAGCACTGGATCAAAAGAAGGTATCTCAAGAGGGTGAGATGGAAGATTGTAATCTGCGAACCGGGCAAGAGCCCAAGGGTGTCAAGTTATTCAAAGGAGTTCCTAAGAATTATAAAGAAAGGTACATTGATATTTTCAAGAAATATATGGATGTATTTGCATGGTCCTATGAGGACTTGAGGACATATAATATGGATATTATTCAGCAAAAAATACCATTGAAGGATAGGGTTAAGCCTCACAGGCAGAAACTTAGGCAAATTAATCCATTGGTCCTTGCTCCAATTGAAAAGGACATGAAGAAATTTCTCCAGGCAAAAATCATAGTCCCACTTAGATATTCAAACTGGGTTTCTAACCTAGTTCTTGTGAGGCAAAAGAATGGAGAGATAAGGCTATGTGTTGATTTCAGGAATTTGAATAGAGCCTCACTCAAAGACAATTATCCTTTGCCTAAGATGGACTAAATTTTACAGAAAGTAACAGGAGCATATAGATTGTCTATGGTTTATGGTTTCTCCGGGTACAACCAAGTAGCTGTTGAAAAGGAAGATCAGAAGAAAACAACTTTTACCACACCTTGGGGAATGTTCATGTATGCCAGGATGCCATTCGGTCTTATGAACGCAGGTGCCACTTTCCAAAGGGAAATGGACATAACATTTTTGGGTGATAAGTTTGTAGTCATATATTTGGATGATGTCACTATTTTTTCAGGTTCTGATGATGAACACTTGGAGCATTTGCAGAAGGCCTTCCTGAAATGCAGAAATTTTGGGTTGTCACTAAATCCCAAAAAATCCCTGTTTGCTTTAGAGGAAGGAAATTTGTTGGGGCATATAGTTTCAAATCAGGGGGTGAAAATTGATCCAACAAGAGTTGAAGCTATACAGAAAATTCCTTTTCCTAGGAGTAGAAAGGATATTATGAGGTTTCTAGGAAAAATTAATTTCCGGAGAAGACTTGTCCCAAATTATGTTGAAATTCTTAGGAACATAATAGATATGCTAAAGAAAAATGCTGAAGTAAAATGGGACAAGGACGCAAGAGAATTATTTGTCAGGATTAAAGAAGCTCTTCAGGAAGCTCCTGTTTTGATCAATCCAGATTATTAAAATCCTTTTCAAATATTTTCATTTGCATCACCTTCTACTATTGTTGTTGTGTTGTTATAGAAGAATGAAGAGGGAAAAGAACAACCTGTGGTGTTTTTCAGTAAAGTCCTAAGGGATACTGAACTTAGGTATAATATTTTGGAGAAAAATGTATATGCTTTAGTTAAAGCATTAAAAGCATTCAGGACTTATGTTTTGTAGTCCTAAATAGTTGCTTATGTGCCTAATTCTGTTGTGAAGGATGTATTGATACAATGTGATTTGGAAGGTAAAAGAGGAAAATGGATAGCTAAGATTCAAGAATATGACTTAGATATCAAACCTACTAAATTGGTCAAAGGACAAGGATTGGAAAAGCTATTGACATAGCCTTATTTTCAAGCCTTGGGAATCAATTTGCTGGCACCTTTAGATGAAGCTACTGATGAAAGCAGTTAGAGTAGTTCAAAGACAACAATTCAATACAAGTTCTTGTGTTCTGATTGCTATAAAGATATTGTTCATTACTTATGTTTTTTCTCTTGCCCAACCACATTAAACAGAACAAAATATAGAACTCTTAAGCTCAAATCTTAGCCTTATGTTATAATTGATGCTAAGTTCTATTGGAAGGATCCTACTGGAATTTTGTTGCTATGTTTGACAAAAGGAGAATCAATGGAATTTATAAGAGAATATCATGCAAATCTATGTGGAGGACATTATAGTTGGAAATTTATTGCACACAAAATCCTCAAATCAGGTTTTTACTGGCCCTCCCTGTTTGCTGATGTATACAGAATGGTTAGAAGCTGCCAGAAATGTCAATTGTTTATAGAAAAGAAAAGGTTAGCTTCTCTACCTCTTCTCCCAGTGTTTGTTGAAGAACCTTTTAGACAATGGGGATTAGATTTTATTGGGGAAATCAATCCACCATCAAGTGGGCAGTTTAAATGGATTCGAACTGCCACTGATTATTTCACAAAGTGGGTGGAGGCGATACCTACTAGGAAGGAAAATGATCAGGTATTAATGAAGTTTATGGAGGAAAACATTTTCAGCAAGTTTGGGTGTCCAATCAAGATTGTAACTGACAATGCCCAGGTATTCAATTCAGTCAAATTCATTAATTTTTTTCAAACATATAATGTCATTCTATCTCATTTTACAACATATCATCCTCAATGGAATGGGCTAGATGAATCCTCCAACAAGACATTGGTTGAAATCCTGAAGAATACAATTAATGAAAATCAGAAAAATTGGGATTGAAAGTTGACATTTTCTCTTTGGGCAGTAAGAGTGACTATTAGAAGATCTACAGGTAAGTCTCCTTATGAATTGGTTTATGGTACTCAAGCATTATTTCCTACTCAATTGGCTAGACCTATGATTTATTTTCTTCAAGAAGCACAAGAAGAACTAAATGCATTGGTGAGAAGGCTGAACAAGATTATAGAATCAAGTGAGAGAAGGAACAAAGTAAGAGAAAATATGATCACCTACCAAGAAAATATGAAGTCCATTTTTGATAGAAAAGCAAAAGAGACTCTTTTTCAAACTGGATATTTGGTATTAAGATGGGATGCTAGAAGGGAAGAGAAGGGAAATCATGGTAAGTTTGATCCAATCTAGTATGGTCCATACAAGATTATAGAGGCTAGATCAAATAACACATTCATGCTAGAGGATCTTGATGGAAAAAAATGGAACTACCTGTGAACGGGCAGTACCTAAACATTATTTCCAGCATTGAGATTTTATGGTTCACCATTGTACATATTCGGTTTGTTCATTGTTCATATTTCATCAAACAACATTTGACTCCATGCCCAAAGTGAAGGCACTAATCTGCAGTTCTTAGTGTTTCGTGGCAAAAAACACAATCCCCAGGTGGAGCCAGATGTTGTGACTCATTTGCAATATCCTTTATTTTAAATTTTTCAAAAATACAAAAAAATAGAAAAACTATGAAATGTATGTTGAAGTATAAAGTTTCTTATACTTTAGCATAAAAGATTTAATATTTTTTATACAAGTGTAAAGTTTAAAGCTTTAAACTTTTCATGAAAGCGAGTCCCAACACTCAGTTAAATAACGAGTAGGTTTATGAGTGGGATCTAATGACTCGTTTGGCAAGAAATGAAAGTGCCAACCCGTGGGTACTTTCAGCACATAGGTTAACAAGGAGTGTGCCTCCGTAGTTGACCCAGTTGGCTGCAGGTCTAACCGAGATATACGGCCAAGATTAACTACAGAGGCATGACCTTGATAAGTTCTTTGTACCTTCAAGGCTCCCGCAATGACGTAAGCAACTGGCGACAGCAAGTGGCTACATCATAGTACCGTTTAACAGTCTTTTTGCATGTCAATTCAGCATTTATTTCACAAACCCGCATCACCTATTTAAAATTGATCCGCATTTCACAAGGTTATTGTTATTCTTTTGCACTTGTCAATTTGTCTGTGTCTCTGTCTTTCATTGTTATTTTCCACCTTGTCATTTTTCATCACCCCAATCAAAATTATGGCCAAGCGTCTGTCTCTGTCAGGTTCATCCAGTCATATTCCTCTCATGGACACTGAGAGGGATATTCAAGATACTATTTGTTCCCTAGATCATCTTCAGTTCTATCAACAGGTGTTTCTGAATGACAAAGCCTAACCAATTTTCACTGCTATGGTCAAAACATGTGTACTGTCTGCATGCATTCCAAGAACACACCTTTTTCATGAGTTTGTGTATTGGTTAGTGCCTGTCATGTACCCAGGCAAGTGTTTCGTGATGAATTGTCAAGGAGAAAATGTCTTGCAGGTCTCATCTCTATTAATTCATCAAGCTTTGTGTTACCCTGAGTTAGAATCATATGTCCAATTCACTGATGATTCATTGATAGCGCATTATGATAGCCTTGCAGGTCAAGAATTCAATCAATTCATATTTTTCCTGAAGCCAGATACGAAGCGGTTTGTACCTGACGGTAAAGAATTATCCATGGAGTTTTTCTATGAAGAAGTCCAACCAGTGCTGAGGTGCATTTCAAAGATATTGGGGAAAGAAGATGACATCACAATAGACAAATCAGTTCTGGGAATGTTTGCTTTGATGATGAAGCCAAGGCATGTTTTCCATCATGTTGGGGTTTTGGAGGAAGTCTTCTATCATGGGATTCTTATGAACCACTACTAGTATTTGCAAATTCTAAAAGGAGCAATAGTGATTAATTTCCTTCAAAGACATTTTCAACTGTTATGGTTGGTGAAAGCCCTCTTTATAGAAAGGCCAACATTCAATAGGATCACTGCCTTTAGATTGGAATATCACAGGCTGATTAATTCACCTAAGACAAACATTGAGGTTTGGAAGAAATGTAGAGCCTGGATGACTATTCTACCTAAGGATCTGTCAACTTCAAAGAAAGACAAGTCAGCAAGTCAAGAGAATGCAGCAGAAGTGGGACCAATACATATTCAGCAAATAGACTAGGATTTAATTTTTATTTTATCTCTTTTAAGAGAATGTAATTGTAATAAGAATTTTGTAATAGGATTTAATTTTTATTTTATCTCTTTTAAGAGAATGTAATAGAGAGTTTGAGAAGTTTCATGTAGTTTGAGAAGTTAGGAATAGTTTCAGCAGTTACACACTGCTTTGCATTGTATTTAAAGTAAAAGAATTGAGAGGGAAAGTTTCCGAGTTTTGGACCTTCAGACTATTGCCAATTTTGTACTCAACTTTCAAATGATTAATGAATGAAGATCAAGATTCTGGAATTTTTTGATATTGATATGTTTTCCAGTTTACATTTTGTATTTTCTGTCTATGAGTAAAATGAAATAATGAAGCTGCAAGTCTCTTTTTACATATGTGAATAAGAGTTTAAAATCCTTAATGGGTGGTCCTTAATTTTTACTATTCCTCTGTCTTAAAGTTCTTCTGGAGTTTAAAGTGATAGATACTATTTATCAGCATATCAATTTGGGCTTCTTTCCTCCATGTTCTTCTAAATCAGTCAATTTAATATCAGTAGATAATGGCATTGTGAGGCATTTGTTTCATTTGATTCTTGAGGGTTTAATAACAAATCTATGAAGGTGATTAAGCAAAGACCTTGTGACATTAAATTTCTATGACACACACACACACACACACACATATATATATATGTGTGTGTGTGTGTGTGTGTGTGTATTAAGCATTGATTCCTTACCACAACCAAGGGATTGTTTCTTAAGATACAACAGTGCCAATGCATGCAAGAGTGTTAATAACCTCTTGTCATATTCAGAAATCAGCCTCATGTGTGGAAGCATCATTCGCTGCCCCAAGAAGATGGAGTAGCCCCTTAACACCATTCTTGTGCCATCATAGATTCCTGAATCTTCATCTTCCAGCGCAAATAGCTGAGTGGGAGATAGCAATGTCCATATCAGAGAATTGTTCACCCCTCCTTGGAACCCATCAAATGTTCTCAGTGTTGTGCTAGCTCCTCCTGAGGCTCCTTCCTTAGTCAAATATGTCAATTTTGCACCATGTTGAGAGAAATATTTATTCATCTTCCAATCAGGGGGTCTCCCTGGTGGAATGCCTCCTTGTAATGATACATCAAGGCCTAGAGTAGGTTGTATATGTAAGTGGACTGCTTGGTCCTTACTCTCACTGCGCAAATCAGTCTACCTCCTTTGTACATCACACTTCTGAAATTGGTAGGCGTGTGTGTTTCTAATCATATGATGCTGATCATCCCCCCTATATTCTTCTTTTATCTTCAAGATCTTACAATATATCAATGATGGCATATGCTATTCATGGAGTGTGCCTTGATCACCATATGTGAGACTCTTTGGAACTTCTTGTGAACATACAAGAACTCCTCTTATTGTACCAAGTGCTCCATCTCCCTCTTCATGAGGTGTTAGATATGCTTCTGATGTGACAGCGTTGTTACCTCCAACCTTCTCTTCCTTTTCATCATCAATGGAAGTTACATTATCATCAATAAGAGGATCCTCTTTTGAAAAAGAGATCTCCATGTCCCCTTTTCCAGGAGAGTGTTTTCTATGAAATAGGGATCTTGCCTCTAGCAAGGTATTCTGCAAAAATTTATTCCCCTCAATAGTTTTCTTAAGCGGAGTTGGGTTTATAGATCCTTCCAACCCATGCAAAGGTTTTGTTTGTTCTAGCTCCACCAAAGGTGTTTCAGGATGTTTTTCATCAAACCTTTCCGCTATTCTCCTAGTGAACTTTGCATAAGTAGAGGTATTTTCTTTTTTTAATGAAAAGGATTCAAATAACCACCAAGCATAAGCCTTACCTTCAAGATGCAGTGCTACAACTCTAATGGCTTCATCTTCCGAAACTTTGTGTTGCTGCAAATAGGTGTCTAGCTCCTCCACCCAAGCCCTAGATGAACATTTAGGTGATCCATCAAAAGTAGACAAGAATAATCTACCCTCATCATTCTGCTTACACCTTGTGCTTCTATCATAGTTGTTATGTCTTTTATCCTCCTTGATCTTGCAAAACCGTTGGAAGTTTAGGTGATCTTTGAACCTCTTAGATTGAGATTCATACTCTTGCAAATAATCACCAAGAGTCTCCTTCTTTGGCACATTTCCTTCCTCCATCTTGATTGCTATGAACATAGCCCTGGTAGAGTGTTGTAAATATGATGGTGTGGCTAAATTCTCACACCCATAATATGAGTAATTGAAGCTTCCCTCATGTACAAATCTTGTTGAGGGATCTCCATGTTTTTCCTTCCTCGTCTCTTTGATATATTTGCTAATACACTACAGAGTTTGAAGAATAATTTTTGAGAACTACTTCCCTCCCAACAATAAATTTTTTCCTTGATCTCTTCTGTAGATCTTATCCGTCCTATGAGAAGCCTCCTTAGATGACTAATGGCTGAAGTACACAGGTTGAGTCGAGATCAGAGCTTTGATACCACTGTAATATTCCTATTTAGGAAAATCGGCAATATAGGCACTAAAAACACATTTTTCATAAAATTATGCTATAAAAATCAAGAACAGCCCATGGATCCATTATTTTATACATTATAGCAACCAAATATACAAGGAGAGCAGAAAGAAATCATTATAGCTTAGTTAAACAGGCCTCCCAAGCCCAGAACAGCCCAAAAACACTACAACCCCATGACTACTGCAACATAGAAATTATGAAGCAAGTGACAGTGTAGTTTAATGAGGGTTTATGCCACAGAAATAGAGAAAAAAATGGATATGCTGATACATTACTCAAGAGAGCTGAAAAAATGAGATCTAGTCTCTTTTACACAATTCCAATATAACCCGACAAGGGTTTCTTGATAGACATGAGATATAAGAATTATATGTTGCAGATCTATGGCTGAATCATGCTATTTGACTGAAGCTGTGCATTAATACGGCTGAAAAGACAAAGAAATGGCTATAGATCCACCTTACTAGCTCTCCGAGTGAAAGGTTGATCCTTTCACTAGGAAACTAGCTCACAATTAGGGGTTTTGACCCTTCCACTGCAACACCATGAAAAATAACGCAATTCCTCAAGGATACTTTGCAGTGGCTGTAGGTGACCGCTTGGCCCAATGCCGGATGGTGGAAATGAAGTCCAAAATACTCCTCTCAGACTTCCTCAACAAGTCCTCCAAGGAAGAGTGGGGAATTCCCGCATGAGAATACCCTTGTACTAAACAATATAGCAACCCCAACTAAACAACTGAAGCATGCAATAAGTCATAATACTCAAACATAAACAATATTCTGAATACCTCTCATGGCTACCATCCCTTCCCTTACATTCTTGGCTCTCTCACCCTGGGCCCTACTCATTTATGAGGTTACTTCCATGCAAGGACTCCTCCTCCAAAACTGTGTTGTCTCCACTAGCTCCACTCTATCATTTACAGTGTTTCTTGATTTGGTCAACCTTGACTTAGACTCCATGCATTATCTCCTTTCACACCCAAGGTGGCTTTATTCTGACTATCTAAACTGATCCACATTCACACTGGGCTGTCTATATTGATGATTCACCTCCTCCATACCAGCCTTGTTGACTTGGTCAAACTTAACCTTGTCCACATGCATTAGCCCCTGTTCACATATGAGGGTGCTTTATCTAGCTATGAATATTATCCATTTTCACATAAGAAGTGGTTTTATTACTAATAAAGAGATTTATGGGTCTCCCTACCCACTTATTCCTCAAACAAGAAAGAAAATTAGATTCTAATATTCCAACTAGCTGCATGCTGATTTAGGAATATTACAATTTAACTGATTTCATGTTAAAATATTGGCTTGTTATGAAATAAAGTGAGTGAAGAATGTAGTAATAGGTATTGTTATAGAAAACCACTTTATAAATTCCAAAATGACAACACTATATAAGCTAAAGATGGAGATGACTATTTAGAGTAGGTATTTAAACTCATAACTTTATATAGGTAATATTATTATTCATGTGTACAAGTTTTGTGAGGCTTATGTATTTATGTTGGTTCCTCATTTGTTGGTAACACAAGATGCTTGCACCCCTCTTTTATTTTTTTTCTCTTGAAGCTTATACTCATTGTGATGTTTCTTCACTCTCCCATGGTGCATGAAAAAGATTTTGGATAAAGAATATGAAACTGGGTTTAATTTTTTTTTTAAGAAACATCAAAAGAATACAAATATCAAGAAAGAAATTACAAATGTGGAAGTAAAGGTTCAAGGAGAGTATGGAACCATCCATGAGTAGGATATTGAGGAGGAGCACACAACTGACATTAAACATGGGAGGACCCGCTCTTCATCTTTGGTTGAACATGTGGATAAGACAAAACATCACATCTGCATTGAAGAGGCCTGGGTCATTACAAGGATAGATCGATGAATCTTTGGCTAAACATATGGATAAGACAAATAATCACATCTGCATTGAAGAGGGCCAGGTCATTGCAAGGATAGATCATTTTCTTCACGTGAAGTTTAAGGAAGCCATAGAGATTAAAAGAAAACCAAGTAATCTAAATATAGACATTTTCCTCATAAATTTTTTATTCATTTACTTGATTTACCTATTTTTATTTTTATATTTTTATTTTCATTTTTAATTTAATTAATTAATTTTAGTTTTAATTTTAATTGTCTTTTAGTATTTATATATTTTATATTAACTTTGAGTTTCTTTTACATTCTTAAAAACCTAATGTCCTTTATAAATTTTTACCTTTGTATTTTCTTTGCTTTGATTTTAGTTATTTGTTTGAATTTTTTTTTATTGGTTTTTTTTTTAATTTTATGATTTTTTATATTTATATTTATTTTATTATTTATTAATTATTATTATTATTATTATTATTACTATTATGATTAAAAAATATATTTATTCCAATTTTTTTCTATTAATCTCTCAATATTTCAATTTTGAATTATATTATAATTTTTTTCTAATATAAATATTTATAAATATTTATGAATATTCTTATACCTTATTAAATTGTATTAACTTTTTTTATTTATTTCTTAATTATTTCTTAAAAAAGGGTTAATCATTTTAATATTTTAATTTTTCTGAATTATATATATATATATATATATATATATTAGTGTTTTTTGTATTTTATTTAGTGTTAATCTTGATTTTGTATTTATCTTCTTTTGTTTGACTTATGTTGGTCATTTTCTTTTCTTTTATTATTATTACTAGCAATTGCACCAAATGTTGCAAATGAAATGCCGTAATGCATATTCTTAAAGCATCGTGACATACAAAAAAATCATTGAAGATAAAAATTAGTAAACAAAATGTTAAGCAGTCTCACCTACACCATATAAATAAATAAAAAAATATTGTCAATTCTCTTTGTTGCAGACACATTTTGTCAAGCAAGAAAGCACTTTTCCGATCTCCCTATTGTGTATGAGGCCATGATTGATTACCAAAATCAATACCGATTCTAGTCATTCAAGACTCTTAAAATTACAGCAAAATAATGCTACAACAAATTTCAGAAAACAAGGACAAGAAATTATAGTGAGATTTTCTAAGAGAGTAAATGTACCATACTATGATCTACACATTCTAGGCAGAACAACAAAATGTTAAATTATTAATGGAAAACCAATACATAAATAAATGATATAAAACCAATGCATATCATTGTTAGGAACAATCTTATTGTCCCATAAATCCCCATGGATTGCAATTCCAAGTTCCAATGCATTGCAAACACACGAGAAATTTCAGAAATTAAGGACAAGAAATCACAGTGAGATTTTATAAGAGAGTAAATGTACCATACTATGATGTACATAGCCTAGGCAGAACAACAGAATATTTAATTACTAATGGAAAACCAATACATTAATAACTGATAGAAAGCCAATGCATATCATAGTTAGGAACAATATTATTGTCCAATAAATCCCCATGGATTGCAAGTTCCAAGTTCCAAGTGACAGATGCATTGCAAACACAAGAGAGAGTTCCAGTCTGTAGATGTCTTTGTGCATAGTCCCTTTTACACAACATGCAGTTACATATGAAAATGTGACCAAAAAAATATTAGGAAGTTATTCACATGACATTTTATTGTGTGAAGGTTGAAATAAGACCTTCAAGTTAGGGTTGAATAAAAGAAAAATGATTGATCCAAAAATTGTGACCAAAAAAATATTAGGAAGATATGCAAGAGACATTTTAATGTGTGAAGGTTGCAATGAGAGCTTCAAGTTATGGCCCAATAAAAGAAAATTGATTGTTAAAGTCATACTTCAACAAAGTCTAATAAAATAAATCTAATAATCATTAAAAAATATGTTCATCACTTTCATTTGTTTCTCTATCATATAATTGTGTAAAATTTTATAAACAATATAATACAATAAACACACCCAAAATTGTTTCACAATGAATATTTATTTTTAGAAAAACTCATTGATGTCACCACTGTTGCTTTGTCATATTATTTGTCTAAGGTTTATACTGACTCATAAATAATTATCTAATCAAAGGGAAAAGAAATTCCATTTGTTTCTCTATCATATAATTGTGTAAAATTTCCTAAACAATATAATACAATAAACACACCCAAAATTGTTTCACAAGGAATATTTGTTTTTAGAAAAACTCATTGATGTCACCATTGTTGCTTTGTCATATTATTTGTCTAAGGTTTATATTGACTCATAAATAATGATCTAATCAAAAGGAAAAGAAATTCTATTAAACTCCATGGGTTGATTTGATAATTCAACTAGATTGTGTGTGGAGAAATTTAATGAATATAAATAAATTTAATTACTTGATTTATTCATATTTTTAACCATTATGAAAATAACATTTTAAGATTACAAATTAATATAAAAATAGATTAAAATTTCATTTACACTATACAATACAATAAATATACCCAAAGTCATTTTCAAAATAAATATGTCTTTGTGCATAGTTCCTTTTACACAACATGCAGTTACATATGAAAATGTGACCAAAAAAATATTAGGAAGTTATTCACATGACATTTTATTGTGTGAAGGTTGAAATAAGACCTTCAAGTTATGGTTGAATAAAAAAAAATGATTGATCCAAAAATTGTGACCAAAAAAATATTAGGAAGATATGTAAGACATTTTAATGGTGAAGGTTGGCAATGAGAGCTTCTGGTTATGGCCCATTAAAAAATTGATTGTTAAAGTCCTACTTCAACGCCTAATAAAATAAATCTAATAATCATTAAAATATGTTCATCACTTTTATTTGTTTCTCTATCATATAATTGCAAATTTCCCAAACAATATACGTTAACAAACACACCTGTAAAATTGTTTCTACAATGAATATTTATTTTTAGAAAAACTCATTGATGTCACTCATTGTTGCTTTGTCATATTATTTGTCTAAGGTTTATACTGACTCATAAATAATTATCTAATCAAAGGGAAAAGAAATTCCATTTGTTTCTCTATCATATAATTGTGTAAAATTTCCTAAACAATATAATACAATAAACACACCCAAAATTGTTTCACAATGAATATTTATTTTTAGAAAAACTCATTGATGTCACCGTTGTTGCTTTGTCATAGTATTTGTCTAAGGTTTATATTGACTCATAAATAATGATCTAATCAAAAGGAAAAGAAATTCTATTAAACTCCATGGGTTGATTTGATGATTCAACTAGATTGTGTGTGGAGAAATTTAATGAATATAAATAAATTTAATTACTTGATTTATTCATATTTTTAACCATTATGAAAATAACATTTTAAGGTTACAAATTAATATCAAAATAGATTAAAATTTCATTTACACTATAAAATATAATAAATATACCCAAAGTCATTTTCAAAATAAATGTCTTTGTGCATAGTTCCTTTTACACAACATGCAGTTACATATGAAAATGTGACCAAAAAAATATTAAGAAGTTATTCACATGAAATTTTATTGTGTGAAGGTTGAAATAAGACCTTCAAGTTAGGGTCAAATAAAAAGAAAATGATTGATCCAAAAATTGTGACCAAAAAAATATTAAGAAGATATGCAAGTGACATTTTAATGTGTGAAGGTTGCAATGAGAGCTTCAAGTTATGGCCCAATAAAAAAAATTGATTGCTAAAGTCCTACTTCAACAATGTCTAATAAGATAAATCTAATAATCATTAAAAAATATGTTCATCACTTTCATTTGTTTCTCTATCATATAATTGTGTAAAATTTCCTAAACAATATAAAACAATAAACACACCCAAAATTGTTTCACAATGAATATTTATTTTTAGAAAAACTCATTGATGTCACCATTGTTGCTTGTCATATTATTTGTCTAAGGTTTATACTGACTCATAAATAATTATCTAATCAAAGGGGAAAGAAATTCCATTTGTTTCTCTATCATATAATTGTGTAAAATTTCCTAAACAATATAATAGAATAAACACACCCAAAATTGTTTCACAATGAATATTTATTTTTAGAAAAACTCATTGATGTCACCATTGTTGCTTTGTCATATTATTTGTCTCAGGTTTATATTGACTCATAAATAATGATCTAATCAAAAGGAAAAGAAATTCTATTAAACTCCATGGGTTGATTTGATGATTCAACTAGATTGTGTGTGGAGAAATTTAATGAATATAAATAAATTTAATTACTTTATTTATTCATATTTTTAACCATTATGAAAATAACATTTTAAGATTACAAATTAATATCAAAATAGATTAAAATTTCATTTACACTATACAATAAAATAAATATACACAAAGTCATTTTCAAAATAAATATGTCTTTGTGCATAGTTCCTTTTACACAACATGCAGTTACATATGAAAATGTGACCAAAAAAATATTAAGAAGTTATTCACGTGACATTTTATTGTGTGAAGGTTGAAATAAGACCTTCAAGTTAGGGTCGAATAAAAAAAAATGATTGATCCAAAAATTGTGACCAAAAAAATATTAGGAAGATATGCAAGTGACATTTTAATGTGTGAAGGTTGCAATGAGAGCTTCAAGTTATGGCCCAATAAAAAAAATTGATTGTTAAAGTCCTACTTCAACAACTTCTAATAAAATAAATCTAATAATCATTAAAAAATATTTTCATCACTTTCATTTGTTTCTCTATCATATAATTGTGTAAAATTTCCTAAACAATATAATATAATAAACACACCCAAAATTGTTTCACAATGAATATTTATTTTTAGAAAAACTCATTGATGTCACCATTGTTGCTTTGTCATATTATTTTTCTAAGGTTTACACTGACTCATAAATAATGATCTAATCAAAAGGAAAAGAAATTCCATTTGTCTCTATCATATAATTGTGTAAAATTTCCTAAACAATATAATACAATAAACACACCCAAAATTGTTTCACAATGAATATTTATTTTTAGAAAAACTCATTGATGTCACCATTGTTGCTTTGTCATATTATTTGTCTAAGGTTTATACTGACTCATAAATAATGATCTAATCAAAAGGAAAAGAAATTCTATTAAACTCCATGGGTTGATTTGATGATTCAACTAGATTGTGTGTGGAGAAATTTAATGAATCTAAATAAATTTAATTACTTGATTTATTCATATTTTTAACCATTATGAAAATAACATTTTAAGATTACAAATTAATATCAAAATAAATTAAAATTCCATTTACACTATACAATATAATAAATATAAAAAATTCATTTTCAAAATAAATATTGTTTTTGATATAACATTTTAAGATTACAAATTAATATCAAAATAAATTAAAATTTCATTTACACTATACAATATAATAAATATACCCAAAGTCATTTTCAAAATAAATATTGACTTTGATATCAATATTGTTATATTTGTGAATTAGAGCCTGTAGAAAGTGACTAATATCTCTGAATCTTTTTTTAAATACTCTCACTCACTGTAATGAACCCATAACCTCCACACACCAAACTGTAAAAGAATTATTAAACATAACATAATAGACCTCTTTAAAATTAGTCCATGTGAGTGAATTATTAAAAAAATAGATAAGGCACCACAAAAGGCATCATATTTATAAACTATACGCCATATTTATGTGGGATTGCAAATAATTTTTATGCTGATTGCAAAATAAAAAATATTTTAAAAATTTGTCCCGACCAACTTCGTATGTATTGAAGATTCCAAAATATTTTAAAAATTTGACAGATAAAGCTATGATATATAGACAAACATAAATGCAGATATAGATGGGCAATGCTAAAACTTTGAACCATGAAACCACTTGAAGATTCCGAAATATTTTAAAAATTTGACACATAAAACTAAGATATAGAGACAAACATAAATGCAGATATAGATGGGCAATGCTAAAACTTTGAACTATGAAATCACTTACCTGTAGCAAAGAAGGTGAAAGACAACAACATGCATAACTAGAAAAATGCTTCCAACATGAGTGTATGGGAAATACATGTCATTTACCGGTAAACGAATAGTTTGGGGGTGACACTCTTTGCTATTTGATGTGACCATATGAATAGACTAAGAGAAGCAACGGGATAGAGTGAGTCATTTACCCAATTACACCAAAATGAATATTTTCATCAGGCTGGGTCCCTTATAACATAAAACCATAACCTACCACTACTGTTTTTATAACTCTAACCTACCACTATTGTTACCACAGGACTTGAAGCGATTTTAGACTCCTGGAACATCTTATTATCATCTGAGGAGGCATTCTTTAAAGCACTAACTGTTATTTTTATTATTTTCACAATAACCATCCAACACACTGAATTTCTCGCCATCAAATAGAGTAAAGCAGTGTGTCGACTAATTTATAAAGAAACCCTAACCTACCATCGTTGTTATGACACAACTGAAGTGATTGTGAATTCATGGGAACAAATTACTATCATATAAGGAGATATTCTTTAGACAACTAAATGTTAGTTTTATCTGCTACAATGACCATCTAACACGCCAAATTTCCTACCATTGGTAGAGCATTATGTTGTGTCTACTAATTTATGCCAGGCCCACCCGCTGCGCTTGGCTGACGAAAAAACTACTAGTAGATCTGGCGGCTAGCGAGGAGTCCAAATCTGCCAAGCCCAAATACTCAACCACTTTCTCGTCCGACAATTTCTCACCGCGGAGCGCCGACCCGTACCTTATGTTATTCGCAACCCTTCCTGTGAATATGTGAATCAAAGAAGTTAGCCCAAAGCAAGTCATGAATGTGAACAATAATTGTTCATCAAATTGATTACCGAGCTTCAAAGAGGGCTGGCGTCTGGAAGAGCATCCCCGCATGGTGTCGGAGGGCGAGCACATAGAGGTTAGTGATGTCGTGGTTCTGGAGGAAGACGGAAGCCTATTCAGTGCCCTCAACAATGTCGATTTTCAACTTCTACTCGGCCCTATTACCCCCACCACTGTTCCCTTCCATATCTCCACCAATATGATGGCTGGAAACTGTGACGCCGCACCATTTGGTAATTGAGATACGCAATTTCTAAGAGCCAACAGAACATCAGATGCTTAATGAATGACCATTACAGAAAAACGGTTACAGAAAAGCATGGAAATTATCAAAATAAAAATAATAATAAAAAAATCAACGGTTAATGCTAATTCAATCGTCTAACAAAAGATCAAAGGGCACAGATTATGACACGAAGACAGTGAGGAGAGTTGTTTTCAAATAAAAAAACTTACGACGTAATTATTATTATGTCACTTATTAATTAGTTCCTATAACACTTACCTTATTTTACCAGATTACTTTTACCATAATAAAAAAAAATTACATATATTCTACAATATTATAATAACTTAATCATTTGGGAATATACATGCATCCATTTGTAATTATTTGAATATGAAAACTATTTAGTGTAACCTTAACTCCGTAAGCGATACTCTTAAATGGATTTACAATATCATATGGTTAAGTCTGACATTACACCACCATTCAATAACTTGGATCAGTTTAATCAGATGTCAACTGGACTTTGCCAGCTCATTGTAACAGTGTTATGAAACCAACTCTTTTAATCTTTGGTTAACAATGGAATAAAACATGTATAGAGAAATTTATTGTACTAGACCTGATTTTCTCTAAATTTGTTACACCAGTCTTGAGTTTCCAATCAGCATTTAAGTCGAACCCTGGAATGACAAGACACGCTCCAGCTGTCTCAGTGTATTGTTGCATCTACCACCATCAGATCAAACTCCATCGAGTCAAGATCTACGACAAACAGAAATTAATGGAGTGGGTTAGTGTTAGCCATCCATTCCTCCCATCTCCTACCATTGTCTCATTTGCCGCAACCCTGGAGGCTCCTCGGCTCTGCAACTTTTCCTTCGCTGGCCGAGATACTATGGTGTATTTCCTAGGTTGTCATGGTTTAAAGTTTTGTCTTCAATATGCTAATATACTGTTCCGAGATGCTCCCTTTTGGAGTGAGGCATGATAATATTCTGCGGAGCCATACTCTGGCTCCATAGGTCTCTCCGTGTCGTTTTCAGTCTTTCATATCATGGTTTCTCCTGGTGGATTTTCTCTTTGCAAAGAAATTCTCTTAGGTTGTTCCAAAGCTACACTGCTATCAACAGGCTTTTGATCCTAAACAGAAAGGTAAGCTCAGTTTTCTATAGTATTTCTTAAAAACCAGTGGTTTTCTCTACTGTTTGTGTGTTTTCCTTAATGATTAGAGTTTTTTTCAATAGCTTGCACAATTATTCATTTTCTAACTCAATTCTTAATGTTTTATTTATGGATTTATGGACTAGGTTTAGCTCAAGGTCTGTAGCAATGCAACGGCAAGACCCTCCATCAATCTAACCTCTTCTGCCCAACAGTAAGTAAACTGCTACCTCTACTATTCGGGAGTTTTCTTTCCACGTTTCTGTGTTGTGATACACCGTCTCCCTCTGTATAATCTGCAGGCGAGGTCTAACAATTTTCCGGTGAAAGAAAATGTTTATTGAGGAATGGAAGTCATATCTCTGGCTCAGTGCTACTGTTTTGTCTTAGATTTCAAGTGTCATTCTCTCTACTCTCAGAGATATTTCCATTTAAGAAAAGGTTCTAGTTTTCTTGTTATGGCTACGCCTTACTAGACTCTGTAATTTAATAATTACAAAGACTTCCTCAACTATGACATTTCTCTGTATTTCTTAATACTATGTAACTCTTTTTATCGTACAGGAGGTATTCATTTCAAGACAGAGAAGATAATTTTACAGTTTTTCGGCTTTCATTTCCGTAATGCAAGAACTCTAAACTTAATGTAATTGCCCCATTCCAGTTTTCAGTAATTTAAGTGTTTTTCTCATTTTATTAAAGATGTTTCCTCGTTTTTTCCCAATTTCTGGTTTCATTATGGGAATCCTTTATTTCCTGCTAGGGTTCACTTCCAAAACCTTGGGAATAATCCGGTTGGGATCAGAACCAGGAACTTAGGCTAAGTCCCAGTTCTAAACCCCTATATTTCCCAATGATTTTCCTCGAGAATGAAATGCCATAGCATGTTAATGTCTTACTGTTTGCATAGTTTATGGTTTACTGATTTTATACACTGCTTACAGTGATCGTTTTATGATTTCGTGAAAAACTCATTGTACCCTTGACGTTTGTTTTCGGGTTACTTAATAAAGCTTTAAAATAGTTTTGATATTATTTACCATTCAATTTGTTAACTGTTTCTTTCCAAATTCCTTCTCAAAGTCTTGTATTTTCTAGGAGGAAATTTCTAGCATGTTTAGATTACTGTTCCAGAATATCTTTTACATGGAATTTTTCTATTTATTGAATAGTGCATATAAAAAATTTCTCAGTTATCTATTTATATATCCTCATTATGTTCTATAGCAGCAAAGTATAATTTCTACCCTAGTATCTTTCACATGCTATTCTTGTACAGTGATAGAATAAATTCTTGGTTACATCTGCATGGATTTGTTTTTTCTGATATTGCTAACATAATTGATATAACTCTGTTTAGTCCTATAGACTCGTATTCTATTCATATACAACAATATAAAAAGAAATTATTGATAACCCTGTCACATTTATATTTTATTCATATTTTGTAATATAAAGAGTTACTAATATTTCTGTCACTTTCATATTTATTTTAGCCTGTTATAAAATTTACGTCTAGATACAGAATATCAACAGTAACTTAGATGTTGTATGTACCTACTTCAGAACTTAGGATTTTGTCTCAGTAACTGCTAGTCCACCCAACCATGAGCAAGGTGATTACATCCTCGGCTCCCCCCTTTCTCCACACCCAGTCTGAGGAATTTTATGAGACAAAAATTCTAACCTCAGGATTGAAAATTTCAGTCAACGTCTTCAAGGTACATTCCTTGAGTTCCTCTGGTACTACCACCAGCTCCGGACAACTCAAAACCAGCATACAATGCTTTTCCATCTAACTCTTCTGCACATAACCCCTTTCCCTCCTAGGATTTTTCCTTAAATCCTTTCTGGGAAAGGTAATTGTCAAAATTGTCTCAACCTCTTCCTAGGTTTCTTGGAGTATTTTACCACACATTTACTTTCACCTTTTATTCAAAACAAAACTGTCGTTTAATTAAATTCTTTAAAATAAAAGTCATGTGTTAATAACCTTAATGAATTCCTCATTCGTTACTAATTCAGAATGTGTCTAAGTAACTTATGTAACCACAAGTAAAAATAAAAGACTAAATCAAGACATTACATCTTCCCCCACTGGAAGAAAACACCGTCCTCGGTGTTACTCATTTCCTGAGAACAATTCCGGAAAAGCCTCAAACATAACCTTTTCGTCTTGAACCCAAGTAGCCTCCTCCGAGCCAAAGTTCTTCCACTGCATTTTAACTTGGGGGATGACTCGTTTTCGGAGCGTTATTTCTCTCCGGTCTAGAATATGTTGCGGTTCTACCAGGAACTTGCCGTCCGGTTCTACCTGCAAGAAACAATATTTTGTATTAGTTCACATCAGAAAATCACTGTATATAGATCGTATGTCTTGTTCGACTTACATGTATACCCTGCCAGTGTATGATGTGCTTGGAATCGTGTACATACCGCTTCAGTAAAGACACATGAAATACATTGTGCACTAGAATATGGCTTGGTAAATCCAAATAGTAGGCCACCGGCCCTATCCTCTATAAAACCTCAAAAGGTCTGCAGTAATGGGGAGCCAACTTGGCACAAGCATTCCATCGCAGAGTGCTTTTCTTTGCCTTATTTCTCACGTAAACATGGTCTCCTACTGCAAATTCCCAAAAAAGTTCTTTTTGTTGAGATTCAACAAGATGATGAGCTTAGTGAAAAGAGTCGCCTTCACTAAGTGGGCCCGCAGGCTATTTTTGGCACAAAGTCTATTTTTAGACTATGTCTATCATATTCTATGAGTTGCAGGATGCTATTTTTGGATGGTTGGTAAATTTGGAAAACTAGATGGACTTATATTTTTAGACATATTGGGCGGAATCTATTTTTAGATTGCTAGTCTAAAAATAGACATGTCGAATATTATTAGCTCTTAATAATATTTGGACTCTAAACATTATCTTATTCTCTTGGAGCACTTCAGTTAAGTGCACATATGTGGCACATGATCTGACAGAAGGAATTACGCCATTCCTGAGGGTTTACTGGAGCTATTGCATAGAGGACTTCAGTTAGAACTCATGTGACAGAGTTTGGTGGAGTTGTGTTCAGTTTAACTTAGTTAGACACAGTTGAGCTTGTTGTATCTAGTCTAACTGATTGATACACTAGTGAGAGTGGTGTGAATTAATTAATAATTAATTCACTAATTATTAACTCATTAATCAACTGAAGAATACATCAGTTAACTACAATGCATGGACAGTGTTAGTGGAGACCAGTGGAGAGATAGGTGAAAGGGCAAGATGACTATCAGTTGGGACTACAGTGATGCATGGTTTGCATCCAACACTCAGTGGAGATGCTAATGAGGATTGCACAGTGCAAGCTAGGTGGATTCAAGTTCATTCAGAGCCATTCTTCAGCAGGGATTGCGCAGTAGAGGCAGGCTAGCAGGTGGCAGAAATCGGAGCATGGATTTGCTAGATCGGACCTGATTAGTGTGTAGCGATTGTATTGTACTGAGAGCTTGACATGTTCAGCTTTGTATGAGGATTGTTACATGATCTCTATGACATTTATTGTATACATATAGTTGGGTTTTTTAGCTTAAGGCTTTCCCGTTAAATCACTGTGTTAATGTGTGTGAATTTTTATGGTTTCATGTGTGCATTGCAATTGTGTTAATTTCCGCATGTGATGATCAATGGTGGAATAGATTATGTATTGTGCATGAAGTCAAATAGTGTGTGATCAGGAGAATCTTGGATATATAACATATTAGTTATATAATATCTAGAATTTTCCTGTCTTCATAAATCTTTTTTCTATCTTGAGCCGCTTTCAAATTCTGTCTAATTTTCTTAACCTCTCGCTCCATCTTTTCCAGCATATATGGTCCAAGCATCATTTTATTTTCTGGGCTACTCCAGTTTATAGGAGTTCGACACTGTCTTCCATACAGTGCTTCAAAATGGCTCATATTAAGAGATTTTTGATGTCTGTTATTATAAGAAAACTCAACCAGGTGTGAGTACTCCTCCCATTTCATGGGCTGTTGCATTACATACATGCGCATCATGTCTTCTAAGACTTGATTCACCCTCTCTGTTTGCCCATCCATTTGCGAATGATATGCAGTACTGAATTTTATTTTCATTCCCAGTCCATTAAATAGTGTCTTCCAGAATGCTGATGTGAACTTCACATCCTGATCTGAAATGACTGCCCAGGGAATACCATGCAGTCTAAAAATTTCTTCATAAAAATATCAACAATTTGCACAGTCTTGTAGGTATATTGCAGAGGAATGAAGTGTGCCACTTTTCCAATTCTATCTATTACCATCATAATCGAATCATTATGCCTTTGGTTTCGAAGTAAACCTGTAATAAAATCAAGGGAAATAACTTCCCACTTCCATTCAGGTACCGGAATTGGTTGAAGCAATCTCGCAGGGTGCTGATGCTCCACCTTAATCTACTGGCACTCAAGGCACTTAGTCAAATATTCTGCTATATCCCTTCTCATCTTTGGCCAAGGTCTTTTCTGATTGTTGTCAGCATCTTTTGGTAACCCGGATGCCCGACATAGGTACTTCTATGATACTCATTCAAAATAATTATTTTTAGACTCTTCTGGTTAGGAATATATATCCTTTTTTGGAAAAAAAGAAGATGTTTTTGATTGAGTTCATATTCAGATTGATTTCCTCTTTCCTCATCATCTTTTACTTGCTGCCACAATTTTTGATATTCTGATTCTTCCCTTGTTGCTTCCAAAATCTGGTCTTGAAAATTTGATTCATTTTGGCTGAGATATAGTTCATAAATGCCATGCAATTTTCTGCTCAAGGCATCTGCCACTTTGTTCTCTTTTCCTTTTACATGTTGAATATCGAAATCAAATTCGCTAAGAAACACATTCCACCTTGCTTGGCGGGCATTCAAATAAGCCTGTTTAAAGTAGATGGTTAAGCTACTATGATCGTTCCTCAACAAAAATCTATTTTCAAGTAGATAATGCCTCCATATCGGCAAGGCATGCACAACAAAAGTCAGTTCCAAATCATATGTTGAATATCTCTGCTCATGATCCTTCATCTTCCTAGATTCATATGTTATGACTTTTACTTCCTGAATCAACACTGCTCCTACACCTTCTTTGCATGCATCGGTACACACCTCAAATTCCTTGCTTGGATTTTCTACCTTCAAAATAGGAGCAGTAGTTAATAGTTCTTTTAATAACTCAAAACTGTTTTGACATTCTTGAGTCCATTTGAAAACTCTTCCTTTCCTTTGCAAAGAAGTAATAGTATAAGCTATTTTGGAAAAGCCATTAATAAATCGTCTGTAATAACCAGCCAAACCCATAAACGAGCGTATATCCGCCACATTATTTGGTACCTTCAATTCCATAATTGTTTTATCTTTCCGGGTCCACAGCTATTCCTTCTGTCGAATTACATACCCCAAGTATTGGATCTACTCTTTAAAGAAATCACATTTACTAAACTTGGCATAGAGCTGATGCTCTCTTAACGTTTTTAGCACAGTATGCAAATGTTCCTTGTGTTCTTCCGCATTTTTAGAGTAAATTAGGATATCATCAATAAATATTAACACAAATTTATCCAAGTGTGGGTGGAAAATTCCATGCGTTAAACTCATAAATGTTGCTGGTGCGTTGGTTAACCAAAACGGTAGCACCACAAATTCATAGTGTCCATACCTGGTACGGAAATTTGTCTTGCTTCTATCCTCATCCTTAATTAGGATTTGATGGTAGCCCAACCTTAAGTCAATTCTGGAGAACACTGTAGCTCCCTTGACTTGGTCAAATAAATCATCAATGCACGACAGGGGGTACTTTTTTTTAACAGTCAACTTGTTGAGCTGACGATAATCCATACACAAATGCATAGTACCATCCTTCTTCCTGAAAAACAACACTGGTGCTCCCCATGGGGACACACTTGGCCGAATATAACCTTTATCCATCAAATCCTACAATTGCATCTTTAAATCTGTTAATTCTAGTACGTTCATTCTATAGGGAGTTTGAGACACAGGTGTTTCTCCAGGTATTAACTCAATAGTAAAATCAATATATCTTTTTGGCAGAAGCCCTGAAATCTCCTCAGGAAAAACATCCTAAAATTCTTGCACAACATGAATATTTTCTAACATAGCAGTCTTGTCTTTTGTGTTAGTGAACCCAACTTGAATTGCATAAAGCTGACAGCCCTTCCTTATACATTTACTTAGTTGTGATGCAGTAATGGGTCGCAGCTTCAAAGGCTTTTTAATTCCTTGTAGTTCTTGACTTAACCCATCATCAGACTTGAAATGTATAATCTTATTCTTATAGTCCACCAAAGACCAGTGTCTTTCTAGCCAATCCATACCCAGCAATATATCATAAGAACCTAATGGTAGAACATTGAGTTCCACAGTTAGTGTTGGTCTCAAATTTTTAATTCATAGTCAGATACTTTAGTATGAACCCGTCTTCTAGTTCCTGTAGCCAGCTGAACCAACCATGGATTTTTAAATTTGTGTTCCTGCAATTTACTGTTTTCGACTACACGAGGGTGTATGTAGCTCAAACTGGCACCAGGATCAACTAGAATAGAAACACCTTGGGTTTGAATCTTACCTTCTAGTTCTATCATGGTCGGTTGGTAATCCTCTTGACGATCCTCCAGCGCTGCATTGATTCTGGGTATGTTTCGAGCTACATCCCCCACCGCTGAAGCTTCTTGCAGATTTGCTGCCACCTCAGTCCTTCCCCAATGCGGAAAATTCTTAAAATAATGAGCTTCTCCACATCCCCAGCACTGCAACAGGGGTTTCTGAGGTTGCCCAATATCTGGTCTACTAGAAGCTTCATTAGACCGTTCTCCCCCCATACACTTAGTTTTGTTTTAGCTTTTACCATTATGTTTGTTGAGTGGATGTTTTTCATCATTCTTGAAATTACTAAATCTGTTATTTCTGTTATTGGAAAGACTTTTCTGCCCCTTTCGAGGTGGCCAACTTTTCCCAACTTCTCCCTTCTCCTTAGACTGTTGGTAGCACATTCATGCCTTCCTAATCACTTCATCCATAGTCTTCGGATTCACGAAATCAATCCTTTCCTTCATATGAATTGGAAAACTACTCAAAAACCGTTGCACCTTATCTTTTTCATCACGCAGGTAGGGTACATATCTTAATAAGGATGTGAATTTTGTTAAATTTGTCCATAGTCATTTGGCCCAGTTTCAAATCATGAAACTCTCGGGACTTCTCATCATAAAATATTTCAGTTAAGTACTTGTCTTTAAAGTACTGTTGAAACTCATCCCAAGTTACGTTCTGGTCTTCTACTCCTCTTACATTCTTCACTTCCTCCCACCACAGTGTTGCTTTCTCCCGCAGCTAGTAAATGGCTAAGCAAGCTTTAAGCTTGTTGTTATACTCATACACCTGAAAGTATTTATTCATATTTACAATCCATGCTTCTACCATTTCCTCCACCTCTCCATCAAAAGTAGCAGGCTTGATTTTCCGAAATTCTCCTTGTAAGTCCACTTTCTGTTTTTTCAACTCTTGCTCTTCCATAACATTTCTAGATTCTGCCTCATTATAGGTTCAACTTTTATGGCTTTTTGGCATTCGAATTTCCTCTACATGATCATGTAATCCTTGGCGTTGATCCATGTTTTTCTGAGTATTTCTCTTAGGGCTTGGTTGTCCAATGGGAGGATTTTGTCTATCCGACAGACTCTTCAATATCCTCTCTTGTTCTCGCATCAATCTTTCGTTGTCACTGCAAACTTTAAGAAATTCTATTTGTAGCTGTTGAACAGTATCCAACAATCTATTTGTCTTCCATTGCTGTTCTTCCAGCATTTTTCTTGTCTGCTGGTGCTGGTCCACACTTAGCTGGACTAACATTTAGGGATTGACCTTAGGATTGGTTACAGAGTGAGTCTCTCCCATGTTTTTGGGTGGATTTTGACTTGATCCTCTTCTCATGACGAATTACAGAAGTCTTGTTCCTATACTTATCAAAATATCAAACCATTATGTTTCATCTAATTTTACAAAGGTCTTGGTTTGGGTTTAAAAAATTTTCTTCAAAGTTTGGATTTAAGATCATTTCTTGGAAGCAGACTAATTTGAAAATAATTGTTTTGGGTTTAAAGAACTTTCTTGGAGAAAATTTCTTGGAGGCGGCCTGATTTTGCAAAAAATTGTTTTGGACTTCAGAAATTTTCTTGGACGTACATTCAAAGGACATTTCTTGGAGGTATGTACGTGTTTTGAGTTGAAGTAAATCTTTTGAGCTTCGTTTCATTTTTATAAGACATTTTTTTCTCGAATTTTTTAAAGTAAGTGTTTTGCATTGGAGTATGTATTTTTTGCAAAAAATTTAAAATGAATTTTTTTTAAATTAAATCTTTTGTGATGTTTTTTCTAATTGAGTTATTGTCTAATTTTTTGAAGGAAATTTTTTGAACTTCATACCCTATTATCATGGTAAATCGAAGGACTTGTGTGAGAAAATAGGATTGAAAAAGAGACCCTGAGGAACGTAGAGAAGAGACGAGACAATCTCGCAAAAGAAAGTTAGAAGCCCTCTCAAATATTGAATAGGAAAATGAACCTCAAGCAGAAATTGAAGCAGGTATGTAAATGTAAATATTATGATCTATTGATATATTTAAAATTTTCCTAATGTAAAATGTGAAGCTTAATTTTTATTTGATGAACTAATTTGAAAAATATTTTGTTTAATGTAAACAGAGAGAGATATCCCTCAAAACATTGATGATGAGATACAAAATTTTGAAAGAGATATTGAACCAATGATTGAAGATGGTGAAAATATTGAAAGAAATCCAAATAAAGAAATTGAATCACAAGGTGTATATATATATATATATATATATATATATTAAACACATGCACATATCATTGAAATTATAGATATGTTTATTAAGTTAGTTATTTATTGAATATGTACTATTTTTTCGAATATGTACAGATGAAATCACTATCGATAATGAGATGTTAGAAAATTTTGACACTCACACATATGGAGATAAAAAACCTAATCATGTTATACGATATCGTGTTAACTACATTTTTGAAAAGTATTTCTTAAATGAGCGGGTGACAGTTCAGGCTCAAATGGTGAAAGGTCTCCTATCATTAAGGAAATTAAAAGAAGCTACGACACTATTGGGTATTCGAAACCAAAGATAAAAAAATGAAGGAAGATGTGATAAAAAATATGAGTAGTGCTATAAAGTCAATTAAGAGATCTAGAGAGAAAGATGTTTCAATTGTACGTAGAGGAATACAGATGGAAATGGTTTCATCAAGTACTCAAGAGAATCGTTTGGTAACATCTATGGCACAAGCACTGGGAACCTTGCGAAAAAATTTGCACAAACATCGGAAATTTCGGCTGCAAATAGATGTAAATGATGAACTCGCTTGTTGGAGAGCTATTTGTAGGCAACCATACAAAGATAGACTTGGATAAAATGTTAAAAAAATAATATATGAATATTGGAAGAACAATTCGCGTGTTTCACCAACTACAAGACATGTGATGCGAAGAAGAATAGCACGAAATCAATACGAAGAACATGAAAAACATCTCTTGGAAACCACTCAGATAGAGTTATTCAACAAGTTCAAATAAGAGAATCATCAAATTCATGTTTCACTCAGTGCTTTTGTTCAACAAAAACCATGGTATGTAAAACCTATCACCGTACGCGACACTTGTTGTTGTCGTTATCATGTGGAATTTGAGTTATATTATGACACATTCCTTGATTTTGGTAGAAAATTATGGAAGGATTAACCTCCTCCTTCCACTATCCATGATTTCATATCTCAAATTCTATGTGAAAGAGAAAGCGATCAACTATTTTACAAAAAGAAATGTGTTGGTGGTAAAAAATGCGATGATTGTGGAAATTTGACTAAATTTCAAAACAAATATCATATTGATATAAATGATCAATCATTGTCCAACATGAAAGTGAAATGGAAGAGATATGAATATATCGATACATCGATTCAAAGTGAAAATAGTGTTAAAAGAATTGAATTACTAGAAGACAAAAAAATTCTGATAGACTTTTTGAGAAAGTTTGAGGCAAAAATTTACAAATACACGAAGCATTCCCATAGAGCTCGATGGCAAGACTTGCAATTCAAAAAATCTCATGAATTTTTTCCACCAGGGACCATTTTTTTAATGATTGATTTTGCAGAAAACTACACATTTGTTCCACAAAAAGAAATTCAGAGTGAATACTATCATTCTGACCAAGTCTCCATGCTCGTCCATATTCTATATAGACATGTTGAACAAAATGTCGATCATATAGAAAGCACGAGTGAAAATCGACATATCATTAAAGAATATCACTTTTATATCAGTGACGATCGTACACATGATACATGTTTTGTACAACATTGTTTTGGAAAAAATTATGATTCCTTGAAAAATCATGGAATAACATTCAATGAACATTGGATATGGTCAGACGGATGCGGAGGCCAATTCAAATATGCACGATCATTCTTTTGGCTGTGTTGTCTTCATAAGAAAACATGCATTAAACATTGTTGGAATTTCTTTGATACTGGCCATGGAAAAGGAGAACATGACGGTGCAGGAGCATGCATAAAACGAGCACTTCAAAGATATCAAATGAACCACTCTGTAAGTTGGCTTGTGAATGCTAAAGAAGTTGTTCAATAGTGCATCGCTGCTCTAAGCCATGAGACTAACCCATCAAGGGAAGTGCAAAGGTACATTCAATTTAATTTATATTGGAAATCTAATTTTAAACATTGCACATTTATCATGCAATGATTATCTTTGATTGTATTTTGATATCATATTTACAAATTCTTCTTCTAATTTTCCATATAAAGGTTTTTCTAGCATATTGGGATCAAAGACGTAGATAGATCAATTGGAAGTGACGTTGAAACAATAAAAGGGACTCGAAAATTGCATTCAATTCAAACAAAGTCGTCTAGAAATGTGTTTGCATTGGATAAAAGAAAATATTCTTGTTTTTGTGATGTTTGCATAGACAACACAAAATCCAATGACGTTTGTGAAAACAAAATGTATGTGAACGATTGGAAACATACAGAGCTAAATACAAAGGGAAAAATGTCTGTTGCAATGTTTGAAGAAATGCAATCAGAGGAAACTGCAATATCATCCGATGGTGATCGAGTTTCTGATCTTGTTAGAGAAGGTAACATTTGAATTACTTTCTAATGATTTAAAGATCTAGAAATAAATTTAAATATGTATAATTTTGTTAATTTTATTTTATTGTGCAGGAGATGTTTTTGATGTAATTGCACCTATTGACAACGATGAAAATGTGAAGTATTATTTGATGCGTTGCACTGAACAAAAAATGAAATTATTACAAAACTATAATGATCATGGATTTCAATATGACAGAGGGTCTATTATACTGAAAGGTTATTTTTTCAGACAAACTCATCAAAGTGGAGACTTTGTTTACTTTTAAGACTATGAACCTGATTCCATAAGTTGTCAATATAGTCACTTGGTGTGTGCAACACGCATTAAGTTGATAGAAGTTCAATCAAAGAAAAAATTGAAAATTAAGAGATGGAAAATGTCAAAATCCGATCATGAACGGATTATTGAAGATGGAATTCCATTAGAATTTTTGAGTGAATTGTCCAACAATTTATTCTCTTTGGATTAAATATGTTTTAGAAATTCCAGTACTCAACTAAAAATTGAGCTGCTTATGTTATTTGTGCAAGTGTTTGCACATGTACAAATTGTTTTGGTACAAGCACATGCTCTAGTATCAACTGAAAGTAGCTTTTCTATACATGTGCATTGATGAGAAATGTTATATGTATTGGATATATATGTGTGTGTGTGTGTGTGTGTGTGTGTTCTAGAATGAAATCAATTGTTCTAGTTTTACTATGTGCATTGATGAAAAATTATTTACGTACTCAATATATATGTTCTAGAATGCAATTAACTGGAACTAGTTTTTCTATGTGCATTGATGAAAAAATAGTTGGATTTTTTGGTAAAAAGTATGGACACAATGTAGATAAATCATCTGCAGTATAGTTTTGTACGAAAATTCCTTTCAGACAAGAGACTTGGAGCACTTCTCCAACTTTTGGTGGGATTTTACCCACATCTCTATCCCTGATTGAAAATCTAGTACAAAATTTGTTTGTCCAATGGTCGGATATGTTCAATGTGCATTGATGAAAAATGTTACTTGTATTGGATAGATATGTTCTAGAATGCAATTAATTGTTCCAAGTAGTTTTTCTATGTGCATTGATGAAAAACTAGTTGGATTTTCTGGTAAAAGTTTCCACAATGTAAATAAATCGACAATGCTACCTATTTGAGTGCATTAACGACATTAACCCAAATCCAACAAACATATATATGTACTAGACTTATATTTCCAATCAATATTAAGGGGATAATTTGTACATATATCTACTTCTTTAAACTCTTTTTTCAATTAGAGCTCAATTGATACATAGTTAGTTGCATTGAAAAGCTATGTTCTTCCTATTGGAAATTTTTTCATTCAAACAAGACTACATGTAGAGATCAAAAGCAATCTTAAAATTCCAAATGTACTTCAACCATCCAAAAGAGATTTGTGCAACATTACTTGACATGCCATGCCAATTATAGTGAACAACTATCCAATAGAAACTTTAACATTATATACCACATCTGCCAAATGTAGATTGAAACCATCCAAAACTTTAAAATTTTAAAAACTTTTGATAATATATCGTGCAAAATTAAAACATTAAATATCACATGCGAAATGTAGATTGAAACCATTCAAAACTTGAGTTTAAAAAACTTTTTGATTATATATACCATGCAACGTTACTTCACATGCCATGCCAATTATAGTTCAACTAGATCCAATAGAAACATTTAACATTATATACCACATGTGCCAAATGTAGATTGAAACCATCCAAAACTTTAAGTTTTAAAAACCTTTTGATTATATATCATGCAACATTAAAACATTAAACATTTAAAGTTCATTAAATATCACATGCGAAATGTAGATTGAAACCATCCAAAACTTGAGTTTTAAAAACTTCACATGCCATGCCAATTATAATTCAACTATTCAATAAAAACATTTAACATTAAATATCACATGCCAAATGTAGATTGAAACCATCCAAAACTTTTAACTTTTAATTTAACAAAAAAATATAGATCACAACATTACTTCACATGCCAAATGTACTCCAAGCATCCAAAACTTAAATTTAAAAAACAAAACAAATTATAACACATGTCATTACATAACATGCCAAATGTAGTTCAGATGACAACATTAATTTATAGATGACAACATTACTTCACATTCACATGCCAAAAGTACTAAAACTATCCAAAAATTAAATAAAACAAATTATATTAACAATGTAATAAAATATGTCCAAAAATTGTAGATCTCACAAGTATCAAACTATATCAAGTTTAACAAATTTTAAAACCATCTAAATCTTGAAATCAAATCTACAAATCATGTCCATCAAATAGAGACGGATCTAGCGTCTTTCCTATCAAGGTCTCAATCTGCGCCCTATCATGTGAAGCATCATGGGAAACCTACATACACAATGCACATGTACTTGAACATTAAAATTTGATGTTTTAAAAATGAATGAGAATATATATATCTAGAACTTCATGTAAAAAAAAAAATATAACAAAAAAATCATGCAATACCTCATGAGGTTCCCTCTCCATTTGATGAACAAGTTCTCCCATAGGAACATCTGCAGCAGTAAACTGTACAATATACATGTACAGTTAAATATATATATATATATATATATATATATATAGTTAAAAACTTTCAAATGAAAATGCACGTGTACATATATATAAACTTATTTTCAATAATATTTAAAAAAGGAACTAAAGACAACTTGTTCAAATGCTATGGATGTTCCTATCTTCGTCGCTAGAGTCCGCGGATTAAAGAAATCTTCTATAGGAACCTAAATTCAAAAAATTTTAAATAACTCAAAATATAGATCTCTCTCTCTCTCTCTCTCTCTGTATATATATATATATATATATATATATATCTCAATTTTTAATGGAAATTTTTGAGGTAGAATATATATATATATATATATAACTTTTAAACATAAATTTTAAACTTGTGAAAAATTGTCCATACTTGTGGCTCATCTCCCAAGGAAGTAGAAGGTACATCTCCCAAGGAAGAAGAAGGTACCGCCATCCCAAAAACATCGGACAGAATCGGTATCTGTTAAAACATTTTATCAAATTATATATATACATACATGTACATGTGTGCACAATTATTTATTTTAAAGTCACTTAAAAAACACTAACATTTTCCAACATATCTTGATGGTCAGACCCATCTACATTGTTTGAACCAGAGGTCCCGAACGTGATATTAACATTTTCGTCACGCATCATGTGTGAGAACTGCAAATGGTGTTTTAACATATAATCATACATTTTTGTTAGATTAATGTACATACAAATAAATGTATACATGTACATACACATGTATTTATTACAAATTGTACACATGTATATGTATGTTAAAATAATTTCAAACCCTAAGGTCACTAACACATATCATTTCGGTGCCCTCTTCTTCATGAAAAATTAGGTCTTGCAAACCATTGCGACAATTTTTTGCATATATTCAAAGATCTTCAACATTCATGTTGTCAATCTCCTCATCTGTACAATACACAAAATTGGCATGTGCATTTTCACGTGCTCTTTGTCGATTTAAACAAACATCGACTCCACCCAATCTGCTATAAACATTGTCGATCATAACATCCCTTGCTTCTCGACTTATTTGAAAAGTCGCATCCATCTCTAACTGCAGAGTTTCGACCCGAAACAGTCAACTCACCAATAGCGGCTCAGGGCGAGGCAACTCCACATCTTGCTTAGTGCCCTTACGGTCATATAATCGACCTTTCCCCAGGCCAAAAAATTCTGACGGAAGGTCATTGTAGTTGGGTTTCATACCCAAAAAAAAATCTGCATAAAACATTTGTGCAAAATAAACAGGAACCTCATCATTCCATGGGAGCCTTCCATAGGCCGCAAGGTGCCTATCATACAAATAACGAGCTATGTCTGGGTGCTTGAAATACTGCACCTTCAACATTTTTCTTTTTGGCCCTTCCTTGTAATTAAACATTGACTTGGCCACTTCTTTTGTAACTTTTTGTTTTACGTCCTCCCATTTATCTGGACCCATTACTATTTCTTTTTTCTTTCTCATCATTTCTACAAATGTATCAGTTGTTGGCCCAAGATTTCTGTACACATTTACAATTTCGCTCAATGAATGTGTAACTATTTCAAGGCTTTGTCGACTCTCAGCAGGTAGAGACAAAGCCACGAGATCTCTTTGCAATTTTGCATAAAGTCTTTCACACCTTTGTAAGGCGCATTGCGCCATGTTAGTTTCCCATGGTATATCAGTAATCTCGGCCGGATAAGTTGTGCTGGGTAGACAACCTTCTCCTTGAATGTGGCGGGCTGCCCTGCGTCTATTTTGACCACTAGTTGGAACATTTTCAGCCTCTGCATCAATATATATATAATTTCGTATATTAGAAAAAACACATGTAAAAAAAGTTGTACAAATTTAATGAAAAAAATATTGAAATTGATGGCAACCTTGACGTTGTTGGTTAGCATCTTCTCCAACATGACCTTGCTGAGAACCAGACCCAGAATGACCCTGTTGAGAACCAGACCCAAAATGACCCTGCTGAGAACCAGCAGTCGTTGATTGGCCTTCGGGGGAATAAATATCACCCCCTTCACGCAACCTGCTACCACTCATTGATGGCCCTCTAGGTGGATTTGAACCACCACCAACCTCTCGAGATGAGGGAGAAGCTTCATAAACAAATACGAATTTATAATCAATTGAAAAATACATTCATGTGTACATATAAATACATATACATATTCATTGATTAAATTGCGTGAACCATACCACGACTGGTTGAACCATGGGCATGCTCCATGGATGGAGTAGAAACCCTTCTCCTCTTACCTCCTAAAAATTAAAAAATGAAACTTATTAACAACTAATTTAACTCACAAATTTAATAAAAAATCAATTCCATATGTACACACATGTATGGAGATTTAAGATTATATTTAAATACCGTGAACATCCCCCGATCCCTGAACCCCCATATGGGATTCGGTTGATCTTCGTCATTCATCCTCCATGATATATATATCTATTGGTGGACATTTACACAAAATAGATTTCAGAAAATCAATTTGTAATTTAGTGTACACAAATTATGTAGAACACAACTTTCAAAGCAATAATTGATGTGTGAAACTAAATTTAATCGAAAAAGAAATTATAAAAATGATAAGTTCACCAAATTGCGCTTTACATGGTGGGAGCACACTTGGTATAAATTTTACCACTTATACACTTTAGTTTGTGGGAGAAATGACACATGTACATAGTTTACCTTAAAGTTGTTGTGTTTTATGGATATTAAAATGAAGAACTTCTATTTAGATCCATTCCAAAGATTGACTGTAGGGGCATTTACTAGATATGTCACCTTTCGTAAAATATGAGATCCAGAGGCTACCTGGCCCTTTACAGACTCTGCCTATAGAACTTGTAGAAGTAAACATTAGAGGCATTAACAATATCAAAGAACTTTTTCATGCTCAGACATGGGAATGTGTCTCTTTCCCTACGCAGAAAAATAGTTCAAGGTATTTAATCTTCATAGACATGTCATCAAGCAGGTCAATGTGATCATCCCCAACTTACTTTTCATGAAATTAGGCTTGGAATCCTCTACAACCTGGTGGATGGAGTTGAGTGGGAACTAGGTCAAGGCCTTTACAAAATACAAGCTAGTGAATAACACTTACTAGGTTATGCCAACAAATAAAGTGGGAGAAATTTTTTCTCCTCGACGTTATCCAATTGGGTGTGTAATACCAACTTCACCCATTTCCTAACAGGTTTCTCTCTTAGGTTACAAAGTGTCTTCACCTTATTAGTTATATATTTTTCAATTTCCCGTGGATTCCTTGAATTTTTTCTCCTACCATCTCCCTGTCTCACTCCCCAAATTATTGTCATCAAACATGCCCCATTGAGGATCTGGAGCAATGTTTTCACCATACTTAGAACTGTCATTGCTGCTAATTGAAATTGGAGAGTCATGTATACTAGATTGCTTGCTTAAGTGGCTCTTACTTGGACAATATCCTGAGATGAGTTTGACATGATGGTCATATGAGGCTGGAAGCTACTTGGTGTAATTTTCCTTAAATCTTGAAAAAAACAGAGCAAAAATGTCATTTTTGATCATTTTTTATTAAAGCTTCTGCATACAGCAGATGTTATCACAATTGCAACACAATCATGTTCCATGAGCATGAATTATGAATGTTGCAAGCCAAATTGCAAGGAAATTTGCATTCATTTTAGGCAAAAGAAGGCTATGACATTAAGGTCCATGTTAGAAAAAATTATGCAAATAAGGTTGCTGAGTCTTGATACTGACCATGTGTTTCAAAGCCATAACAAAGGTTGGCTTTGAGAGTGTCCTCCAAAAGCCCTGTCTTGAGATGAAATTTAATTCAATGTCTCTTAGAGTTGCAAGGTGGAATTGATAGAACTATTTGATTTCTTTACCATAGATGGATATCTCCTTTCATCTATACCTTTCTCTACCATCTTATTTCCAAGTGAAATGGGAATTTTCACATTTTGAATGCCATTACCATGTAGTTTGGTAGTTTGCTAGCTAGACCTATCACAAGTAAGGTTGTCATACCAAACTATTTCTCTTGCTCAACTCAGTGACCATGACTCTCTTCTCACACTGCTTACCATACAAGATCTTCAATTGTACATGTCACGCAAAGTTGGGGGTTCTAGGTCTACACCTATTAGGTAAAGTTACATATTTTATGTCATTGTGGTCCTTAAATTTGGAGGTGTTCCACCTAAAAAAGTAGGCATTAAATATGGATGAAAAGGATTTGTTTTAACTTTGATAGAATTTCCTTGTGGAATTACTGAATTTCTCGACGACATCATGCTAGCTTTGCTCATAGAAGAAGGTTTTGGAGGAGAAATTGAATTCTTTCGACTTATTTTTGGCATTGAATTTTGAAATAGTAGTTTTGATGACTCCATTGATGACCTTGCTGAGGAATTTGATGGACACAATATTGACTTTGAAGATGGTTTAGAAGACGTTGAAGAAGTTGTAGATTTTTGTGTTGTCACTGAATGTTTCTTTGTTGTTGGACTTGATCAAGACACAATTTAACTTTACGAGCAGATTGAAGACCTTGAAGAGGTTTTAGATTTTGTTGTTCTCACCGAAGGTTTTTGTCTAGTTTTGTTTCTTAAACCATCATTTCCATAGGACATTTTTGGTGAATAGATTCTTGACCTTGATGAGAGGATATGATACCTTGAAGAGGCTACATATTTTGGTGACGTCACTAATTGTTTCTCTATTATTGTGTTTGTTAAACTTTTTTATCCCAAAGGAGGGTGTTATCCAATGTGAATTTGAAACCCCCCTCACATTTTTCAATGAAGGTTCTATCTGAATGTTAGGGAGCTACACAAATTATAGAAATTCAATATGATGTGCCAAAAACTTTACAGACATCCCAAAAACAGAAACCACCTATTATATGTCAATTAAATCTACATGGAACCAGCAAGCAATATGGTAAAATATAGAATTACGAATCCCTTCAATTATTAAAAAATATATATATATGAAGAAAGCACCCAGAGGACTAGAAATAACAATATAGTAGAGAAAAAGAATAGTATCTCAGCAGCTATAATTGCAAGTCATAAATTAATATCATATATTCCAATTTCAGCACTAAAAGCAAACTCAAAATAACATAAAAGCATAGACAACATTGTTTTACATGTAAGTAAACATTGTTAATGGAAATATGCAACATGGATTGGCATAATCATGCCTTTATCAATGAAATTTCATCAGACCATTGAACAATTGTGTGCTAACAATATTTAAATAAGTTAAAGGAAAAAATTGACCTATATTGTACAGTTTATGGGACAGAAATCAATATGTAGAAATATTCACTTGGTTTTTATAATTGGATAGAGGAATGACTTAAAATTACCTTGTATGTCTTCTCGTTTTAGAGCTCAAATTTTTAGGAAGGATTTAAGCATCCACATTTCAAGAATCACTAGAAGAGGTTGATAAAGAATATAGGAAGACAAAAAACTAACCAATGGTGTAATAAATGGATTTCTTGGGAGGTAGATTGGCATATGGACTTTTGGTAGCTAGAACTTTTCCAAATAAGTGAATGTATTTGAAAATCGAACCTCTAGTTTATTTTGGTTTAGACAAGGTCTAGAATTTGAAAAGTGAATTCCCTCTTTCTTCCTCTTACATGTCCAATGATCGGAATCTGGATTGAGGGAAAAAAAATTCCAAAATAAAAATTTTGCATTTTATTTGTTGTACACATGAGTTTTTAAAAGCTAATTAACTCATAAATTTCTCACAAAATACACTTAAATCTTGACACATAAACCCCTTCCCAATTGGCTAACTTTAGACGATCCTAAACACATTTTTATTTAACTAATGAGGGAGACAGCCCAATAAAACTAGTTTGTCCATATTCAAATCAAGTTGGTATCAAAGTACAATTTAGCTCATTTTAGTCAAGGTTAGTTAGAAGAATTAGCTATTGGTTTTTGTCTTCAATTTCCTCTCAAAATGAATGTGTACGTGATTTTGAGAGACACACTAGAGGAATAAGGTCCAAATTTTTGATGAAAATGTGCTATGAAAGTAAAGTGTTAAAGGAAAACATGTACAAGGCATAGTTGAGCCAAATGTTGTTGAGGAAGGGCCTAATTATTTGGGTCTTGGTTATGGAAAACATGATGGAGAATGCTCCAAAGCCAAGGAAGCACATGAAGCTGTTCCAAGAAGGAATTTTATATTTCATGTTCATTACCTCAAGCTTGTGAAGTTTGTGTTCATGATGAATGGAAAAGTTTGACACCCACTTTGCAAGAAGATGTTAATAATCATGCATCTAATGAGAATGTAAAAGAAGAGGATGTTGAAAGCTCTAGAGTCATTGAATTCATTGCTAGTATTCAGAGGAGAGCCATTACCTCATCAAATTCACCTCCTCAAGAAGGCGACAAAGGTGAATGTTCAAGGTATAAATTTGCCTTTAATCAAATTGCTTTTGATTATGATAAACATGGTAAATATTCACATAAGATTTGGAAAAGAACTTGCATGTTCCTTTTGTGGTTTGAATAATAATAATGTTTATAGATGTTGGAAGAAGATATCCATGCACATGAAATTTTCTAAATAAATGAGGCAAAAAGTCAAAGGCCCATTGGACAAGGAAAATGATGCTGAAAATAAGATGCAATTGTTTTGCACTCATTTCCATAAGAAAGGTCACCTTGTAGACAAGTGTTGGACTTTGTATCCAACAAGTCATCCACAACATTTGAAGAAGGTGGAAAGAGATATTGACAAGAATGGAAAAGAGGATTCCATAATCGATGAGGGTCAGGATGATTCACATGATGATGAAGTGCAACTGAAAGAAGCGCCACTGAAATGGTTTGGTAAGGGATGGTTAGATTTCTTATCCAATTAAGGCCTTGCATGTATTTTGATTTTTCATGAATTTCTTAGCAAATTCAAAGTATGGTGCATGTTGCATGAAGCAATATGTTGAAAGTAGAGTTATGTTGACACACTTAAATGCAACAAATATGGAAATTCGTACATGAGCTATTACTTGACTTGAGAGTTAGTTGTTTGAAGAGGAATGTTTTATCGACTTGTGTTTGGTTGATGGTTTTGTACACCAATATGTAAGAGTTCATGGAGATATTCACATGATGTGAATTTTTTTTCTTTGGAGAAAAATGATATGTCAGCGAGCTATGTTTCTTGCATGATGTGTTTTTTAGTTTGATGGTTTTGTCTGTGACAAGACGTCACAAGATTTGGGGAGGTCCACTCTTGAGCGAGAGCCTCATGATTACAATCTAATCATGAGAATCAAATGGGAGTGCATCCTTATTTTGAAAAAAAACCTCTAGATAGGATTCTAAGCTACCTAGGACTCAAATCATTATTTTTAAATTTGAAATATCATGGTGTGTTGTTTGAATGCCTAAATCCACAACCCTAACATAAATTGTTTTATTCTTTTTTTGCAGGATTTAGTTGGTTATATTAAAATTCTTGGCTTAGTGGCATGAACCAAACATATTGTGTATTAAATGAGGAATTTCGCTCTCCCAATCATTTCTAAATCACCCATATCACCAAGAAAACATGTTTTAAAATAACATACTTGGGTATGGGAAAGACCTTAGGTCCTTTGACTCTGCACATGTGGTGTGAAAAATTGAATTTGACAATTTGCAAAAAAGTGAAATTATGAATGAAATCACGAAAATGAAAAACCAAAAAGTGGTAAATGAGTTAAATAGACCTAATTAATTATTTACCAACATAAATTCTTCAACTTTTAGCAACTAAATGAAAAGTAAAAAATAAATAAATTTGTAATTATGGTTCGAAAGTTACATAATCTTAAGAAGCATTTTAAATTAATTCTATCTCATAAAAAGTATCCCTCCTAACTTAACAAATACTATCTCTTCTCCTAAGGTTCACGACCTCCCTTCCTTAGCACACAAGACATAAATACAATTAATATTTCAATATGTTAATTCCTATCGAAACAAATGAAAATTTGTATATAGATGGTTTCAAATATTATAAGAAGGTTTTTGATATCGTTGAGAGAATGTGGAAAACAGAATCCATAAACAAATTATTTTTCAAAACGTATTACTTTCAAAGTATCAACAAGGAATGTACAAGGGTGTTCAATGAATTAACGCTATTTATTTAAATTCCATGATGTATATCTTACTCATAATTTTAACAAATTATTAAATAATGATCTAGATTGGATAATTATATTATGTCATATATTTTGATGTTTATAGAGTGAAGAAACTGAAAGAATCAATTTGTAGGGTCATTTTAATGGTGGGTGGAGAATTGGGGTCTAAAACATTTTGGAGTCATTTTGAGGAATTAAATGACATTTATGGGGGTCAAACGATTATCCCTTGTGCCGAAATCTTGACCATTATTCTACAGTTAAATACATATCCAATGGTGCAAGAAAAACATCAAATGAATTTCATTCAAAATTTATGCCTTTATTAAGTTGACCTATCATGTTGACCACCATGGTACGAGAGAATGTCATTTTAACCCCATTACTCATGCATAGAAAGCTAGCTACATGTGGAATTTTAACAAGACTCTAAAAGGTCTAAAATCACAAACCTCGTTAATGGTTGACGGAGTCAAATCTTACACCTAGTTGGCTATCACGCTATGTTAAATACTTGGCCACTAGGAGGAATGAGAGTTCCATTTTTTGTTATTGTATTTTGTTCCATAGTTTAAAATACAACTAGGAGTGTGAAGTTAGAGAGAAAAATGTATGAAGTTAAGTTTTTATAGCAACCTTACACACCAAAAGTCTTAGCTAACTCTAGAGAGATTACCTATTTCTTTGTACTTACATATTTTCCATAGCAGAAAAGAGAGAGTAGAGCATTTTTACATTTTAGTGTTGTTTTTCTCCCATAAGGATTTCCTAGGGAAAAAGGAGTAGAGCATCATTACTTTTTAGGGTTGCTTGTCTCCCATAAGGATTTCCTAGGAAAATAATTGTGTTGATTGTCTAGATATGTATGTGTGTGTTTCATTATGTTCTCTATTTCTTACATTGTGTTTCATTATGTTTTATATTTCTTACATTTCTGCCCTCCTATTTTTCTTTCCAATCAAGGTTTATAAAGTAACATGAGAAGCAACATGAGACTTGGAACAATCATTTTCATTATCTATATGGAAGGAAAGAAGGATTATATCCCCTTACGCTTAAGCTTATGTAGTTTGTCAATTTTTATCATATATATTTTTTGGTAAGGGTAAATGTTTTTTTATCTATAGTAAGTCATGAACCCCAATTTTACCTTATGTAAAGCATGATTCTAGGATTACTACAATTTTTACTTGGTTTTTTATTGTGATGATGCCCTGTCTCAATCACTTGGCCATCCCTCGATGGGTAGTTAAATATTTATAACAATACTTAAGTAATATTTATCTATTTGTATTATGTGAAATGTAAAAAAATGGTATACTATTTTTCATAAAATTGTGTTGAGTTTATCATATATTTCGATGAAAGTTGATTATATGACACGTTTTCTTTAAAATGAGAACAATTTTGTTAAGGTATGAATTTGCAATTTTGTGTGACTCTTTATCAACCTTCACTTCCTCATTCCTAGAAAAAATCTACTTGCTCATTCGTATACCCACTTTGCATTCAAATGCATGAGTTTTGAACTCTCGGTAACTATGTTTTTCCACGCAGGAAAATTATATGTCACATTTTATACTAACTCTAAATATTATTTTGAAGTTTGGATTACTGTTATTCTTTTATATAATTTAACATTAGATATAAGTTTAAATTGAAAGCTACTTAGATGAAATATAGCTTAGATATGGCATTTGAATTATTATCTATTTATTGAACAATCATGGACATAATTATTACACATGTTTAATCTACATTATTGTTATCTGATGCTTTTTTGATTTATCTCCTATAGCTTAATGTAATGTTAGATATATAATTTAAGTTGAAGGCCCATGAGATAAATATGACTTCTTGTGACATTTGTATTGAATCATCTATTTGTTGTGGTATATTTACATAATTAGTACGCATATCTAATTTGCATTACTAATATGTCATGCTTCTTTAATTTATCTTTTATAGATGACCGGAGAAACCATTTTTAATCTATCCCTTTTGACTTCGGATATGTGGGCAATACTCATCCGAATATTTTTCTATCATAAAGCAGTGAGTAAAATTGTATTCCATTTGTGTCAATGTTAATGTTAAGCACATGGATTGAAGTTTTATATAAGATACATTGCCACGGTGTACATTTATATCTAAATAGTCCAAAAGCTCATTCAAGACCATATGTTTTGTTGATGTAGGTTGACTGGTTATATTACATTGCTTTTGCAGTTGTTGTTGTGGGCCTTACCATCTATTCGTTCTAGTAATTTCTGAAACTAATATTTCACCTTTTTATTTTAAATAAAAATAACTTTTCAAAGACATTTTAATATGTAGAATTAAGGAAAACCATTTTTTGCCTATGTGAATATGATAATGTCTAACATGTGCTTTTTATTTCTATAGTAGTGATAAAGAGAACACTATTGTGGTTGAAAATGGTCTAAATGAAACCATACCATACACACAGCTCAATGAAGAGAGAGAGCCTAATATAGCAGGCATAATTGTAACTCCCTCGTGATTAGAAAATCACACTCTATAGCATTATGCTTCTCTCCTCCGTCGTTATTGTTTTAAGCATTCATTCTTTGAAGAAATGTATTACAAGAATATTACAATGAAATCTTCATTTCAATTTTTTATATGCTACATTACGATTGTAAAATAATAAGCTACAACTCAAACTAAAAGGAAAAAGGTTTGTTTTTTTTTTTTAATATTTTTAAAATTTAACAATTATTTAAATATTTTTTTCCTTTAAAAGTCATATATATATATTGTGTAGCTGATGGAGAAAGTTATGATTACCACCATGGATGGGAAAATTGGGGGATGCAGCATAATGAGAAAGAGGTAATAGCAGGATGGGATAGAAATATTGGACAATCATTGCAAACAATGGATGAGGCTGCAGCTGATCTTTGGGTAGAAGAAATGATAAATCACCTCAAGAAGAGCTCTCGTATTGTACCAGTCCACTAGATTCTTAAATACTTGCATAGCAGCATTTACTATTGCAGTAACCCTTTTATAAAATCTGCAGTTGAATCCAGACTTCTCTACTTCACACAATTTAGTGTTCTTCCAAATCATAACACACAAATAATTGACAAAAACAATAGATTAATAACTCAATCTAAAACTAGAGTTCCATTGAAGCACAAATTTGAGAATAACTATAAGGAGAAGGAACATTCAACAGAAGAACAGAGACTAAATATGTCATCATTTCCATTGCATCATCAATTTAGCAAAATGCAAGAAACTCTGGTAAGAAGGGAGGATGAGAGATTCAATGAATCAGATGTAGCAGGGAAGGAGGGTTCAGGAACATTAAGGAATATTAATAGCCCAACTACAACTTCCTGATCTAAAGAAGAAGGATTGCATCTCCTAGCTCTTCTTCTACAGTATGCAGAAGCTGTTTCATAGGACAATCATGAAGAGGCGAACAGTATCCTGCCCTATATTTATGAGCTTTCTTCACCTTATGGGAGTTCAGTTCACCGTGTGGCTGCATACTTTGTTGAGGCCATATCATGTCAGTTGATCAGCTCATACTTAGGAATCTACTCTCCTATCATGAATGAATCATGGAACCAAAGTATTTTATCAGCATTCCAAGTATATAATGGTATCAGCCCATTTGTGAAGTTTTCTCATTTCACTGCAAATCAGGCAATCCAACAAGTATTCCAAGGTGAAAATAGTGTGCACATCATTGACCTTGACATAATGCAATGTCTTCAATGGCCGGGATTGTTTCACATATTGGCCTCCAGACTGGGCAGTCCTCCCTATGTGAGAATTACAGGCCTGGGAACCTCCATGGAAGCATTGGAGGCAACTGGCAAGAGGCTCTCAAACTTTGCTGAGACATTGGGTATTCCTTTTGAATTTCATGTTGTTTCAGACAAGGCTGGGACTATTAATGAAAATTTAGAGAGGCTTAAGGTCAGAAAAGGGGATGCATTGGTTGTGCATTGGTTACAGCATTCTCTATATGATGTCAGAGGCTCTGATATTAGCACATTATGTCTTCTGAGGAGGCTTTGTCCAAAGGTTATCACCATGGTAGAAAAGGATCTAAGCCACGTTGGGTCATTTCTAATCAGATTTGTGGAGGGAATACATTATTATTCTGATGTGTTTGATTCTCTAGGTGCAGCTTATCCTGAGGATAGCCATGAGAGGCATGTTGTGGAACAACAACTGATTTCCTGCGAGATCAAGAATATTCTGGCAGTTGGTTGGCCTACTCGAACAGGTGAAGTAAGATTCCACAATTGGAGAGACCAGCTGCACCAAGCTGGGTTCAGCAAGCTTTCTCTTACTGGAAATGCAGCAGCACAAGCCACACTTCTGCTGGGTATGTTTCCTTGCAAAGGCTACACTCTTGTGGAGGAATCAAGGATTTTAAGGATTGGATGGAAAGATATTTGCTTATTAACTGCTTCGGCCTAGAGACCTGCTCATCATACCCTCTAAACCTAAAATTATAGTTTTCCACAATTGAATCTGAAGTACATTATGAATATCATCATGGATATGAACTTGGAGAAAGTTATAGTATTGTTTATGAACTTGGTAGAATTTGTGTGGAGCTGCTAACATACCTTGCAGTAGACGAACAGTGCTGACGAAAGGAGCAACAGCGCAGATGGGAGGAGCAATAGAGCGAACAAACAGACCTCCAGTAGACCAACAGCGCGGACGGGAGGAGAGAAAACACGCTAAAAGACCAGCAGCAATAGTGAAAAAAATACGCGTGAATAATGAGATCGGTAAACAAATCAACTTCGTGGGCGATTTATTTATAGAAACTAGTTCGGCCGAACTTTTGTTGCCAGTTTTCCCATCTCTGGCAAAAAATTTGTTTGCCCGCGCCGTCAGTGTGCCGTCAATCTAAACGGAATCACGAGTTCGGCCGAACTTTCTAAGAAAGTTCAGCCGAAATATTTAATAGTTCAGCCAAACTTTATAAAAATTTTGGCCAAACTATTGCCGTAAAATGTTTTTGGCCCCCGATTCTCACAAAAGTGTAACCCAGCTTCACGTTTCCGCCCACTTTTTCTTGATTATTTTCTGGTGCAATGACAACGAAGACATCACCTTCTCTAACCATATCAGAAACATGATCATAATCATTATCAATCATAACCACTTCATTTTCCATTTCCTTGTCAGTCACGTTTCCAAATGGGGGCAATGGTGTCAATTCTTCGTGTTTCCATGGTTTAACAAATTTCTTAATTTGGTTTTCACAGTCATCGATGGATTATGTTTGATCAATACATGCAGAACAAAGGCAAGAGCACTTTTGTTTCTCAATGGAATGGATATTTGTCATGTTCTTACTCCTAATTGAGTGTAAACTTCTTGTTTGAGGGATTCCAAGGCAATTAAATGGCAACGATCTATCAACATCACCCATTGCAATATTCCAAAAGTACTTGCTTGAGAAAAACACACACACATGTATGAGTCAAATTTTGAATAATATTTAATATTTTTTTTATAAAAAAATACACACATATATGTATACATATATTAGCCCAACATGCAAGTTCATCATTCTCATCTAATTGAATTCTAAATTTTGTATGCCTCCATAAACTTTTTCTTGATGTTTTAAACAATTTTGAAGTTGCTGACATCAATCGACTTGATGAAGTTCATTTCGCGACTACACCTGTTAAAAGTGCTTTCAACTTGAGATCGCTTTTTGGCTAGTGTGGCAAGCGCCGACATCACATTTTTTTATACCATTTCATTTGCTAAAACCTCTTTCTCACTTTTAATGCCCAATAATTCCACAACATTTTTGAGAGATTTGTGCTTTAAAAATCCACGTAACATCTGAGCTTGTGCTTTGATAGACTTACCTTCAAAAATATGTTTCAATCCAAAATTTACTTTATCTCAAACTGTCCTTTCAACCATTGGTGGTCCCAATTCTTCAATTTTAGTGGGATCCATATTTTCTAGAAACTTGTATTTGTATACAACGTTCTTCGAACTTCCAATTAATTGTAGTGAAATTCAAGGTGTGGTAGTATCTTCTTGTGGTTCTGATGTTGTCACTACATAAAAAACAATATTAACTTCTAATTTGAAATTGACATACACATATTTTTAATTTTAAAAATATCTTGAACTCCAATGTTTAAAAAAAAAAATACAAAATTCAAATTGAAGAAACTATTGACTCACCAGTGAGATTGATATCAATATTCTCTTGGACATTTTTGTTTTCAATATTCCCATTGACAAGTTCCTCAACATTTCTCATTTCCTCGTCATTGTCATGCACCTCTACATCTATTTCACGATGCTCTACCTCCACATTTATTTCATGGCTTAATATTTCCCTTTCCTCGCGCCTTTTTTTTGTAATCTCTTATTTTTATCCGCTGAATCAGTTCTTTTTTTATCGTGCCTTGATAGGAAATTCCTTTGGTTTCCCATGTTCACAAAATTGGAAACCTAAAATCCAATTCTATTTGGACCAAATACCCAAAAAAACATAAAGACTTCAGAATAAGTATTTCATGCTTTCAATAAGAGAGAAAATTAAAAATAATTAATTAAAATCATAAAGACATTTTGTAAAAATATTTCATGCCTTCATAGAGACATTTTGCAAAAATAATCCATGTCTTCATAGAGACATTTTGCAAAAATACTTCGTGCATCCATGCACCCAAAAAAACTTCAAAAAAAAATTTTGCACCCAAAAAAACTTTCGAAAAAATTTCGCACCCAAAAAAACTTAATTTTTTTTTTTTGCCAAAAATAATTTTGCACATAGAAAATATTCGCACCTTGATAGAAAAAGAATTCAGACCCTCGCACCTTTGCAATTTTCGTACCCTCGCAACTTCGCAATTTTCGTTGGTTTAGAATGGTGTGTGGAATTAATCTTTCGAACGAGAGTATTTATATACAACTCTCGCCCGAAATATTGCGTCGGCTTTGGATTAACATTTAGAGATTAAAAAATTCTCGTTCGAGAGTATAATAAACTCTCAGAAGAGAGTTGGCCTTGGCTAAACTCTCGGCCAAGAGTTGGCTTGGGTAAACTCTCAGGCACAAACTCTCGGCTGAGAGTTTAGCCACGCGGTTAAATGTAACCTGTGGTGGTTTAAACTCTCAGTCAAGAGTTTAATAAATATCTTATCCAAGAAATTATCTCGGTCGAGAGTTTCTGGTCAATGAAAAACACAGAAAATTCTGCAGTTTTTAGGAACCTAGAACTTTGGAGGGGCGGAACACCTACAAAAACAAAATGTTATATTTTGGACCAGGCACCATTAGATTCATCTCTGAATCTAGTTTCTGATGATGTAAGATTTGTGGAGTTTCATTAAAAATTTCAATTTGTTATTAATTTTATGCTAAACTATGTCACTGTGGAATTTCATTGTTTAGAAGATTGCACTAAATGAAAATTCAATAACTTTAAAATGGCAACACCAAAAAATTCAGAAAAATCATATTGCAATTCCTCTCCCTTTCTACTTCAAAAGGGTACTCTCATTTTTCTCATGGAAGATCACATTGAAAAGAAAATCTAAGGCTCATAAAATGTACTGAAACATCACCATTTGTTTGTCTTCGTCCATTTCAAAAAATAATAAAAAATAGTAATTTAATCTGAAAATTACTGAAAAATAGTCAGTGCACTAGTGAAATATATGTAGATTATGATGATATGGTTTATTTCCAAAAAATGAATAACCTTCCCTAAAAACAGTTAGGGTTCAAAAAGTGACTATTTATGTTTGCCTCAAAATTTCAAATATATGCAGTTAGTAAGCAACAAATTTACCCCTCTATATGTCAATATTTTTTTTTTTAAATATGAGTATGGAGGTAAGACAATTCTCTACAAATCTTGTTTTTATGTCAAAGCATAATTTGCATTAAAAATATGAGTTTTATGGAGTTGAAGTTGAAAAAACATAGAAATTTACAATTTCAACGTCAAAAAAGAGCAAAAAGTGTTTCCCAACTTCACATTTATAAATTTTGCATGCAAAATATTATACACATTTCTTACACTTTTGGAATGATATATGAAAATATAACAAATTCATAGGGTTTGGACATAGAGAAAGTATTTTTTTCCCAAAAAAATGTCATTTAATGTGTTAAAATGGCCCTAAAAGGTTTCATACCCCAATTCTCCAAACTAGAACCCAATAATAAAAATGACCCTGCAAGTTAATTCCACTTGAAAATTTTAAATTTTGAAAGCATCAAGATTGATGAAAAATAAAAAATGATCCAATCCAAATAATGTGTGTGGTTGTGCACACACACATTATCATCCTAAATAAGATAATTTTAACATAGTTTTTTATTACTGTGTTTGGGGTTGATTTGGTGACAAAATATTGTATCTTTTTTGGTGAACTGTCAACTTTTTGGTATGCTTTTCAAGCTTTGATGTTGTAGGTGGGACTCTTTTTTTGTTCATATCGAAACCGAATATAGGTGGAAACCTTTATAGTGTCATAAATTCATATCATTTTCTTGGATGTAGTCTAAATGATAGTGAAAACAACTTATTCTTCAATAACCCCAAATACTAAAAATAATAAAATAAACAAAGGATAATGTCATGTGGTTCAATACTCAGCTTAGGATACAAGAATAGGTGAGATAATGGAGCATCCTTGATAGATTGAATTATTAACCACAAAAAATTAGAGGATAGGTGGATAAAGATAAGAAATTGTGGATTTTCCAATTTTGAGGAAACAAACAATTTTTACATTAATCTAATTTTCTAGAAATAATAGTAAGAAAACTTAGGTTTTCAATCTTATGAGAGAAAATATTTCGAAGTTTGACTTCATATAAAGATGGTAAGCATGGTTAATTTTTCAAATATCAGACAAAATGGAATTCACAGTTTCCCAAATAGAAAAATAATTTTACCTCTTTTGTGATAGCCCTTTGGAATTAATGATTTTTGAGGTCAAATTTGTTTCTATGTCAATATCAAGTTTCTATCTTTCCAAACAAAAATCAAGTTATATTTTTCTAAAATAGTCTTATAATAGAAATTTTTTTATAGTGATAAACAGTGAAAAATATAAGGATATAAAATGATAAATTTTTATGTGCAATGCTCCTTGGTTTTGACCTGTATAATAATTTTCTAAAAGTATAATTTTGAATATAGTACTAGTTTTTTAAGATGGTATCTCTAGAAACTTTGAAAAAACTTTGTGTGAACAATTATATCCTTGCAAGAAAAACTTTGAGGATGCAACCTTTTGACTTGGAGAATATTTTGAAGATGGAAACTAGTAAACTATGTGAGCCAAGATCTTAGGTGTCTACCTCTAACACAAATATCTGAGGGTTCTCAATACTAAGTTATAATTCCAATGATAATGGAAGAGGAAAAGGATTTTGAAATTATGACTTCGTGAGTAATATTTTACACATCAATCATGCAACTTGTGTAGTCCTCAAATGTGGTCTCTAGAGTTGTGCATTTCCTCTAAAACCCAATTTTGTAGCATGCAACATGCCTTCTAGAACCTATATGGGTCATAAATGGATTCAAAAGTTGCATTATATTGTCATGAAACCTAAGTCTATAGCAGAAAAGACATGTTATTTCCTTATCATGCTTTCATTTGTCCTTGGAATGATGTGTTCTGGTAATTTTTAGCACCTTCCACTAATAATTAAAGACAATAAGGATGTTTTATAATATTATCACCATCCTCTTCGAGGTGATGTTTCACACCAAACTTCTTACAAGGATGATTAACTTTTATTACCTTGATAACTATTTGATTGTCTCAATCACAACTTCAAATACCTACCGAAAAATATATATTTTAGGCTTATCTCAATGCTTGACAAGGATTTTTATAATTATGATGATTAATTATAACTAAAGTTGGAGTTGTTGGAACACAATCGCCTTCCTTGCATGGACATGCAAGTGTTCACTCATATAAAAAATATAAATATGAGAACGATCCCCTAGAGCTATTAATGACATTATAGAGCTCATATAGGGTTATATATAGTGTTTATATCATATTTTATTCTAGAATAGAGGTCCCTATAGATTATTATACGGAGCCAGAGTATCCTATTAGAGTTGAAGAAGGAAGAGTGGAATCTTTTCTTATAGGGATTTTTTTCATTTGATATTATAGGTTTTTTTTTTATCTTTAGATAATATTTATGGTGAATATTTGGAAGATTGTGTGTTTTGGAATAGTTTCTTATTTAAATTCCTATAACACTTTTTTTTTTTTAGTTATTTCCCATTGAATCTTGTATTAGTGTAAAACAATGACTTCCTATAACTTCATGTAATTGCATGTTTTATAACTTCATGTAATTGCATGTTTTAGTAGATAGGATTGTGTTTTAAATATTTGAAGGATGGAAAGGGATACATATTATCGAATTCGGGTGTGGATAAGGTGCTAGGGTACTTTAATGAGTATATAAATGATGTATGAAGTCAAAGTTTATGGTTTTATGGATGGAATTAATGAGGTGGATGAATGAAATAAATACACTATGAATTTACAAATAATAGATGGTGGGAATGAGAAATGCCTACAGATGATGGAGTGAGTTACATTTTTAAGTGAATATGTTTTTGATGAAGTTAATTATTAAATTAAACTCTCTATTACAAGTATTGGTCTTGATCTCACTGAAAAAATTAGAACCTTGAAATATAAGCTTGCTTGGAATTTTTAAATTTTGTAAAGTGTATTGTTATTGTGGGTTGATCTTGTTGTAGGTTGACATTATTGTTATAGATTGTATTGCAATGTTGTACTTGATTTTATCCTTTCATGATAGAAGAAGTATTAGAATTTGGAAACACAATTGATGTTTTATGTTTACTTCAGAGGTTGATCTTGTTGCATTGTATTATATTTGTTGATCTTGATGTTGACGTTAATCTTGTAGGATATAAATTTTCATGTAAATTGAGATAAGCATCCTAAGTATTTTTCATGGCCAACTTAATTTAGGCTAAGAGATATGTTGATTTAAAAATACATGCATTTGAACTCTTTCAATTGAATTTTTGTAGGAAAAAGAAAAATGTTTGTTTTAGGTTGAATTTTGTGCATGTTGAGAGATAGTGGAATATTGTAAAATTGGTTATTTTTGTTTTAACTATTCTTTTTTTGTAGTCTCCATTGATAACCATCTACTAAATAAAAATTTTGGAGCTTGTACCTCTTTTCTGATCACATTTCTCTATTCTTGTAGGTCGAAATATTGTTGTTGCTAATAAATATTCTGCTAAAGAGGTTAGTGTTGATGATATTAATATGGGTTTGGCCTACTAATGATATGGATGATGATTCTTGTATTTTTCTAGAAGTGGAGTTCAAATGATGAAATGAATGATTAAGATTGTGGTGATGGAAAATTATGATATGAATGACGATTAATGATGATATGGATGATGATGGTGATATGAATGATGATGAATGATGATTATATTTGATTTTTTATGTCCATTATAGCTTTATTTTTACTTTTTTTTATGTCTTGATTGTGCAAGGCCTACTAGGTTGTATCTTTCATTAGTTTTATATCATAAAAACTATATATTCTAAGATCTTGGAAACCTTAGACTAGTTTCTGTACATTTTGTATTGTTCTTATTCTCTTGCTTTTAGTGTTATTGTTGCTCTAAGTGATATTTGACACTTGAAACCATTGAAAATAAAGATTTTATTTGTTATCTTTTTCCTTTCTTCTTTCTTCATGGCAGTAGTTCCATGACTATTTTTCACTTGTGTTATGTTGGCATGGTGTCTCAAGGAGGTTTTCACCATGTAAGAATCTATCTCCTTTTCTTTCTTTTCTTTTTGAGATAGTACTCATTTACTTTGCACCGAATGAAGGGGCTACCTTCATTCATTTTAATTGAGGTATTATTCTTCATGATTTTCTTAGATCTGTAACATGTTATGTGTAACTGGTTTCTCTTTCTTTCACTTTCTAACCCTTCAATGATTGACCATTTTAATCAAATTTCATGCAAATCTTTTAAATCATTCATTCTTAGTTAAGTTGACCTTGTCGACCCTTGGAAATAGACAAAAAGATAATATAAACTATCGTAGAATGCAGGGTGAGATTATGGAATAGGAAATATGTGATGACTTTATTCTTCTAGTAAACATCAAAACGATCACAAAAAATGCATACTAAACAAAATTGAAAATGATTCATGAAGTCTTTTTCATTTTAACATACTGAGAAGTGGTAGCTAGTATATACTGCCTAGAAGAATTTTTATTTCATTATTAATTTTACATTTTTATGCATTTTATAATCTAAATATAACCAATGAAAAGATAACTCAGTCTACGTTTAAAATTAAAATATTTATTATTATACAACTAGTCATGAAAACTGTCTTATGCCTTCTCCAACTTTTAGATCTTAGATTTTATTTTTTATTACATGGCTCACACTCCTTAATATACTATGTATCAATTTATATGAGTACAGGTTTTCCCTTAGATAAGATACATAGACTCAATTATATGATCAGCCTAAAAATTTTGATTTATACAAAATTTGAGAAGATTTGTTTGCTAGACATGTTGGTAGCATTTTAATTTTTCCTATTAGAATTCTTCTTCAAATAGCATGAAATGACCTTTTAAACTAATTATTATTAGTTGACAATCATGAAAAAAAACCATATATATTTGAAGGGGAAATTTGTTTTCTTTAAATAACATATCATCACAACTATAGTATTAAAGAAATGATGTTTATGAAAATATAATGGTTCTAAAGTATAAAAAATAATGCTCATGTGAAAATAAAGTATAATTAACTAATCTCAAGAATCATACTTAGCAATAATTTATTTCATACATTTGGGTTATCAATTATCCCATAACCTTTAGATATGGAAGCCTTGGTCCTTTTATATTGAAGACAACCCCAACCATTTTATATGGAAGACTTTTCTTCCATTAAAATAAAGGTCAAGGTAGAAAGAAGTGGAAGTGGAAGTGAATGACATTTTTCATGAGACATATTTTTTTCTCATGTAAGCATGTCCATCTTCTTGTGAATATATTTTCATCTAAGCCTATCCATCTTCTTTTGAATATATACCATACAGGTAGATCCAGAAATCCACATATAATAACACATTATATCATATATATCATACAGGTAAATCCAAAAATCCACATATAATAACACATTATGTCATATATACCATATAGGTATACCCAAAAATCCACACATAATAACACATTATATCATATATATCATACAAATAGGTCCAAAAATCCACATATAATAACACATTATATCTTTCCTTTTTGCCTCAATAAATTTCATTAAGATAGATGTAAATAACAAAATATTTTCTATCCTTATTTTTTGCGTGAATAAATTTCATTATGTTAGATGTAAATAACAAAATATCTTTTCTTTTTCCCTTGTCTCGAAACCTCAACATCCATATTTCTTGAGTACAAGGCTTCACTCAAATAACAAATAACCTTAGATTCATTTAAATCCTCGCATATTTCAATAATAACAAAGCATGCAATCACACATACCAAAGAGATAACAATTTTATTTTCCCTATTAAGATAATAGATAAATAACAAAATAATTTTTTTGTTCCTTTATCTTAAATGCTAAATAATGAAATGAAACCTCAACATCCAAATTCCCTAGGAACCAAGTTACACTAAAAAAAAAATAACGTTAGATTTTTCTTTGATAGTCTTACTTTAAGAATTAAATTCAAATTGCATATTTTTCATTAGAAATAGAAGTACCACTACAAATTCAATCACATAAGAAACATGAATATGAACAAATTCAAGCTACATGAAATTTGATTGGGGGTGTGGGGCTAGTAAGATAGAATTGTGTTTCATATAAAATAATCTTACAAGTTATATACCTATTAATGTTCCACGTGAGTTAACGACATGAGCTTTGATTCCTCCTACCTAAATCTCATTCAAACTCAAAATTTGCTAATGATTTAGGTTATTATCAAAAGGGGCATATGAGGGTTGCTAAAGCTATGTAAGCAACCTATATCAAACTTGCAAAGAAAATTAAGTGTTCTCTTTTGAAGTAGAGATCCCTTGATCAAAGCTTTATCTTAGTAATTTAAAAGGAAGTCAATCTAATGTTTCACAACCTTGATTCCTCAATTTATATTTTATGAAAGTGGTTCAAGTTGGGTGCGATCTGAATTAGAGACATACAAGTGATTTCATGTTGTTCATTTTACTTAGGTCTCAAAACTTGTTTACCTTTTATATATTTTTTTATTATAGTTTATACGTGATCACATGTTTCTTTTTGTTCGTGTTTTTTATTATAGTTTATAGGAGATCACATGTTTCTTTTCAGTGGAACAAGGGCACCCATGTGTTGCTTCAATAGAAAACATGTCCCAAGTTAGGGCATGAGCACATGCAATGTGTATACAAATGAGAGCCAAGGGGACTTAAAATTGTGCTTATCATTGCAAGTAATGCATTTTTTAGGGACAATTAACAATTTGGGTTGTTGGTAACCAAATTTTCATTTTGATAGTGAGGCATCATTGTTTTTATTAATGATGTTTATCTTTTAGCTATAGGTTGGGACAAGAACATTAATGATCATGACTAGGCCCCTCTAGTGCCAACATAGTTTCATTGGTGCTCTCTTGTTCCAACTTCTACCCTTGTTAATGTTTGTCATATGTTTAGGTGTTTCAATATAATCTGCCCTATTTTGTCTTTAAAATATGCTTATCAATATGAATGCATGATGGGGGTCTTGATGTCATATAAACTAAAGTTTTTCCTTTTGCACTTTCTTATGGACATTACATAGAAAAACCTTTTTCTTTTATAAATGTTTGTACATATTACATGGTAATAGAGTCTAAAGGAAACTTTATTAAAAGAGGAGAGCATTTCTTCCCTTCATATAAAGGACATGGATTGATCTCGTAACACCATACACTGCCTCATTATCCAGCACAATTACTATGTTTCCAATGCTCCTCACCTCTACAACTCAATTATTACCAAAATTTACTATACGATCATCAAATGATGTAGCTTTCAAATCAAATTTTCTTGCATTCATGTTTTGATGCAGTTGTATCTAGGTAACAAGCCTCATTTGAGGTTTTAAGTTTTTCAATGCCACTAGGATTGTCATGAAACTTTTAAAATTGTTTCTTTTATTGTCTCTTCTCTTCAACAAATTGTCAAAAATGTTTATTATTTTTCCTTGCTCACGATTCGCTCATGATTTCACTCATAGAATTTGTATATACTAATATGTTTCTTTTTGCAATAGTGACAAATCATATTCTTGTTTATCTATTGGCATCTCCAAGATTGTTCTTCATGATACTATTGTAGCATTATTTTCTCTTTATCATTTACTTATTTTATTTTACTATGAAAACATGTTTTCTTAAGTTCTAATAAAATCAAAATCTATTTTTGATACTTCTCAATGACGCCCCTGTAATTTCATCATAAGTACTTTCTTTTATCACATTGATATCAAGTACCATGGTTGGTTGTCTCATGAAAATCTACTTTTGTTGTTATTGGTTGTGATATAATGTGGTTTGCACCATGATACAAATATATATTCTTATTTTAAATCAAATCATTCATTTTAAGTGTTATTCTTATGGTTTAGTGTTGTCTCAATTTCGATCAACCTAGGTAGTTGCTTGTTCAGATTTTGAGACCCTCGCCGACTTTTTCAGGTATCCCGATTAAAGATGTTTGCCCCTATATATGCATGAGGCTCTTAGGTTCCAAGCACATATTCTTCAGCCTCCCATCACACCAAACCCCACACATATGATCAAAACATTTTTTCAGGGTACTACCTTCAAACAAGGGCACCAAGGGACCGATTGATACCAATACATATCCATACTTTAGATCAGTGAGGATCTGTGGGACATCACCCTACGACACAAGATCTCAGCCACATCTATGTCTCAGATCCGTTCCTAGGAGACGAAGTAGGTCCTCCAGACCTCAACAGCATGTGAAGTCCCCAAAGAAAAGATTTAATAGAAAGCCCGCACTTTCCACCGGCTCTTCATTGGGACAACATATTTTTTTAAGTTTACTTCAATGTTCTTCATTCATCCTTGGATGTTAGGACAGATGGGTCTAATCGTCAGACCCATTAGTTCCCAGATCTTCTCCGCCAGGCAATTTCATGCATTGTAGCTTTTATGTTTATGCATTGTATATTTTATACTTCATGCATTGTATTCTTTATATTCATGCATTGTATCTTTTAAAGGAGATTGTTTGGTTCTCCCACATTGTATGGACATCATTGTACTCAACGGTCCATTTGACCTACTTTGTGGTCAATAGTTGGACATAAATATAATTATCTTATCTAATTTTATCTTCATGGCTTCCTCTTTCAATCCAACTTTATTTCTTTATTAAAATTTTCTTTAGGAAAATTTATGGTCATCAATGTAGACTAGGTCAATACATTGATTATTGATGCTTCATAATCCATCTTTACTTTATGCTTTCCTTCCTTCTTTCAAACTATTACATTAATAAGATTTTCAAATTTTTATAACAAAATCATTTTACACATTTCAACATCAACAACTTTGAAGCTCCGTCCTCTTAAACCATTATGCTTTAATAAGATTTTCAAATCTCCATAACAAAATATTACACATTAAAACCGCAACTTCTCAAATAGAAAATTTCATTAATGATTTAATTTATTAATATAAAATTTAAAATCATTTGATTTAAATTCATAAAATGTAAAATATTGTAATTATTAAAACAAAGTGAAACTTTTAATTTACTTTATTATAATCAATTTAAACTAAATTAAACAATACTCTAATACTTTACATTATAAATTACATTATAATTAAGTCTTTCCTCTAAGTAAAAAATAAATAAAAATAGAACTTTACTCCTAACATACTCCAAACAATTTTGAAACATTATAGATAACAAAACATAGGTAAATCTTCAATTTATCTTTATGACTTGTATTATTTAATCACTTTACCTTTAATCATACTCCAAACAACTTTGAAGCATTACTTATTTTTATGAAACAACTTTGAAGCATTACTTATTTTTATGATTTCTATTATTTAATTTAATTTGAAAAAAAAATTAAAAAATAAAAAAAATCTACCCATAATCATATTCTAAATAACTTTGAAATATAACTTTGAAGCATTACTTATTTTTATGATTTTTATTATTTAATCTATAAAAAAAAAAAACCTCTACCCTAATCATATTCCAAATTCCAAACAACTTTAAAGTATAACTTATTTTTATGATTTTTATTATTTGATCTGGCCAAAATAAATTGCAAATAACTGTGAGGCATTAACAAAATATAAGTAAATCTTTTACTTGTCTTTATGATTTCTATTATTTGATCTTTGTTTTTCATCTTAAACTTCAACCATACTTCTTATGGTCTTCCAATGTGATATTCTCATCCATTCCAACATTTTTATAAACCATATTTCTTATGGTCTTCCAATATGATATTCTCATTCATTCCAACATTTTTATAAAGCATTGTTTTTAATTTTTATAAAGCTTTTTATGGTCTTCTAATGTGATATTCTTATCCATTTTAACATTTTTATAAAGCATTGCTTTTAATGGAAAATTGTTTCAAACACACAATTATCATGCATAGATTTGTGGTTATGGTTATTATGCAAAGATATAAAATGAAATAAAATTTTAATGTTCATGAGATTAAAAATAGTTTATGAGATTATGATATCCCTGTTTTTTTTGTTTTTAGCCTTTTGCATTTCAGTTTTTTTTATTCAAAACAATCCCATGACTGAAAAGACAATGCCAAGAAAAGGATGCTAACATATTCCCATAACTTTCTCTAATGTCTTTGAACTCATAACATTCCAAAATGAAATGTTTTTCCTTCCAAAATGAAATGTTTTTCCAATTTCACTGCAAAATGTAGACACTCGTTTTTCCCAAAGTTTTTTTAGGCCTTTTCCACCAATTGATACTAATTGATTCTTAATTAAAGAAACAAATAATTTCACTTGAAAAATTTCACATTTTTCAAACATGTGAAATTGATACTAATTGGTTCTTAATTAAAAAAATAAATAAGTTCACTTGAAAAAAAGCTCAGTTATAAACATATCTAACCCTAATTAGAATCTTGCACGGCTATCGTTTTCATTCAGCATATAGTTAGGCTCCGAGACATTACATCACCAACTATAGATTGATTTACAGATATACATGGATCAGTGGTCAACTTAAACTTGCCGTTTACATCCTTACCGTCTCAATGTTGATGATGTGAATGATCACTGCTCTAGCCACTTTCAGTTGATGCAATGGAATTTTCACGATGTAAACCCAAATCGGCGACGGACGCCGTTCAAACCTGCATTCCAATAAGGGAATGGATCTTAACGGAAAGCATTACATGGACATCAGATTCAACGTTACGTGGCTGACTTTTGCCCTCTTGGGGGGTTGATTTTGACTGATATACTTTGATAATTAGCCACAAGGATTACTACGCTCATCGAGTGGGTCTTACGTGTGACCCAGGCTGCCATCATTAGAAAGGGGCAGCAAGCTAAGCAGCATTAATGTTACTGTACATGTAGATGTATACATCGCAAAGGCTGATATACCGCCATTAATGCTGCATACCGCGCTGTATATTGCTCCCATCAAAATGCCGGTTTGGGATCGCAAATCCTCCGCCGTCTGACACCGGTTCTCTGCTGTCAGAATAAAAATCTGACCGAATCAGGAAACTGCCAGCAATCGAATGCTGCCAGCAATGTTTCCAATTCGACGCGCCCTCATCGCTCCTCCATTCCTCCCCTAGCTCATTGCACGCCTGTTCCTGTTCCAAACAAAACTGCACCTGTTCGATTCACCTTCCTGCACAGCTTTGCACAGCTTCGTTTCCAATCAAAGCACTGCTAACTGTATTTTTGCTACGAACTGTAACAAGGTACTGTTAATTTTAATGATTTTGCTGCGAACAGTAACAATTGTTGATGGCATGCAAATCTCTTATCTTTGGAACATTTTCATATCCTCTATATCTAGATCGTATAATCCGTAGAATGCATTTATTGAAATTTAGTTTGACCAGCGGACTATTTCCATTTCCACTGGTGTGCTTTCAGATGAAGATGGTGATAAAAGAACAAATTGATCCCTTGCATTCGGTTGATCATTACCAGTATTATGCTTCGCAATATTTCCTTGACAATTTGCATCAAAAATACAAACTCTTGTTTCTGTATTAACTTTCCATTTAAAATGATATAGCCTCTTTTTCCACTTCAATATATGTTATAGTCACAATTGTTTTTTATTCACTTCAATCCTTCAAGGTGGAGACTGTATTGAGATGGTTATCGCTTTACTGAAACATTAATAACCGCAAAAGCACCAAACCTTGGTTATAACTGATAATGACGAGTTCATGTAGGAGTGTGGTTGCCTTGAAGATGAAATGGTGGACTCTTCCTGTAACGCAAAAAAATAAATTGATCACTTAACAATTATCCACAACAAATAACGTTTTTCCTTCATCTTTGATGGCTACAGATTTACAACTGGCAGGACAAAGAACTTATGGTATTACCTGATCTCTTAGTGCTTCTCTATAACACATGGCATTTCTACTTTACATATGGAATCAAAACTTTGCAATTGTAACATCTTGAATGCATGGATGCTTACCACGTGGATGTTATCTCAGCTTGACTTTTAACCCTGAGAATTTCATAATGAAAATTTCTGGTGGCATTCATTTTACTGTTATGCTATAGGAAATAACCCACATGGTTCAAGTGAAGAAATCTGTAAATGTTTAGATGCGCCATAAATTTGATTTTAATGTAAGCGTAATGCATCACACCCCTTGTTAGATCCTCTTGTGATTTTCACATCATGTATGTCGATTTCTACACTTGATTTGGCTTACCGCTCAAGAATTCTACACTTGATTTGGCTTACCGCTTAAAAATTCCTTAATTCTCAGTGGTGGGGTCCGATACTCAATGGTCATTGGACTTCAATAGCATATGTGGAATAATAGGAATAAATATTGGGACCCAAAACCCAATATATTTTAAATGAAATTCTTAATTTTAAATAAATAAAATAAAATATTATTTTTATTTTATAAAATAATATTTCATATTTCTATAAAATTTTAAATTTATTTAAAATAAAATGAATATTAAATATTAGATCGTAAATGTGTATTAAAATCCAATTTATTTTTATATGTCTATGGCGACCACATAACAAATTGACAATTTCAAAATAATTTGTAGCCTTTTCACAAGATCCTCTAGTGCAAGAAAAAGCTACAATAAGATATTTTCGCCAACATTTCCCACATTTCATCTGCACATCCACTTCTTCAAATATTTGGGCAGCTCTGTATAGTGCACCACCCCCCGCATGAAAATCAAGAAGAGATTCATCCTAGAGAGGATGACACTTTGGCTCCTAGGATGATGACACCTTCCTGGTAATCTTCTCCTTTTTACCCTTATGCAATGATTAGAGAGATACCCCCACCACTTTGTGATGATGACATGCAACATCATATTCCACTCATTTCTTCTTTTGTAGGAACCATGATTAAAGTCCTCTTCTCATCGTTCCACGGTGTTGATATCACTTCACCCATTTCAAAGGTTGCAGTACCTATGACCACATGGAATCTCCCCATCTATGCATTATCAAACTCTCTTGGTACTACGATAGAAAGTACGAAACCATTCCCTTGTTTTCCAACAAGAAATCCCATATGCCAACCCCTACCTCATGACCTACCATCACCTCCATAACCGTTTGTGAACCTCTTTCATTCTAACAAGGATATCGTGGAGGCCATAACAAAACCTAATTTTTTGTGGGATTCCATGAATCGTATCTCTTTCTTCCTCCTAGAAAAAAAAATTCACACCTACTTACGCACCAACTAATGCCATTTGTGTAGTAGAAGCCAAAAATTCTCTACCTGTGGGCCATAAAGTTTGGTTCAAAAACCCCATTCCTACGTCTAATGTGTTTGAATAAGGGAACATGTCCAATATCTCACCCATTATTAAAATATACATTTCAAAACATCCTGACATCATAAAAGAGGTCTGACTAGGGGTAGCTTCTTCTTCGAAAGAAATTTCCTCATACAAAGCCCGATTCCAAGAGTTTAGGAACATTTTTGCATGGTCATATTATGAAATGATTAGAATTATCCCTACCATTTTAGAGCACCACATTGACACTTGACTTTATTCCTACCCTATTAAGCAAAAGTAGCACCAGTTCCATCCATCCAAAGCAAAGGAAATTAAAAAATAAATTGATAAGCTACATAAATCCAGTTTCATTTACCCAATTTCCTACAAATCTTGGATTTCCAACCATGTACCAGTCATGAAGAAAAATGACACTATAAGGGTTTGTATTGATTTCCATAATTTGAACAAATCCTCCCCTAAAGATATTATCCCACACCCTTCATTGATTAATTAATTGATTCTTTTGCAGGGCATGAATCCTTCTCCTTCATGGATGAATTCTCATGACATAATGAGATTTATATAGGCCATACATATCTATACGAAATGCCTTTCGCCACCCTATGGGGTACTTTCGCCTATCGTTTTATGCCCTTTGGCCTTAAAAACGTTGGAACCACATTGCAGTGGGTTACGAATTACATTTTTCATGTTCTGACTCATCTTATCCTCGGTTATTTGGATGACCTCATAGTATGTTCCAAGAATTTATTAGATCATTTTGAGGACCTTCACCTTATTTTTTAGCATTGTCAGCATTATAACCTATGCTTGAAACCTCTCAAGTAAGTCGTTTGTGTAAATGCATGATGATTATTTGGATTCACTATCTTCTAGTATGGTATCAGAGTTAACCCACTCAAATTCTAAGCCATCCGCGAAATCCCACCACCTAATATTTTGAAGTTGTTACAAAGATTACGTCATAAGGCCAATTTATTATGTCGGTTTGTTCCTAATTACACCACTTGTGCGCATGCTTTTCTCTGCCTTCTCGATCAATATGTCCCATTCCTCTTGGATGATCAGGAGTTCAAGTCTAAGCCATGGAAAAAGCTCAAAATTGAAAGTGTTCAAAATCACTTGCAACCTAAACGACCGGATAGGCCTCGGCAATAGGATCTTGACATCGTGAACAACACTCAAATCTGACACTATATGTGAAAGTTATTCAAGTTTGAAAAATCACAATTTCATGCAAAAGTCTAGTTTGACCGGGTTTGACTTCCAGATTTGAAAAATTAAAAAAAGAATATTCCAAGGAATATTCTTGGAATATTCTTCAAAATATTCTCTGGAATATTCCTTGAAATATTCCACCTGGGCCAATCCTACATTGACAAGTGGCATTCACGCATTGGAAGTTGGTTTGACTTTTCAAAATTTTGACCAATTACAAGCTGCCATGTGGCAGGCCCAGAGGCCGCCACATGGCCCCCTGGTCGATGAAATAGTGGCGTATTAAAAACTTGTTTTTTTTGCACTCCGCCAGAATTGAACGCGGGACTAGCCCCCTCAAGCCAAAGCGCTTAACCAGTCGGGCTAGGTGATAAGTCTAAACATGTATGCGGTGGCGCGTATATTTGAAGATTCAAATTGTTTAGGGCAGAGGTTTAAAGGGGCTAGCCCCCATTCAATGTGACCATATTACTTAGACCAAGGGCTATAAGCCGACAGTTACGGTGCGGATTGCTAGCCACCACATGTGGCCATATGATAAATGTTAATGCCACGTTAAGTTATGGTTACATTAACCAACATGCTAAACCACAGAGGGTGCAGACATGTGTCCACCCTAACTGCCCAACACTAAATGCTACAATTATCTGATTGGCGAATTTGGAGGAGTGTGCCAAAGTTGGTGGGCTGGCCAGTTTAGTCGGCCTAACTCTAGTTTCTCCACATTTGGTGGAGAAACTGGAGTTAGGCCGACTAAACTGGCCAGAAGAAGAAAAATACATCATATTTTTCTCAAGGAAAACTTGGGAGTCAAAGAAAAATACATCATTTTTTCAGGGAAACCCTGGGAGTCAGAAACTAGAAATGCTCCCCAAAATTTTCCTTTGGAACCTAGAAATGCTCCCCATAATTATGGATGGCATACTTTGTAAACCCATTAACATTGACATAGATTAATGTGCTTAAGCTAGGGATTTTAATCACACACTGTTGGCAAGGAAGTAACCACATTTCTAGAAACATTGAACTAGCAATTTATATCATATGTTGAATGAGCGATTTCAATTAATATGAAATTAAACATACCCAATAAGTTGTAGTGAAACCTGAAATGCCTAAAGAGACATGGATGAAATAACCTCCTGAATAGTCATTCAGACCCCATTGGAAAAGGAATCCTTCACCCCATAAGTTGAAGGCTCCCACCGTATATGAGAAGGTGAGCCCTTCCCATCACTGAACTAGCCAATAAAATCAATGTTATTGCTGCAAAAGAAAAGTGGAAATAAACCATGGTAGCCATAGGAAATAAAGGTGTAATCATAGTGGTCACCACGGTGCCATTATGATAGTTGTGTTGTGATGCAAGAAGGTGGGCAGCTCCAATGAGGTACTTTTGGCCTAGTGTTGGACCTGCCTTTCCCCAAAAAGGAAGAAATTTATGCCTAAATGCCATTTTATATGTCCATGTAACCCAGCAAATCATAACAGCAAAAAAGGGATAGAGTGCCATAAAAGCAGAATTTACAACCCACTTCTTTTTTACTATGCTGCCATATAGGATGACTAGGTTCAACATGCTCTGCATACCCAGAAACATGGCTGATACCATTTGCCAAGCATTGTCTCCTTTGTTAAGCCAATCAGGAGATGTAGTCCCATTCTGATAGGCAGCTGACACATAAGTTGCCATGGCTAAAGCAATAATCACCAGAATTTAATACTGGACACCAAGACAAGACCTTGCCTGAGCAACTCTCGGGATCAAGGCCTTACCTGCCTAAGCGGAGCTCAAGTTAGACTGTAGACCCTCTCTTCATCTGGCTACAATCAAAACTTCATCTAAGGATTTCAACTCATCTATTCATTTACAATCTTACTGCATTCAACTGCAATATTGGATTAATTGCAGAATCAAATTCCCAAGGGCTAACATTCAATTATCACTCACTATGTGATAAGTTCTTTCCCCATAGGCTACAAACACGAGACATTTAGTTACTTCAAAGATAAACTTCTTGCATTTTAAGATCCCTTTCAATTATCATTTTGTAAGAAATATGATGTCCTATTTAATATTGAGTAATCAATTATATTGACTTTCCTATTTTAATCTACTTCTTGTAATTTGAGATCCATTTAGATTGTAATATGATGATCTTGCATTGTTTTTCAAAGTTGAATGGTTTTTACCTATTGTTCTTTTTGCAGTTTAGCATGGGTTCTTTTTCAAATGAATAGTGTTTAATGTACCTTTTACCTATTAATTTTCATGTTTGTTCACTCACTTAAATGTTGATAAAAATCCTCTTGTGCTTGCCTGAGTTGTTCATTAGTGTTCAGGGCTTGCTGAAGTTATTGTACTTGTAGCTTCAATTTTTATTTAGAACGGATAGCTTTGCTACTCACATGTTTCTATATAGACTATATCTTTGATTTTCTTACATATTGTTTTCCCAAATCAGTTCAAAATGGGAAAGCGAAGCAAATGGCAGCATATCATGGATCTTGAGGTGCAAGACCTCAAAGACAAAGTAATATTTTCTAGTAAAGACTTGGTTTGGATGGAAATAGATCGAAAGAACAATAGTATTGGTCTAAGTAATATGGTCACATTGAATGGGGGCTAGTAAGCTATATTTATTTGTATTAAATGTTGAATCCATGGCTAGTAAGCTATTGTATGATAGCTTGACCAATGTCTCCAACATCCACTTTGTTTGAAACCCTATTGTAAAAGGGACCTCCACACCATTGGGCTTTTGGTAAAAGAAAAAATCTTCCCGATGCTTTTGATACCAAAGGTTTACACTCATTTCATCTTTTTGGTGAAGTTGATAATTTCCCTTCGCCAACCTATTATATATATTTACAATATATTTCCTGCACAAGAAGAAATCCCTATCTCGAGTTTCCACATCCATGTCAACATGTCTCTTAATGTGAGTTCTATAAACCATATGAATAAGCATTCCCAAAAAGAAACAACTCTCTACATATGAAACAACATCCCTCGAAAGCTTTGGCTTATGCAAGGTCCCGGTATCACCTGAACTGTCACGTTGGCCATGACAAGGCCAACCTTGCCTAGTTTAAAATAATTATATTATTTTGTATTAATGGAGAAAAGGTTACACAAGTTGTAACGTATCTCCTTAGTTTAGGATTTGTTCCTAGAGTTTAGGGGTTTGGTTGCAACTTCCTGGTTTCTAGTAATGTACTTAATGATGTAATATTTCATTCATGAATGTAGAGTGTATGAGAGTGATCTCTTAGTTTTGAGTGTAGTCTCCAGGTGCAGTACTCACCTGTGAGCTACAACTCCTTCTTTTCAATTCTATGCATATTTTATCTTGGTATCAGAGCTCAGATTGGGTGAGCCTGATCTTTTATCGCCTTTGTGGCTGGAGTGCCCTTTTCGCCAGTTTGCCTTTGTGGTAGAATCGCCTCAGTGGCTTGAGGTGCCTTTGTGGCTGCGTGTAGACGAGAGTTGTGTGCTCACAGAGCTTTGTGCTCAACCGAGCAGGTGCACTGCAGTAACACCTGGCTCACAGACTCAGATGATTTTTTAATTTTTTGAGCAGAAGGGGGTTGGCACGCTTTTCGCACTGACAGTCGCACCAGGAAGTGTAACTGGCGCGTTTGTTCGGCTCATAGTCGTGCCACCGCACCAAAATACCAGATTGGCGCGGAATCGCAGGAAAAAAACACGCCAAGTAATTTTCCTTACATCGATTTAGTCTAGGCACGGATTTTTCGCTCGGGAGGGTGCCAACTCACCTTCAAGGGGATCCGTGGGAAGCCTCACCTTCGTTGGACGATTTGCGAGAGGTGCAGATCGAAGAAGTTGCGGATCTATCCGGGAGAGGCAGATCGGATCAATTCTGATCAGATCGGTTTTGTGGCTGTATTGGAAAACAGCGGATTGTCTCATCGGAGCAAGATTGATTTTGTAGATTTGTCAGATATTGCTGAATCTGAATCGAAGATACAGTGGGTGGATCAGAAGACTAGCAGATCAGTGGTAGAGCAGTGGCAGATCGGGTGAACAAGATCTGACAGGTATTCATTTTTTTTTTCTGAATCAATTGGGTAGATTCATTTATTTGTAGATCAGTTCAGAATGAGTAATACGATGGAATCTTATATCCACGAGTCTGGAAAACTCGATGGATCTAACTTCACAAACTAGAAGTTTAAGATTCAGACCTTGCTTGAGGGTGCGAATGCATGGTCGATAGTTACAGGTGATGAGCAGAGGCCGAATTCGAACACAGGGACACAGGAGCAAGAATGGGATAAACGAGAAAACAAGGTGAAATTTTTGCTGAAGATTTCCGTGAAGGACAACATTATCCCTCACATCAGAGACTATAAAACATCCGCGGAGATCTGGACGATCATCAAAAGGCTGTATCAGACCCAGAATAAAGTCGAAGTATGGCACTCAAAAGCAAGTTGTTCTCAATGAAGATGGATGAAAGTGAGACTGCTGCTGCATTCATTGCGCGAATCAGAGATGTGAAAGACGGATTGGGGGACATCGGGGAGAAGGTGTCTGACTTTGATCTCATCACAATCACACTAAACGAGATGCGAGATGAATTTCAAATGTTCATCACTGGATTGGCGGCAAGGGAGAAAATGCCTACATTTGAAGATCTGATAGGGATCTTGCTGCAAGAGGAGGAGCGGCGACAAAACTTGAAACCCCAGAGCAATGATCTTGCTCTGATGGCGAAACGGCGACCATTCAGAGGGAAGCAGCCACAGCAGCAATCACAGTCGCAACTGCAGCAAAGAGGAGGTACATCGCAAAATATATTGTATAAAGGTACGCTTGTAAATCATCCTGTAAAGAAATGTTATTATTGTGGAAAGAAAGGTCATATACAGAATGAATGCGTTAAGAAGCAGGTAGATGATGCAAAGAAAAAACTGGCAATCGCAAAGCACAGAGGATATTTCATTGAAGAAGATGTTGAAGAAGATGAAGATTTCATTCACGAATTTCGACTGTTCACAGCTAACTGTGCCCTTTCAGCATCCAATGAGGACGACATATGGTATGTCGATTCCGGTGCATCCTCTCACATGACAGGTAAAAAGGAATTTTTTGAAAATATTAAAGAAAGTATATATGGATCAAAGATTTATTTAGGAGATGATAGTGGATACGAGATTAGAGGCTATGGGGATATTCCAGTCAAGTTACCAAATGGTAAAATCAGTCATCTTAAAAATGTTTTATATGTACCTGCAATTAAGAAAAATCTGATATCTGTATCCATGATAACTGATCAAGATATGCAAGTCGAGTTCTTTAAGACTCATTGTGTCATAAAGGATTGCAAGAAAGAAATAGTTGCAACAGGCGTGCGCGTTGGAAGCCTATACAGACTGGATGTAAAGAGCATACCAAAGCGAGCCATGGTTGCAGGTGGATCGACAGTCGAACAACTCTGGCATCAGAGATTCGGTGATTTGAATTTGCAGGACCTCATGTTATTGCAGAGAAAAGGTATGGTTATGGGACTTCTTGTCTTTCATAATACTCAGTTAAATTGTGATGGATGTGCCTTAGGTAAAATGCATAGAGAACAGATTCTTGTGCATGATAGAAGGAATGAAACAAATGTTTTAGAACTAGTGCACACTGATATATGCGGACCTATGCAGACAAGGTCGCTAGGTGGAGCATATTACTTTCTGTTATTTACTGATGACTGCACTAGATATTCATGGGTTTATTTTCTGAGTAGAAAAAGTCAGAATTTCCAGTGCTTTATAGAATTTAAAACCTTGGTGGAAAAACAGTTTGGAAAGAGCAAAAAAATTCTCCGATCTGATCAAGGGGGAGAATACAAGTTAGGGGAATTCATGAAATTCTGCAAATCTCACGGGATTGTATAGCAGTTTACAGTGCCACACACACCACAACAAAATGGAGTGGCAGAGCACAAGAACCGAACCTTAGTGCAGTGCGCAAGGAGCATGTTACAAGGTAAGGGTCTATCTAATAGTTTTTGGGCAGAGGCTATTAATACTGCTGTATATTTGAAGAACAGAAGTCCTACCAGGTATCTTGGCTTCAAAACCCCTTTTGAAGCTCTATATGGACTCAAACCAGCAGTAAATCATCTAAGAGTATTTGGGTCAAAAGCATTTGCCCATATACCCAAAGCTGATAGGAAGAAATTAGACCCTAAAGCTGTTAAATGCATCTTTGTTGGTTATGGCATAAAATTTAAAGCATATAAGTTGTTCAATCCTCAGTCTCATAAGATATTTGCAAGTAGGGATGTAGTGTTTCATGAACAAGTTCAGGAAGGGAAAGATGACATTGGTGATGATTGCACATTCCATTGTTGACGGATGAAAGCAGCGAGGATGAAAGAGAGCAGGAGCAGAAACATGAGCAGAAAGAAGAACAGGAAGAAGGTGATAATGCAAGCCCAATTAGATCTGAAGAAAACAAATTTGAGGTAAATCCCCTACCAAGGAGATCAAGTAGGAAGACGTAAAAACCATTAATATTGAAAGACTATGCTTTGATGTCAAATATTTTGAACATTGTAGAGCCCACTAATTACAAAAAAGCTAGTCAATTTGAGGAATGGAGGGTTGCAATGAATGAAGAGATAGAATCTATTATTAGAAATGACACTTGGGACTTAGTTTAACTGCCTAAGAATAAGACACCCATAGGATTTAAATGGCTATTTAAACCAAAAATGAATGCAGATGGAAGTATAGAGAAATTAAAAGCTAGGCTGGTTGCAAAGGGATATTCACAGCAGGAAGGTATAGACTTTGATGATACCTTTGCACCTGTAGCAAAGTTAAATACTATTAGAATGCTTATTTCTCTAGCAGCTAACCATAATTGGGAGCTACACCAGCTTGATGTCAAATCTGCAATTTTAAATGGTGAATTAAAAGAGGAAATTTATTTAGTACAGCCAGAAGGGTTTGTAAAGCAGGGGCAGGAACATCTTGTTTGCAGGTTGAAAAAGGCACTATATGGCTTAAAGCAAGCACCCAGGTCTTGGTACGAAAAGATTGATTCTTTCTTTTTAAAGCATGGTTTTCATAGGAGTTTAAATGACCCAAATTTGTATACTAAGTACAATAAGTAGGGGCAGATTATTCTAATTTCTTTGTATGTAGATGACATGATTATAACAGGAAATGCAGATAATTTAATCAAAGAAATCAAAAGGTTGATGGCACAAGTTTTTGAAATGAAAGATCTCGGAAATCTCCATTACTGTCTGGGATTAGAAGTATGGAGAGATACTGGGCAAACTTTTCTTACCCAAGGGAAGTATGCCAGAAATTTGTTGGAAAAGTTTGGCATGGATCAGTGTAGGTCAGCAGCGACACCTTTGCAGCAGAATTTGAAGTTGTGCAGTGACGATGGCACTAAGGAGGTGGATGCCACGATGTATAGACAGATGGTTGGCAGTTTGATATATCTCACAACAACTAGACCAGACTTGGCATACTCTGTTAGTGTGTTGAGCCAATTCATGTCAAAACCGCTTGAAAGTCACTGGGTAGCAGCAAAAAGCGTGTTGAGGTATCTTTGTGGTACTGTTAATTATGGCATTTTATACACTGACACATCTGATGTTATTCTAGCAGGTTTTTCAGATTCAGACTGGGCAGGTAATCTGGATGATCGAAGGTCTATCACAGGTTATGCATTCAGCATAGGATCCAGGGTCATAGCATGGAGCAGCAAGAAGCAAAGTACTGTAGCACTGTCTTCATGTGAAGTTGAGTATCAAGCATTGTGTGCAGCAACGTGTGAAGCGATCTGGTTGAGAAGGCTTCTCAATGATGCAGGAGAAGAACATAAGAACTCTACTTCCATCAAAAGCGACAACCAGAGCACTATTAAATTAGCATACAATCTAGTGTTTCATAAAAACACCAAACATATAGACACTCAGTTTCATTTTTTCAGAGAGAAACTACAGTCAAAAGAAATTATTGTTGAATATTGTAAAACTTGTGACAATGTGGCTGATATTTTTACAAAGCCTCTTGCACGTGTTAAGTTTGAATTGTTTAGAAGGATGCTAGGAGTTCAGGACAATCATTTCTCCATTAAAAGGGGGAGTTGAAAATAATTATATTATTTTGTATTAATGGAGAAAAGGTTACACAAGTTGTAACGTATCTCCTTAGTTTAGGATTTGTTCCTAGAGTTTAGGGGTTTGGTTGCAACTTCCTGGTTTCTAGTAATGTACTTAATGATGTAATCTTTCATTCATGAATGTAGAGTGTACGAGAGTGATCTCTCAATTTTGAGTGTAGTCTCCAGGTGCAGTACTCACCTGTGAGCTACAACTCCTTCTTTTCAATTCTGTGCATATTTTATCTTGCCTACCTTCATGTTCATACATATTGAAAGTTAATATTGCTCTATCGGGAATATCATGCATAGCCTTGACAATAAAATGGCTATGGCAGCCGCTTTTTTGCACAAAGGAGGTCCTTTGTTTAGTTGGAGGATTTCCTCTTTTGTCCTGTGGGCCAAATGAACAGTGATAACTACACCAAAAATTTCAAGTGTTAGTACATACAAAGAAAGATAAATTTGGATTCAAAGGATCTAAAAAACGCATTTTTGAAATACTCACATTTCATATCGCAATGCCGCAGTAGCTCTTTGTTTTGGTTCTTTGTTTGTTTTCCGTATGAACTTACATGGAGCAATGGGATTCTCTTCCTCTCCTTTGATAAAATCGAAAACTCGTTTTAATGGGATTAAGGCAACTCGATCAATACTATTGTTCTTTCGATCTATTTCCATCCAAACCAAGTCTTTACTAGAAAATATTACTGTCTTTGAGGTCTTGCACCTCAAGATCCATGATATGCTGCCATTTGCTTCGCTTTCCCATTTTGAATTGATTTGGGAAAACAATATGCAAGAAAATCAGAGATATAGCCTATATAGAAACATGTGAGTAGCAAAGCTATCCGTTCTAAATAAAAATTGAAGCTACAGGTACAAGAACTTCAGCAAGCCCTGAACACTAATGAACAACTCAGGCAAGCACAAGAGGATTTTTATCAGCATTTAAATGAGTGAACAAACATGAAAATTAATAGGTAAAAGGTACATTAAACACTATTCATTTGAAAAAGAACCCATGCTAAACTGCAAAAATAACAATAAGTAAAAACCATTCAACTTTGAAAAACAATGCAAGATCATCATATTACAATCTAAATGGATCTCAAATTACAAGAAGTAGATTAAAATAGGAAAGTCAATATAATTGATTACTCAATATTAAATAGGACAATATATTTCTTACAAAATGATAATTGAAAGGGATCTTAAAACGCAAGCAGTTTATCTTTGAAGTAACTAAATGTCTCGTGTTTGTAGCCTATGGGGAAAGAACTTATCGCATAGTGAGTGATAATTGAATATTAGCCCTTGGGAATTTGATTATGCAATTAATCCAATATTGCAGTTGAATGCAGTAAGATCGTAAATGAATAGATGAGTTGAAATCCTTAGATGAAGTTTTGATTGTAGCCGGATGAAGAGAGGGTCTACAGTCTAACTTGAGCTCCACTTAGGCAGGTAAGGCCTTGATCCCGAGAGTTGCTCAGGCAAGGTCTTGTCTTGGTGTCCAGTATTAAATTCTGCTGATTATTGCTTTAGCCATGGCAACTTATGTGTCAAATGCCTATTAGAATGGGACTACATCTCCTGATTGGCTTAACAAAGGAGACAATGCTTGGCAAATGGTATCAGCCACGTTTGTGGGTATGCAGAGCATGTTGAACCTAGTCATCCTATATGGCAACATAGTAAAAAAGAAGTGGGTTGTAAATTCTGCTTTTATGGCACTCTATCAATTTTCTGCTGTTATGATTTGTTGGGTTACATAGACATATAAAATGGAATTTAGGCATAAATTTCTTCCTTTCTGGGGAAAGGCAGGTCCAACACTAGGCCAAAAGTACCTCATTAGAGCTGCCCACCTTCCTGCATCACAACACAACTATCATAATGGCACCGTGGTGACCACTATGATTACACCTTTATTTCCTATGGCTACCATGGTGTATTTCCACTTTTCTTTTGCAGCAATAACATTGATTTTATTGGATGGTTCAGTGATGAGAAGGGCTCACCTTCTCATATACGGTGGGAGCCTTCAACTTATGGGGTAGAGGATTCCTTTTCCAATGGGGTGTGAATGACTATTCAGGAGGTTATTTCATCCATGTATCTTCAGGCATTTCAGGTTTCACTACAGCTTATTGGGTATGTTTAATTTCATATTAATTGAAATTGCTCATTCAACATATGATATAAATTGTTAGTTCAATGTTTCTAGAAATGTGGTTACTTCCTTGCCAACAATGTGTGATTCAAATCCCTAAGTTAAGCACGTTAATCTATGTCAATGTTAATGGGTTTACAAAGTATGCCATCCATGATTATGGGGAGCATTTCTAGGTTTCAAAGGAAAATTTTGGGGAAGCATTTCTAGGTTCTGACTCCCAGGTTTTCCCTGAAAAAATTTGATGTATTTTGCTTTGACTCCCAAGTTTTCCTTGAGAAAAATATGATGTATTTTTATTCTTCTAGCCGGTTAGTACGGCCTAACTCCGAGTTTCTCACAAATGTGGAGGGCGGGTCGCTCGGCTGCGCAACCGACTACCAACTTTGGCGCACTCCTCCAAATTCGCCAATCAAATAACTGTAGCATTTAGTGTTGGGCAGTTAGGGTGGACACATGTCCGCACCCTCCACGGTTTAGCATGTTGGTTAACGTAACCATAACTTAACGTGGCATTAACATTTATCATATGGCCACATGTGGTGGCTGGCAATCCGCACCGTAACTGTCGACTTATAGCCCTTGGTCTAAGTAATATGGTCACATTGAATGGGGGCTAGCCCTAAGGGCTAGCCCCTTTAAACCTCTGCCCTAAACAATTTGAATCTTCAAATATACGCGCCACCGCATACATGTTTAGACTTATCATCTAGCCCGACTGGTCAAGCGCTTTGGCTTGAGGGGGCTAGTCCTGCGTTCAATTCCCGCGGAGTGCAAAAAAAACAAGTTTTTAATACACCACTATTTCATCGACTAAGGGGCCATGTGGTGGCCTCTGGGTCTGCCACATGGTAGCTCATAATTGGTCAAAATTTTGAAAAGTCAAACCAACTTCCAATGCATGAATGACACTTGTCACTGTAGGATTGGCCCAGGTGGAATATTTCAAGGAATATTCCAGGGAATATTTTGAAGAATATTCTAGGAATATTCCTTGGAATATTCTTTTTTTAATTTTTCAAATTTGGAAGTCAAACCTGGTCAAACTGGACTTTTGCATGAAATTGTGAATTTTCAAACTTGAATAACTTTCACATACAGTGTCGGATTTGAGTGTTGTTCACGATGTCAAGATCCTATTGCCGAGGCCTATCCGGTCGTTCAGGTTGCAAGTGATTTTGAACACTTTCAATTTTGAGATTTTTCCATGGCTTGGACTTGAGCTCCTGATCATCCAAGAGGAATGGGACATATTGACTGCGAAGGCAGAGAAAACCATGCACACATGTGGTGTAATTAGGAACAAACCGACATAATAAATTGGCCTTATGACATAATCTTTGTAACAACTTCAAAATATTAGGTGGTGGGATTTTGTGGATGGCTTAGAATTTCAGTGGGTTAACTCTGATACCATACTAGAAGGTAATGAATCCAAATAATCATCATGCATTTACACAAACGACTTACTTGAGAGGTTTCAAGCATAGGCTATAACGCTGATAATGCTAAAAAATAAGGTGAAGGTCCTCAAAATGATCTAATAAATTCTTGGAACATACTATGAGGTCAGCCAAATAACCGAGGCTAAGATGAGTCAGAACATGAAAAATGTAATTCGTAGCCCACTGCAATGTGGTTCCAACGTTTTTAAGGCCAAAGGGCATAACACGATAGGCGAAAGTACCCCATGGGGTGGCGAAAGGCATTTCGTATAGATATGTATGGCCTATATAAATCTCATTATGTCATGAGAATTCATCCATGAAGGAGAAGGATTCATGCCCTGCAAAAGAATCAATTAATTAATCAATGAAGGGTGTGGGATAATTATCTTTAGGGGAGGATTTGTTGAAATTATGGAAATCAAAACAAACACTTATAGTGTCATTTTTCTTCATGACTCGTACATGGTTGGAAATCCAAGATGTGTAGGAAATTTGGTAAATGAAACTAGTTTTATGTAGCTTATCAATTTATTTTTTAATTTCCTTTGCTTTGGATGGATGGAACTGGTGCTACTTTTGCTTAATAGGGTAGGAATAAAGTCAAGTGTCAATGTGGTGCTCTAAAATGGTAGGGATAATTCTAATCATTTCATAATATGACCATGCAAAAATATCCCTAAACTCTTGGAATCGGGCTTTGTATGAGGAAATTTCTTTCGAAGAAGAAGCTACCCCTAGTGAGACCTCTTTTATGATGTCAGGATGTTTTGAAATGTATATTTTAATAATGGGTGAGATATTGGACATGTTCCCTTATTCAAACACATCAAACGTAGGAATGGGGTTTTTGAACCAAACTTTATGGCCCACAGGTAGAGAATTTTTGGCTTCTACTACACAAATGGCATTAGTTGGTGCGTAAGTAGGTGTGAATTTTTTTTCTAGGAGGAAGAAAGAGTTACGATTCATGGAATCCCACAAAAATTTAGGTTCTATTATGGCCTCCAGGATATCCTTGTTAGAATGAAAGAGGTTCACAAACAATTATGGAGGTGATGGTAGGTCATGAGGTAGGCGTTGGCATATGGGACTTCTTGTTGGAAAACAAGGGAATGGTTTCGTACTTTCTACCGTAGAACCAAGAGATTTCGATAATGCATAGATGGGGAGATTCCATGTGGTCATAGGTAGTGCAAACTTTGAAATGGGTGAAGTGATATCAACACCGTGGAATGATGAGAAGAAGACTTTAATCATGGTTCCTACAAAAGAAGAAATGAGTGGAATATGATGTTGCATGTCATCATCACAAAGTGGTGGGGGTATCTCTCTAATCGTTGCATAAGGGTAAAAAGGAGAAGATTACCAGGAAGGTGTCATCATCCTAGGAGCCAAAGTGTCATCCTCTCTAGGATGAATCTCTTCCTGATTTTCAGGCGAGGGGTGGCGCACTATACAGAGCTGCCCAAATATTTGAAGAAGTGGATGTGCAGATGAAATGTGGGAAATGTTGGTGAAAATATCTTATTGTAGCTTTTTCTTGCACTAGAGGATCTTGTGAAAAGGCTACAAATTATTTTGAAATTGTCAATTTGTTATGTGGTCGCCATAGACATATAAAAATAAATTGGATTTTAATACACATTTACGATCTAATATTTAATATTAATTTTATTTTAAATAAATTTAAAATTTTATAGAAATATGAAATATTATTCTATAAAATAAAAATAATATTTTATTTTATTTATTTAAAATTAAGAATTTCATTTAAAATATATTGGGGTTTGGGTCCCAATATTTATGCCTATTATTCCACATATGCTATTGAAGTCCAATGACCATTGAGTATCGGACCCCACCACTGAGAATTAAGGAATTTTTGAGCGGTAAGCCAAATCAAGTGTAGAATTCTTGAGCGGTAAGCCAAATCAAGTGTAGAAATCGACATACATGATGTCAAAATCACAAGAGGATCCAACAAGGGGTGTGATGCATTACGCTTACATTAAAATCAAATTTATGGCACATCTAAACATTCACAGATTTCTTCACTTGAACCATGTGGGTTATTTCCTATAGCAATTTCGGTACACAGAACATGAATTCAGGGCTAAAGACTCAGTCAAACTGTCTTAAGTCTGCAACAAAAAAGAATATAAACTTAAACGCCTTAAGATTCCGACATTTAAGTAATCTTTAACAGGTGAATCAGAAAGTTCAAAGCGTAAACGTTTCTAAGAACGCTATGCACAGTAATCGGAATTTTACCTTAACAGTCACTGCATCACGTGGCCACTAAAATCAAAGCAACATCTGCTCTGCATTTCCAAGCTAGAGAACATGAATTTCCAACTAAAGATTCAGGGAAACCGTCCCAAATATGAAACAATGAAGAGAAGAGTATGAACTTAAACACCTAAAGATTCCGGCACTGGAGAATTTTTTTAATTCTGGAGCTAAGAGAAAATTTGAAGCATAAACAGAAATTTCGAAACTACCTTGACTGTTTGCGCCCGCGCTGTATTAATAACGACAACTCTGAAAATATAGATCGGAGACGGTATTATAAATGGAGAGTCGACCGTCGTTCATTTGAAGATTTATGCGTCGTCCTCGTCCTCTGGTGGAAAGATTCCGCAGGCGCACAGGCATGGCATTGCGGGTGTACAAAACAGGGAGGAGCGACTTGAGATACAATGCACCTGGACCTGATTCCATCCCACACACATTGATTGTTTGCCGAGTGGATCTTCTTGCAAGGCAATGTCAACTTCAGAAACATCACATTCGCCAAAAAAATTCACTGTTGGTGACAATGTGCAGCCTGCAAATATATTATTTTTTTGTCACTAAAATTCAGTCAGAATTAGAATATGATATTGCCATTAAACATTATTTTAATGTTAATTATTAACATTTTAAAATAGTCTTTTAATTAATAAAAGAAAATAATTAAATAATTTATTAAATATGTCAGAGAGTCTCTTTTCCTTCTCACCTTGGACAACTTTAGTTGTCTTGATAGCCTATTGCTAGTCATGTGATACTGAAGAACTTGTAGGAGAAGTAGTGGATTGGCCACCTACTTGAGAAGATGAAGTTGTTTCCTTAGTGACCATAAAAACTTTTTTTTTTGAATTTTTGTTTGTGTGAACTTTAAGATTCAATTTGGTCTTTTTTCTGTACATTATTTTGAATTCTTTCTTGTAGTGCGAGTTATTGAAGGTGACTCTTTTCCTATTTTCCTTTTCCCTATTTTTTCCCGTGGGACAGGAGTTTGTGATGTTGATGTCGATATTAGTTGCTCTTCAGCTCCCTGCGATGTGTTCTCAACCCATTCTAACCAGTTCCTATACTTTTCTATCCCTGGCCTATGGGTGTGTGTGTAAGGAGTGGTTTTATTCTGTACTCTGAGCTTGGAAATGATTCCCAAAGGATCATAGGACCAAGTAAAGCTTAAGTTGAAGTTCATTTCTTTCAGTGTTTTATTTGCTTCCTCACCTGCTGATCTGCTATTGCAAATAAAGGGTCTAATTTGTGTTTTAATCATAAACTAAGACTTCTTCTTTGTTGATACAAAGTGAATTTCATCAGCATTCAACATCTATCTCATATACTCTAGAGAAAAAATCTTCATTGGGAGGAATTTTGGGAGTTTATAAGGAGCAAGCTCACAGCTAGATACTCTTACCTATGTTTAATTCTGGTATAAATACCAATCTACTGCCTTGGCCTGATCTGACAAATGTGGAACCCTTTTTATGTCTCCACTTATTCTTGGTTCAGTTGTACTTCTCAAAATGCTCATAGATGGATGTATAAATAGTTCAATGAATTGTTTGTATGAAAATTCTTTCTGCTCTTTCATTACCAATGTTGTTCAGAAGATGACTGATTGCTGGTTTCTATCTTCATCAAGCTTCTGCATAGAAAACTTAAATCTATCTGCCTGATAATACACAAACATGTATACTAAAATATAGGAGTATTTAAACACTTCCTTAGTCTAAATTTTGATAAACTGATCATGGATGTTGTCTTCCAGGAATTCGCTAAAATTGAAGATGATTGACGGTTTATTGTCTGTGGAAAAGATAGAGAGGAAGCCTATAATGGGTTCATTTATCCACTGATCAGAATAATAGCCAAGAAGGTATGCATTGATTGTTATAATTTGTTTTTCTCGACCAGGGAAGATGGAGGAAGGGTATGGAGGGTTTTTCTTTGGTAGCTGAGTTTTTTCAAGTATGAAAAGGTCAAAGATTTTAGCTCTTTTGACAAAATCAAGCTTCTAGTATAACTCATTAAGGGCTTCTAGGGAGAAAGTGGTGCCATTTTCCATAGAGGGAGCTTGCATCATCTAATCAATTGATTATGCAATGATGGTGAAAAAAATTTAACTAGTAGGGGCAATGATGGCTCTTTGACTAGGTATATAGCAAGCTTGACATTTTCAGATAAACCCAGGGGCACTGTATGTGTGAGGGAAAATGTAATGAGGCAAATTGGATTCCCAGTGTCCAATATCATCAGATTTATCAATATACTTATCTTCTAACCAACAATACATTTCAAACAATTCAAATTCACAGTGTCTCATTAATCTTGTAATCTATGTCAGCTAGGGGGACATTATCTAAGTCTAGGGGAGGGTGGACCAAGGGATTAAATCATGGTTCCTCCTAGTTTTCCTTTTTAGGAGGCATATTCAATTGTTTTCAGAGGAATTTAGATGGAATTGGAATAGAACAAGCTTACCGAGAACACACAGAGCTCTGTAATTAGTTGAAGGAAGCAAGGTAGACTCTGTCGCAAATCAATGGATATAACAGGTGCGTTGTAAACCTATAAAGAACTGAATTTGCAAAAAATGGAGCATAGTAAAGGTCGAAATGGTTAAATTGCATGGCTTTATAAGACAATCTGGTTTTTCATTGAACATGGCGCGGATCCGTTAATTTAACGGTCATTAGTTTTAATTAAATGTGTTAACGAATCAATTACCGCAAGAATGGATTTGATTGGTAACGGATAGATGATGTGGCGCGACGGGAGTGGCAGAGGTAACAGATAGGAAGACGGTATTTAAGATGTGGGGAACTGTAGTTTTCGGGGGGGTACCAAGCAGTAAATGGTTTAGGCAGAGGGGGTGCGAACAGAGGAGAGGAGGCCATGTGGTCGTGGGTCCAAGTGGGAAACTGTTTTTTTCGAACACACCCCCTCTCTCTCCCCCCTCCGGGGCAGTAAATCTAGGATGGAGAGGGAGGGGCAAAGCTTAATGAGGGTCTTCGATCGAGGAGTGGGGGAATTAGACAGAGGATAGATGTGGGTGGCTTAATGTGTGTTGACTTGACCTTTTGTCTGGTAGCGATCCTTTTAGTTGGAGTGGAAAACTTAGGTTATAAAAATAAATAAATCATATATTTTATGCTCTCGACATTTGAAACTTAGGATAAAGTAATTTTGTCACTTTTCCTCTTTATGTGCCAAATAGATTTTGAAATGAAACTTAGGATAAAGCATTTTAATCCTTTTAAAAGCCCCAAAACATTTCTACCTACCCTTTAATTTTTCCATTCTTTTGCTAGACTAACATTTTTTATTTCTTTATTCTAGGGGTGCATTTAGACTAGAGCAAACCCATATCTCTTTTTTTAATATAAAAAATCTAATCTACTCTATTATTTATTTCTCCTATTGATTTAGTTTAAACAGTTGAATCAATTTCATTTTCTACCTAACTATTGATTTACCAAGATTAAATATTTGTTTGGAAAATCTTTATTCTCTAACCTAATTTACAAAAAATCACAATTGTTCAACCATGATTACGTTGTATGATTTGAACAAGTAGCTAGTCATTGTGGCATTTTTAAGCAAGCTGCACACAACCTTATTTGATTTTGACATAAAGAAACTTATCTATCAGTAGTGGCATTTGAATTTGCATCACTTTCAGTGTTATTTTATCTATTTTTTCTTTTGTGAGGTTCTGATTTTATTTTTATTCTTTTTCAACTTTTCTTTATTTTTGTCCTTTTGTCTTTATTCATTTTTTTAGATATACCCTCTTTTCATTTTTATTTTATATATATTTTTTGGAAAACATTTGCATATTGAAAATTATTTACAATGTAAGATTACTAAGACAAAATACTCAATCACCTTGAGATCTTATGAATTATAGGACCCTAATAGATCATATTGATAACCATCTAAAAACTAAAAATTTTGGAGCTTGTACCTCTTTTCTAATCAACATATTTCTCTATTCTTGTAGGTTGAAATATTGTTGTTGCTAATAGATATTATATTAAAGAGGTTGGTGTTGGTGATATTAATATGGGTTTTACCTAATATCATGATATGGATGATGATTCTTGTATTTTTCTAGAAGTGGAGTTGAAATGTTGAAATGAACGATTAAGATCATGGTGATGAAAAATGATGATACAAATGATGATTAATGATGACATGGATGATGATGACGATGATATGAATTATGATGAATGATGATTCTATTTTATTTTTATGTCCGTTATAGCTTGATTTTTTATTTTTTGTCTTTATTGTGCAAGGCCTGCTAGGTTGTTACTTTCATAAGTTTTATATCCTAAAAACTATATATTGGAGGATCTTGAAAACCTTAGAATAATTATTGTACATTTTGTATTGTTCTTCTTCTCTTGCTTTTGGAGTTATTGTTGCTCTAAGTGATATTTGACACTTGCAACCATTGAAAATAAGGATTTTATCTTTTGTCTTTTTCCTTTCTTCTTTCTTCATGGGAGTAGTGCCATGACTATTTTTCATTTATGCTATGTTGGCATGGCATCTCGAGGAGGTTTTCACCATGCAAGAAACTATCTCCTTTATTTTCCTTTTTTTTGAGATAGTACTCATTTATTTTGCACCGAAGGAAGGGGCTACCTTCATTCACTTTAATTGTGGTATTCTTCATGATTTTATTAGATATGTAACATGTGCTATGTAATTGATTTCTCTTTCTTCCACTTCCTAACCCTTCGATGATTGACCATTTTAATTAATGTTCATGCAAATATTTTAAATCTTTCATTCTTAGTTAAGTTTACCTTGTTGACCCTTGGAAATAGACAAAAATATAATTGAAATTATCCTAGGATGCATGGTGATATTATGGAATAGGAAACTTTGTGATGGATTTATTCTTCTAGTAAACATCAAAATGATCACAAAAAATGCATATTAAACAAAATTGAAAATGATTCATGAAGTCTTTTTAATTTTAACATACTCGGAAGTGGTAGCTAGCATATATTTCCTAGAAGAGTTTTGATTTCATTATTAGGTTTACATTTTTATGCATGTTATAATTACAATATAACTAATGAAAATATAACTCAGTCTATGTTTAAAATTAAAATATTGACAATTATACAACTAGTCATGAGTGACTATGTCTCGTGCCTTCTCCAAATTTTAGATCTTAAATTTTATTTTTTATTACATGGCTCACACTCCTTAATATATTATGTACCAATTTATATGAGTGTAGGTTTTCCCTTAGATAAGCTACATAGACTCAATTATATGATCAACTTAAAACTTTTGATTTATACAACATTTGAGATGGTTTGTTTGCTAGACTTGTTGGTAGCATTTTAAAATTTCCTATTAGAATTATTCTCCAAATAGCATGAAATGAATTTTTAAACTAACGATTCTTAGCAGGTTTTTGATTTTTGTTAAATATATGACAATCATTCAAAAAATTCATATATATTTGAAAGGAAAAACAATGTTTCTTTAAATAACGTATCATCACTAGTATAATATTAAGGAAATGATGTTTATGAAAATATAATGGTGCTAAAGTATAAAAAATAATGCTCATATGAAAATAAAGTATAATTAACTTATCTCAAGAATCATAACTAACAACAATTTATTTCATACATTTGGGTTATCAATTATACCATTTCTTTTAAATATGGAAGCCTTAGTCCTTTTATATTAAAGACACCCCTAGTCATTGTATATTCAAGACTTTTCTTCCATTAAAATAAAGGTAAAGGTATAAAGAAGTGGAAGTGAAGGAAAATTTTCATGAGACATGTCTTTCACATGTAAGCATGCCAATATTCTTGTGAATATATACCATTCTCATATAATCTTATCCATTTTCTTATGAATATATACCATACATGAGTGAAAATTCGACTTACCCCGAATCTTATTGCAACAACTGGAAATAATTTTCCTCATTGTTATTTCTACTTAACAATTTATTTGTAGTTTTCTATAGCAAACATTGAATCAATCACACTGCAACCTAGACAAATAAACTGCAAAAGAAAAATAAATGCAGGAATACACATATACGCACAAACACAATTAACACCATTATTTATGGACCAATGCCCCCGGAAAAACCCAACTCAGGAAAACTGGTGCAACAACTGAGGGTTTTATTACTATGTAGTAGTGAAATATTTGAGTACAACTCGACTCCCAAATAGGAAATCCTACAAAGAAAAAGTACCAAAAATATCTAGTGAGGAAAATTCCTCACTCCACAAGCTATGTGACACTAATGTCAACTTGGAATTGAGTCATCCCAACTACCTCTACGTAGTCTATGTGTCACCCTACGCAGTCACTGCGTCACTACAACTCAGAACGATGTCACCTCAAGCAATCATGTTGGTTTCTATCTGAGAAACTGATTCTTCCTATCTATGGAACCTTTGCCTAGATTTTGGCACTGAATCTCGCCTTCTCCCCAACAAAACGAAATTTCCTCTAGAGGGAACTGCGTTGCCTCTACGCTACCTCATTGTGGCATTTTTTCCTCTCTACAAATGTACTCGTCGGATATGGAATTCCTCCTCCGACTTCACTATCTCTGCCCCTCTCTCACTACTTCGATCTCACTGAATCACCTCCGACAACAAAACACTACTACTCTGAAAATAGATTTCCCAGTAAAATCGAACTGCTCAAGTTCTCAAGTGATTTCTCCAAGTCCCATCGACTTCTTCTTATAATCCTTTGTTGATAATTCAATGACTAGGATTACATCTTAATCAATGGCTAGGATTAACTAGAAATCGATCCATGTGACTTTCCAGAAAATTCACAGTATGACTTAATTAATCATATTCCCTAAGTTTAGACTTAGGAAATAATTAAAAACTTACTAATAATCTAATTAAGTTGTATTTAGGTGGAATTTCCATAAACGATTTCTAGGTTTTGGATATCTCATGTATTATAGCCTCTCCACAAAATTAAAGGCTAGAACACATCCGATGCTACAAAAACTAACACTCCCTCTTAGCAATGAATGTGTTCTAGTATTGCAACTACTGCCACAATACATTGTCTTTGCACCATCTCCTATCACGTTGTTGATATATGGCTACTGCTTCCCACCAACCACTATGAAACTCTGAGATGTGTTGCATTTGTGTTGTTGCTAACCCTGCTGAATTGTTTCCAACACTGTATCTGCACTACAACTTTGTTGTTGTTGCTACTGCAACATCCGCAATTCCTTCTCATTTGTTGTTGTTGTAAATGCAACATCTACAACTAAGAAATATCCAAGATACTGAACCAACTGTGTTCAATATGATGCATTTATCACCTAAGTCTTGAATTCTACTAGCCTTTGGATTGTCACTGAAGGCTTTGCGCTACTGCTAACTCTGCATTGTTTTCAACTCTGTACTGTACTCCCCAACATTTGACTGTTACTAACCACTGCAATGTCACTCTGGCATGTGACTACATCAACTGCCATTGGTCCATCTTACTACTACGTGATGTGGGCTCCCATAGCAAGGTACTACTTCAAGAGGTGGACCTCCTCAAGAATCCTACCCAACTATAGCTCTCTGGGGCTACAAAACTAAGTCACCCCACCTCACTCCTAGAGGGATGTCTACAATCATGAAGAAGTATTCCTCCTTTTTGGAGCATAGCCTATCAATATCGGCTAAGGCTACCTGCTCGTCCTGCTTCTCCTCCTTGTCCTTCTTCCTGAGAGGATAATGAGAAATATAGTGGCTTAGCTCGCCACACCTGAAGCACTTGACATTTGACATGTCCTTCTTCTTCCTATGCTCCCCATGTCCCTAACTGGGACCCTTCGATGCAAGGGCCACATTCTCCTCTTCCTTTACCTCCTTTGATCCATTGTTGCTACTGCTACCATTGATGGTGCCCTTCATCATATCTCACCTCAACTCCTCCTACTGCAAGCCTTCCCACATTTTGTCCCATCTTGGCAAGGTTTCTCTTCCCAAGATACTTTGGAAAAACACCTGCCACTCCTCGAAGACACAGTTAAGCATTACTCGCACTAGCTCTATGGGTTGAGGTGTTGACCCTATAGTTTCTAGCTCATCTCAGATCTATTGTATCGTAGTAAGGAAGGGATATATGCGCTCCCCCTTCTACATACAGATGCATCTCAGCTTTTCTTCTAAGTACATCTTTCGATGCTTGGAAAATCCCTGGTATAGCATGGAAATAGACTTCCACACCTCTTTGGCTGTTCCCAAGGCCGCTATGTGAGATACCACATGATCCCCAACTCCATCAAGGATCAATCTCTTTGCATTCACCATCTCCATCTTGTATTGCTTCATCTGATTTGGATCCGTGGGGATAGCTACCACATTATCGATATATACTTTGATATCATACTCATCTAGAATTAAGGAACTAGATCACATAGTTGGAATGTCCATCCAACCTATCTTGATCTTGTAGGGTATTTCCATCTCAATAAAAATGTCGAAAATATCCTCTTCCCTTCTACTCGGGTGTTTCTCAGCTCAACGCACATTCTGTTGGAGTTATAAACTTAGCCCAAAAGGAATTTTGATCTGCAAGGGAAATCAAACTTCTGAGACTAGAAGTTCCTTGAGGAAAATTTTCCCTCAACTTGTGATCTTATTCCTCCCATTGCTAATTTTGCTCTGGAAAACTACTGCAAAAATAATGCATCCAGCTAGAGATCTGCTTTGCAGGAAAGACACTTGTTGTTCCCTCTTCCTCTAGAATCCCTTGATCTAGAGAAATATGATTTCTCTGTCGCTCTCTCAGAGAAATCTATCTTTCCTCAAGAAATTAACCTCTTGGCCAAGGTGATTGTGCTGCCCTCTAGTGTTTCGAACTGTTGCTCACATAGAGTAGTGAAACTCCTCTTTTCTTCTGCTACTGAGCTCTCTTGTTGATCATATGTGCTCTAATACCATGTGAAAATTTGGCTTATGTCGAATCCTATTGCAGCAACTGGAAATAATTGTCCTAATTTTTAATTCTACTTAACAATTTATTTGCAGTTTTTTACAACAAACATTGTATCAATCACACTACAACCTACACAAATAAACCACAGAAGAAAAATAAACACAGGAAGAAATATATATGCACACACACACAAATAACATTGTTATTTTTGAACCAATTTCCCTAGAAAAACCCAACTCGAGAAAACCTTTGCAACAACTGAAGGTTTTATTATTATGTAGTAGTGAAATATCTGAGTACAACTAGATGCCAAAACTTGAAATCCTACAGAGAAAAACTGGAAAAAATATCTACTGAGGAAAATTCCTCTCTCCACAAGCTATCCTACACTAACCTCAGCTCATAATTGAGCCATCCCAACTGCCTCTACATAGTCACTACGTCACCCTACGTAGTCACTACGTCACTACAACTCGGAACTGCGTCACCTCAAGCAATCTCATCATCTGATGTCTAGGAAACTTATTCTCCTGGCCGATGGAACCTCTGCCCAGATTTTGGCACTGAATCTCACCTTCTCCCCGGCAAAACAAAATTTCCTCTAGAGGGTATTGTGTTGCCTCTTCATTGGCTCATTGTGGCACTTCTGCCTCTTTGCAAATTTAGTTGCCGGATATGGAATTCCTTCTCTGGCTTCACAATCTCTACCCCTCTCTCAATGCTTCAATCTCACTGAATCAACTCTGACAACAAAACTCTACTACTATCAAAATCCATTTCCTAGTAAAATTGAGCTGCTCAAGTTCTCAAGTGAATTCTCCAAGCCCCGTCGACTTCTTCTTATAATCCTTCGTTGAGACTTCAATGTCCAAGATTAGATCTTAATCAATGTCTAGGATTAACTAGAAATTGATCCATGTGACTTTCTAGAACATTCACACCATGACTTCATTAATTCTAATTAATTAATCACATTCCCTAAGTTTAGACTTAGGAAATAATTAAAAACTAACTAATAATCTAATTAATTCGTCTCTAGGTGGAATTTCCAGAAACGATTTCTAGGTTTTGGAGATCTCACGTATTCTAGCCTCTCCACAAAATTTCAAGGCTAGAAGACATCCAATGCTACAAAAACTAACAACAGGTTTATCTAGAAATCCACATATACTAACACATTATATCTTTCTTTTTTTCCTGAATAAATTTCATTAAGATAGATGCAAATAACAAAATATTTTTTATCCTTCTTTTTCTCGTGAATAAATTTCATTATGATAGATGTAGATAAAAAAATATGTTTTCTTATTCCTTTATCTTGAAACCTCAACATCCATATTCCTTAAGTACCAAGTTACACTCAAACAATAAATGACCTTAGATTAATTTAAATCCTGGCATATCGCAATAATAACAAAGCATGCAATCACACATACAAAAAGAGATAAAACTTGTATTTTCCCTGTTAAGATAGAGATAAATAACAAAATATGTTTTTTGTGTTCTCTGTCTTGAATGCAAAACAATGAAATGAAACCTCAACATCCAAATTCCTTAGGAACCAAGTTACACTCAAAAAACAAATAATGTTAGTTTTTTCTTGACAAATTCTTACTTTGAGAATTAAATTCAAATTGCATATTTTTTATTACAAATAAAAAATACCACTATACAAAGTTAATCACACAAGAAACATGAATATGAACAAATTCAAGCTAAATGAAATTTGGTTGTGAGCATGGGGCTAAGAAGACAATATTGTGTTTCATATAAAATAATCTTATAAGTTATCTATTAATGTGAGTTCACTTCAGTTTGGATTCCTCCTACCTCAATCTCATTCAAACTAAAAATTTTGCGAATGATTTAGACTATTATCAAAAGGGGCCTACGAGTATAGTTAGGCTCTATAATCAACTTGTATCAAACTTGAAAAGAAAAATAAGTGTTCTCTTTTGAAGTAGAGATCCCTTGATCAAATATTTCTAGTAATTTAAAAGGAATTCAAGCTAATGTTTCACAACCTCGATCCCTCAATTTATATTTTGGAGAAAATGATTCAAGTTGGTTGGGATTTGAATTAGAGACATACAAGTGTTTTCATGTTGTTCATTTTACTTGGGTTTGAAAACTTGTTTACCTTTAATATATTTTTGGTGATTACACGTTGTTTTTTGTTGGAACAAGGGCACCAATTTGTTGCATCAATAGAAAAAATGAGTGCACCTAGCATGTTGTTACAAGTTAGGGCATGAGCACATGCGATATTTGTACAAATGAGAGCCAAGGGGACCTAAATTGTGCTTATCATTGCAAGTAGTGCATTATCGAGGATCAATTAACAATTTGGGTGGTTGGTAACCAAATTGTCATTTTGATAATGAGGCCTCATTGTTGTTATTAATGTTGTGTATATTTTAGTTATAGGTTGGGGCAAGGCCATTAATGATCATGACTAGGCCCCTCTAGTGCCCAACGCAATTTGATTGGTGCGACTTGAGATACAACGCACCTGGACCTGATTCCATTGACATACATTGCTTGCTGAGTGGATCTTCTTCCAAGGCAATGTCAACTTGCGGGTTGGAATTTCAGAAACATCACATTCACAAAATAAAAATTCACTGTTGCTAACAATGTGCGGCGTGCAAGAATATAACATTTGACAATGAGACGTAATTTTCTGGTCACTAAACTTCAGGATCAGAGTCAAAGATGATATTGCCATTAAATATTATTTTAATGTTAATTATTAATATTTTAAAATAGTTTTTTATTAATAAAGGAACAAAAATTATTAAATAATTTTTATAAATTAAAAAATAATGTGGGAAGTATTTTTATTGGTTTTTTATTATTTTGATTGAGTGTTGCGGGTTTTTTTAGGGTCTTGAATCCATTTATTTATTTAAAAGTACATTTTAAATAAAAATAAATCACAATCTCACAACAAATTATTTTACTCAATTCTAATCAATAAAATTATTTCGTCTATTAGTTAAATTAACTCTAACCTGGGAATTGAATTATCACAAAGTAGCATTATTGATTGCACTCGAACTCAAATATTCTTTTATTGGTTCTTTCCTTGAATCCTTTCTAGATCTTCATGGTCCCTCAATTTTCCATTTGATCTAACCTCTGAGTTTGAACCTCCATGTTATCCAATTCCAAGCTTGTTTGCTAAATATACCATAAGGAGGTTCATATTGTCATTGATGTTGGTAGTATATGCTTTCATCCTCGTGAATATCTTTTTTATCGAATCAAGGGGGGTTATTATGAATAAACTCTTTGGCCACGGATAAGGTTCTGCAAATTCTTGCTTAAATTTGTTCTTGTATCCCCTGAAAATTCCCACATGATTCTCCAAAGAAACTTTCTTTCATACTGGTATGATCTATAAAACACCATGGATATTCCATTAGAAATTTCATCACAATAGATTTGATAAAATAAACTAAAATATATACTATGAAGGTTAAATTTATTTAGATTCCATATTTATTAATTAATAATTTTCTATTATGCATGAAAAGGATAAAATGTGGAAAACGGAGAATAAGGATACAATTCAACACCATCCGCAATGAACAAAAATACTTTATATGGGAAACCCTTACATGAAAAAACCTAGTTAGAAGGTGGGGTTTCTCTACTCTCTTTTCTCTAATATCTAAATAATGCAAGTATAAAGCAAGAGGAACTCTCTATGTAGTTACTAAATATTTGCACCATTAGGTTGTTACAGAGAGATGAAACCCACTATTATGCTTTCTAAATCCCACTCCTAGTTTATTTACTCTACTGTGGAAAAAAATAAAATAGCATAAAATGGAACGCCTCCTCCTCTAAATGGCTTGGTTTTATCATGGATTGAAATCTAACTAGGGGTTAGGCTTGTCTCCTTCAAATCTCAACCAAACATACAACTTTTTCCCTTATAAAATATTCTTCATACTGAATGCATGTCACGCTTTTGCACGATTAGTGAGGGTTAACATGGAACCTTTGAGAAGCATAAATTTTACATGCAAAATCTTATACATATTTCTTACACTTTTGGAATGATATATGAAAATATAACAAATTCATAGGGTTTTGACTTAGAGAAAGTATTTTTTTCCCAAAAAATGTCATTTAGTGTGTTAACATGGCCCTGAAAGGTTTCATACCCCAATTCTTCAAACTGGCACCGAATAATAAAAATGACTCTGCAATTTAATTCCACCTCCATTTTTTCAAGTTTGAAAGCATTAAGATTGATGAAAAATATAAAATGATCCAATCCAAATAATGTTTGCACACATACATTATCATCCTAAATAAGATAATTTTAACATAGTTTTTTATTATTGTGTTTTGGAGTTGATTTGGTGACAAACTATTGTATCCTTTTTGGTTAAGTCTCAACTTTTTGGTATGATTTGCAAGCTTTGATGTTGTATGTGGGACTCTTTTTTGCTTCCTATTGAAACAGAATATAGGTGGAAACTTCTATAGTGTCATAAATTCATATTATTTTCTTAGATGTAGTCTAAATGATAGTGAAAACAACTTATTCTTCAATAACCCCAAATACTAAAAAAAAAGTAAAATAAACAAAGGATAATGTCATGTGGTTCAATACTCAGCTTAGGATACAAGAATAGGTGAGATAATGGAGCATCCTTGATAGATTGAATTATTCACCACAAAACATTTTGAGGATAGGTGGATAAAGATAAGAAATTGTAGATTTTCCAATTTTGAGGAAACAAACAATTTTGACATTAACCCAATTTTTTGGAAATAATAGTAAGAAAACTTAGGTTTTCAATCTTATGAGAGAAAATATTTTGAATTTTGACTTCATCTAAAGATGGTAAGCATGGCTAATTTTTCAAATCTCAGACAAAATAGAGTTCACAGTTTCCCAAATAGAAAAAGAGTTTTACCTCTTTTGTGATAGCCCTTTGGAATTATTGATTTTTGAGGTCAAATTTGTTTCTTTGTCAATATCAAGTTCCTATCTTTCCAAACAAAAATTAGGTTATATTTTTCTAAAATAATCCTATAAGAGAAAGTTTTTTTCCAGTGATAGATAGTGAAAAATATAAGGATATAAAATGATACATTTTTTTGTGCAATGCTCCTTGCTTTTGACCTCTACAGTAATTTTCTAAAAGTATAATTTTGAATATGGGACTAGTTTTTGAAGATGGTATCTCTATATCTCCTTGCAAGAAAAACTTTGAGGATGCAACCTTTTGACTTAGAGAATATTTTGAAGATGGAAACTAGTAAATTATGTGAGCCAGGCTCTTGGGTGTCTACCTCTAACACAAATCTGTGAGGGTTCTCAATACTAAGTTATATTTCCAATGATAATGGAAGAGGAAAAGGAGTTTGAAATTATGAATTCGTGAGTAATATTTTATACATCAATTATGCAACTTGTGTAGCCCTCAAATGTGGTCTCTAGAGTTATGCATTATATCTAAAACCCAACTTTGTAGCATGCAACATGCCTTCTAAAACCTATATGGGTCATAAATGGATTCAAAAGTTGCATTATATTGTCATGAAACCTAATTCTATAGCAGAAAAGACATGTTATTTCTTCATCATGCATGCATTTGTCCTTGGGATGATGTGTTCTGGTGGTTTTTAGCACCTTCCCCTAGTAATTAAAAATGATAAGGATGTTTTAAAATATTATCTCCATCCTCTTCGAGGTGATGTTTCACACCAAACCTCTTACAAGGATGATTAACTTTTATTACCTTGTTAACTATTTGATTGTCTCAATCACAACTTCAAATACCTACCTGCAAATATATATTTTAGGCTTATCTCAATGCTTGACAAGGATTTTTATAATTATAATGATTAATTATAACTAAATTTGGAGTTGGTGGAACACAATCGTCTTCCTTGTATGGACATGCAAGTGTTCACTCATTTGTATAGGAAATATAGATATGAGAACAATCCCCTAGAGATATTGATGACATTATAGAGCTCATATAGGGTTATATATAGTGTTGATATCGTATTTTATTCTAGAATAGAGCTTCTTATAGATTATTATAGGAAGTCAAAGTATCCTATTATAGTTGAAGAAGGAAGAGTGGAATCTTTTCTTATAGGATTTTTTTTCATTTGATGTTATAGGTTTTTTTTATCCTTCGATAATATTTATGGTGAATATTTGGAAAATAGTGTTTTTTGTAGTTTCATATTTAAATTCCTATAACACTTTGTTTTTTTGAGTTATTTCCTATAGAATCTTGTATTAGTATAAAACAATGACTTTATATAACTTCATGTAATTGTGTGTTTTAGTAGTTCTAATTGTATTTTAAATATTTTAAGGATGGAAAGGGATAAATATTATGGAATTTGGGTGTGGATAAGGTGCAAGCGTACTTTAATGAGTATATGAATGATATATGAAGTCGAAGTTGATGGGTGAATGAAGTAAATACATTATGAATACAAATAATAGATGGTGGGAGTGAGAAATTCATATAGATGATAGAGTATGTTAAATTTTAAGTGAATATGATTTTGATGAAGTTAACTATTACTTAAAACTCTCTATTACAAGCATTTGACTTGACCTCACTTGAAAAATTAGAATATTGAAATATAAGCTTGCTTGGAATTTTTTAATTTTGTAAATTATATTGTTATTATGGGTTGATCTTGTTGTAGCTTTACATTATTGTTATAGATTGTATTGAAATGTTGTACTCGATTTTAACCTTTCATGATAGAAGAAAGATAAGAATGTTGTACATCAGAGGTTGATCTTGTTGCATTGTATTATATTTGTTCATATTGATGTTGATGTTAATCTTGTAGGATAGAAATGTTGATATACATTGAGATAATCATCCTAAGTATTTTTCATGTTCAACTTTGTTTAGACTAAAATATATGTTGATTTACAAAGACATGCATTTGAACTCTTTCGATTGAACCTTTGTAGGAAAAAAAATGTTTGTTTTAGGTTGAATTTCATGCATGTTGAGAAATAGTGGAATATTGTAACATTCGATGTTTTGTTTTTTTTAACTATTCCTTTCTTGTAGCGCATATTGATAACCATATACAAAATAAAAAAAATTGGATCTTGTACCTCTTTTCTAATCAACATATTTCTCTATTCTTCTAGGCTGAAATATTGTTGTTGCTAACAGATCTTCTACTAAATAGGTTGGTGTTGGTGATATTAATATGGGGTTGACCTTCTCTAATGATACTGATATGATGCTTGTATTTTTCTAAAAGTGGAGTTGAAATCATGAAATGAATGAATAATATTGTGGTGATGGGAAATGATGATATGAATGATGATTAATGATGGTATGGATGATGATGATGATATGAATGATCAAGAATGATGATTCTCTTTGATTTTTGATGTCAATTATAACTTTATTTTTACCTTTTTATGTCTTGATTGTGCAAGGCCTACAAGGTTGTATATTTCATAAGTTGTATATCCTAAAAAATATATATTGGAGGATCTTCAAAACATTAGACTAGTTACTGTACATTTTGTATTGTTCTTCTCCTCTTTCTTTTGGCATTATTGTTGCTCTAAAGGATATTTGACACTTGCAACCATTGAAAATTTGGCTTTTATCTTTTATCTTTTTCCTTTCTTCTTTCTTCACGGTAGCAGTGCCGTGACTATTTTTCACTTGTGTTATGTTGTCATGGTGTGTCAAGGAGGTTTTCACCATGCAAGGAACTATCTCCTTTTCTTTCTTTTCTTTTTGAGATAGTATTCATTTATTTTGCATCGAAAGAAGGAGCTACCTTCATTCACTTTAATTGCGGCATTTTTCTCCATGATTTTATTAGATCTGTAACATGTTCTATGTAATTGGTTTCTATTTCTTTCATTTTATAACCCTTCGATGATTGATAATTTCAATCGAAATTCATGCAAATCTTTAAATCATTCATTATTTGTTAATTTGACCTTGTTGACACTTGGAAATAGGAAAAAAGATAATAAAAATTATCCTAGGAATCATGGTGAGATTATGGAATAGGAAATATGTGATGACTTTATTCTTCTAGTAAACATCAAAACAATCACAAAATGATTCATGAATTCTTTTTCATTTTAACATACCAAGAAGTAGTAGTTAACATATACTTCCTAGAAGAATTTTTATTTCATTATTAATTTTACAATTTTATGCATGTTATAATTACAATATAACAATGAAAATATAACCTAGTCTACGTTTGTAATTAAAATATTTACAATTATACAACTAGTGAGGAAAACTATGTCTCATGCCTTCTCCAAATTTTAGATCTTAAATTTTATTTTTTATTACATGGCTCACACTCCTTAATATATTATGTACCAATTTATATGAGTGTAGGTTTTCCCTTAGATAAGCTACATAAACTCAATTATATGATCAGCCTAAAAATTTTGATTTATACAGCGTTTGAGAAGGTTTGTTTGTTAGACTTGTTGGTAGCATTTTAAATTTTTTTATTAGAAATCTTCTACAAATAGCATGAAATGACCTTTTAAACTAATTATTCTTAGCGAGTTTTTTATTTTTGTAAAATATATGACAATCATTAAAAAAAAATCATATATATTTAAAGGGAAAAAAATGTTTCTTTAAATAACATATCATCACTAGTACAATATTAAAGAATTGAAGCTTATGAAAATATAATGGTGCTAAAGTATTAAAAAGAATGCTCATATGAAAATAAAGTATAATTAACTTATCTCAAGAATCATAATTAACAATAATGTATTTCATACATTTGGGTTGTCAATTATCTCATATATTTTAAATATGGAAGCCTCAATCCTTTTATATTGAAGACAACCTCAATCATTTTATATTGAAGACTTTTCTTCCATTAGTGGAAATGAAGGGCATTTTTCATGAGACATATCTTTCTCATTTAAGCATGTCCATCTTCTTTTGAATATATACCATTCTCATATAAGCTTATCCATTTTCTTGTGAATATATACCATATAGGTGGATTCAGAAATCCACATATAATAACACATTATATCTTTCTTTTTTGCTTGAATAAATTTCATTAAGATAGATGTAAATAACTAAATATTTTTTATCCTTGTTTTTTTCCTCAATAAATTTCATTATGATAGATGTAAATAACAAAATATGTATTCTTGTTCTTTTGTCTTGAAACCTCAACATCCATATTCCTTAAGTACCAAGTTACACTCAAACAACAAATAACCTTAGATTTGTTTAAATCCTCGCATATTACAATATTAAAAAAGTATGCAATCACACATACCAAAAGAGATAACAGTTTTATTTTCCCTATTAAGATAGAGATAAATAAAAAAATATGTTTTCTTGTTCCTTTGTCTTCAATGCTAAACAATGAAATAAAACCTCAACATCCAAATTCCTTAGGAACCAAGTTACACTAAAAAAAACAAATAACGTTAGCTTTTTCTTTGACAGAGTCTTACTTTGAGAATTATATTCAAATTGCATCATTTTTTATTACAAATAGAAATACCACTATATAAATTAAATCACATAATAAACATGAATATGAACACATTCAAGCTACATGAAATTTGGTTATGGGTGTGGGGCTAGGAAGATAATATTGTGTTTCATATAAAAGAATGTTACAAGTTATATACCTATTATTGTTGCACATGAGTTATTCACCTGAGCTTGGATTCCTCCTACCTCAATCTCATTCAAACTCAAAATCTTTCTAATGATTTAGGCTATTATCAAAAGGGGCCTCTGAGTGTTGCTAAAGCTCTGTAAGAAACCTATATCAAACTTTCAAAGAAAATAAGTTTTCTCTTCTGAAGTAGAGATCCCTTGATCAAATCTTTCTCTTAGTAATTTAAAAGGAAACCAAGCTAATGTTTCACAACCTCGATCCCTCAATTTATATTTTGGAGAAAGCGGTTCAAGTTTGTTGGGATATGGATTAGAGATATACAAGTGTTTTCATGTTGTTCATTTGACTTGGGTCTCAAAGCTTGTTTACCTTTTATATATTTCTTGTTATAGTTTAGAGGTGTTCACATGTTACTTTTTGGTGGAAAAATGGGACCAATGTGTTGATTCAATATAAAACATGGGTGCACCTAGCATTTTGTTACAAGTTAGAGCATGAGCACATGCGATATTTGTACAAATGAGAGCCAAGGGAACCTAAAATTGTGCTTATCATTGCAAGTAATGAATTTTCTAGGATCAATTAACAATTTGGATTGTTGGTAACCAAATTGTCATTTTGATAATGGGGTTTCATTGTTGTTATTAATGGTGTTTATCTTTTAATTATAGATTGGGGCAAGGACATTAATGATCATGACTAGGCTCCTCTAGTGCCAAACATAGTTTGATTGGTGCTCCCTTGTTCCAAATTCTACCCTTGTTAATGCTTGTGGCATGTCTCAGTGTTTCAACCTAATCTAGCCCTATTTTGTCTTTAAAGTATGCTTATCAATATCACCGCATGATGGGGGTCTCGATGTCATATAAACCAAATTTTATCCTTTTGCACTTGCTTATGGACATTACATAGAAAACCATTTTTCTTTTATAAATTATTGTACATAATACATGGTAATGGAGTCTAAAGGAAGCTTTATTAAAAGAGAGATTTTTTTCCCCTCATATAAAGTACATGGATTGATCTTGTAACACCATACACCTCCTCATTATCCAACACAATTTATATGTTTCCAATGCTCCTCGCCTCTACAACTCAATTGTTCCCAAACTTTACTATACAATCATCAAAGGATGTGGCTTTCAAATCAAATTTTCTTGCATTCATGTTTTGATGCACTCATATCTAGGTAACAAGCATCATTTGAGGTTTATATATTTTCATTTCCACTAGGATTGTCATGAAACTTTTAAAATGGTTTTTTTTATTATCTCCTCTTCAACGAATTGCCAAAAAAGTTTATTATTTTTCATATTTTTCCTTCCTTGTGATTTCACTCATAGAATTTGTATATAATAATATGTTTCTTTTCCCAATAGTGAAAAATCATACCCTTGTTTATCTATTGGCTTCTCCAAGATTGTTCTTCATGATATTGTTGTAGCATTTTTTTCTCTTTGTTCTTTACTTCTTTTATTTTACTATGAAAATATGTTTGTTTAAGTTTTACTAAAATCAAAATCTATTTTAGATCCCTCTCAATGACACCCCTCTAATTTCATCCAGCATTAGTGTAAGTACTTTTTTATCGCATTAATATCAAGTACCATGGTTGGTTGTCTCATGCAAATCTACTTTTTTTTGTTATCAGTTGTGCTATAATGTGGTTTGCAATATGATATAAATATATATTCTCTTTTAACTCCAAGAATTCATTTTTAGGCTTATCCGTATGGTTTAGTGTTGTTTCTTCAATTTCGATCAACCTAGGCAGTTGCTTGTTCAGAAATTCTCAGACCCTCACTGATTTTTTTCAGGTATCTCGATCCATGTTTGGCCCTATATATGCAGGAGGATCTCAGGTTTCAAGTGCATATTCTTCAACCTCCCATCAGACCAAACCTCACACAAACAATCACGACATTTTTCAGGGTACTACCTTCAGACAAGGGCATGAGGAGACCGATTGATACAAATACATATCTAGACTCTAGATTAGAGAGGATCCATGGGACATCAACCCGCCACACGAGATCTCAACAGCAAATCCATCTCAGATTTGTTCCTGCGAGTCAGAGTAGGTCCTCTAGACCTTAGCAACGTGCGAACTCCCCTAGGCAATGATATAATAGATAGTCTACACTTTCCACCAGGTCTTCATCGAACCAACAAACTTTTTTGATTTTTCTCCAGTGTTATTCATATAGCCTCGGATGTTAGGAGAGATGGGTCTGATCCTCAGACCCATTAGCTCCTGGATCTTCTCTGCCATGGCATTTCATGCATTATATCTTTTATGTTCATGCATTGTATTTTTTATCTTTTAAAGGAGACCATTTGGTTCTCCTGCAGACATCATTGTACTCAACGACCCCTTTCACCTACTTTGTGGTCAATAGTTGGACATAAATATAATTATCTTATCTTATCTTCATGAATTCCTCTTTCAATCCAACTTTATTTCTTTATTAAAATTTGCTTTAGGAAAGTTATGGTCATCAATGTAGACTAGGTCACTAGACTAGGTCATTAGATTGATTGTTGATGCTTCATAATCCATCTTTACTTTATGTTTTTCCTTCCTTCTTTCAAACCATTACGTTAATAAAATTTTCAAATTTTTATAACAAAATCATTTTACACATTTCAACATCAATAACTTTGAGGCCCCCCTCTCTAAATTAAACAATAGTCTAATACTCTAGATTATAAATAAACAATACTCTAATACTCGACATTATAAACAAGTCTTTCCTCCAAGTAAAAAAAATAAAAATAGAACTTCAAACAAACATACTCCAAACAACTTTGAAGCATTATAGATAACAAACCATAAGTAGATATTTAATTTATCTTTATGACTTATATTATTTAATGTAAACGAAAAAATAACAGAACTTTACCTTTAATTATACTCCAAACAACTTTGAAGCATTACTTATCTTTATGATTTCTATTATTTAATCTAAGCTTATCTTTATGATTTCGATTTCTATTATTTAATCTAAGTAAAAAAACCATCATCTACCCCTAATCATATTCCAAACAACTTTGAAGTATAACTTATCTTTATGATTTTTATTATTTGGTCTGCCCAAAATAAATTGCAAATAACTTTGAAGCATTAACAAAATATAAGTAAATCTTCAACTTGTCTTTATGCTTTCTATTATTTTTTTCATCTTAAAACTCAACCATACTTCTTAATGTCTTCCAATGTGATATTCTCATCCATTCCAACATTTTTTTTTATAATCCATTGTTTTTAATGGAGAATTACTTCAAACACACAATTATCATGCTCAAATTTGCAGTTATTATGTAAATCTGGTTATTATGCAAAAATATGAAATAAAATGAAATTTTAATGTCCATGAGACTAAAAATAGTCTATGGGACTATTTCTGTTTTTAGCCTTTTGCATTTTAGTTCTTTTTTTATTCAAAACAAGAACATGGCTGAAAAAATAACGCTAAGAAACAGATGATAACATATTTCCATAACTTTCTCTAATGTCTCTTTGAATGCATGACATTCCAAAAAAATAACGCTAAGAAACCGATGATAACATATTTCCATAACTTTCTCTAATGTCTCTTTGAATGTGTGATATTCCAAAATGAAATATGTTTTCGATTCCACTACCCAAACCTGCAAAATGTATACACTCCACTACCCAAACCTACAAAATGTATACACTCGTTCTTCCTGTTCTTCCCAAACTTCTTAAGGCCTTTTTCACCATCTTGTTCTTCATGTTCTTCCCAAACTTCTTCAGGCCTTTTCCACCATCCTGTTTCACTCATTCTTCCCAAACTTCTTTAAGCCTTTTCCATCATCCTATTTCACACCAACTTCTTTAAGCCTTTTCCACCATCCTGTGTCTCACCAACTAAAATTGATGCTAATTGGTTTTTAATTAAAAAACAATTAAAAGTTAACTTTGAAAATAGCTCAGATATTGCCGGTTATTGCTTTTAAGATATGCGAAAAAGTTATATTACAGTAAGTTTGAAAACACAATAAATACCATAAGAATAGATAACGTGCGTCTTGCTCACACAAGAACTACAAGGAGAATAGATAACGTTGGGCTCACTTAACCACCAATGTATTGTGCAATGCCCAAAACATCTTTTACCGTTAATTTGCAACAAATGCCCAAAACATATCTAACCCTAATTACAATCTTGCACGGCTGTCGCTTTCATTCAACATATAATCAGGCTCCGAACCATAACATCACCACCAACTATAGATTGATTTACAGATATAAATGGATCAGTGGTCAAATTTAACGTGCCGTTTACATCCTTACCGTCTCAATGTTGATAACGTTGATGATGTGAATGATCACTGCTCCAGCCACTTTCAGTTGATACACTGGAACTAACGATCAATTTTCACGATGTAAACCCACATCAGCGACGGACGCCGTTCAAATCTGCATTCCAATAAGGGAATGGATCTTAACGGAGTGCAGTACATGGACATCAGATTCAACGATACGCTCCTGACTTTTGCCATCTGGGAGGGTTGATTTTGACTGATATACTTCGATAATTAGCCACAAGGATTACTCCACTCACTGAGTGGATCTTACATGTGGCGCAGGCTACCATCATCAGAAAGGGGCAGCAAACTAAGCAGCATTAATGTTACTGTACATGTAGATGTATACATCGCAAAGGATGATATACCGCCGTTAATGCTGCATACCGCGCTGTATATTGCTCCCATTAAAATGCCACTTCTTGTTAGGAACAGAAGTCATCTCTTCAAAAACTCTCAGTCAATTTCGTTTCCGATTCAACTCAACTGTCGCCCCCAATCCTTTCTCGTTCTTCTTCATGCCATTCTGCAACTCCCTCTTCATAACACCAAAACCTCTCCAAATTTTCAACACCAGATGCTGCTGATTGACATTCCTCTCCAATCCTTCCCTTTGTTTTACAATCCTTGTTTTCCTTCAGCAACCCTGACACGATCCAGTGACTTCGATTTTTCTCTACTGTTATTATTATTATATTTCGTAGAATTTTTATTGTAGTTCAGCACACCCTGTAGAATATCCATGGCCTCCTCCACCTTTCCTTTCCTCATCAGACAGACGCTTAGATTACAGGCCATGTTTTCATCTGGCTTCAATGCCTGTGCTTTCCTGCATTACATTATTCTTATAATAGACCATCTCATAGCTATTTCTAGCATTGTAATTAAATAATAAAAAGTCAGTAATTAATCTTCAATTGAAATGCACCTGTAAGCAATTTCTGCAGAACAGTAGTCATGCTGTTGCATATGCACCCATCCTAAATTACCCTGCCAACATCCATTACATTCTCTGTCAACTACTGTTACACAGAAATACTAAAAGAGCAGGCAGGGTGTGGATGCTATGTACCAGAAGCCGAGTTGTCTCTTGCATTATGGAAACTTGAAACTTCCTTCCTTGTGACCGTGCAGTTTTGGTGGATTTGCCATTGAATGCAGCGCCTTGATGAATTAAGCAGAGCTTATGCTTCAACAGAGCTTTTGAATTTTAAAAATTAAAAAAATGTTATTTCTATTTTTTAAAATGTCAAAATTATGACACAATTTTTTTTTTTTTGTTATTCCAGCATCAACTGGTTTTGTTTTGAGGGTGTTTTTTCAATCCTTTTTTCAACAAATAATTTCTTTTTTAGCACAATTTTATAAAATGTTGAAATTTGACCTTAAAAAAAAACCAAGTGCGTTCTGGAAGACACATTTTTTTTTTTTTTGGTGTTTTTTCATGTTTTTTGAGACTTTTTGGGCTAGAGTTCCCGTTTTGAGGTCAGGTTCCCTATTTGATCGGTAACAGTGTTCATGGTTAATTCTTCAAATCTCAGACAAAATGGAGTCAGTTTCCCAAATAGAATTTAACAGTTTTACCTCTTTTGTGATAGCCCTTTGGAATTATTGATTTTTAAGTTCAAATTTGTTTTTATGTCAATATCAAGTTTCTATTGTACATTGAGTGCTGCATCGACAATGGTGGTCCTAATCACAGTAGGTTCAAACAACATGGCTAGGATTTTACCAGCAAGGACAGAGGGTTCTAAAGATAGTTGCTTATGATTCCGGCAAGCTTTGCTTCTTGAACAACTAGTAATAGTTCTTCACAAGTTGATAATGCAGGCAATCAGATAGAGGTTGGTATGGATGATTACTTAAGGGATGTGACTTCCACACAACGTCGTTACTCTTTAGGAGGCATCTGCCCCAGATAAACTACCCACCTTGCAGTGTCTTGCCTTGAGAATCAATCTAGAGAAAGAAGCGGTTAGGCATCCTTAGATGAAAGAGTGGTCCTGATCCTTTCATATTACATGGGTAGATCAACAATTAGAGAAATTGTTGAGCTATAACAAAAATTAGGTTATATTTTTCTAAAATAGTCCTATAAGAGTAATTTTTGTATGGTGATAAATAGTGAAAAATATAAGAATATAAAATGCTAAATTTTTATGTGCAATGCTCCTTGGTTTTGACCTTTACAATAATTTTCTAAAAATATAATTTTGAATGTGATACTAGTTTTTGAAGATGGTATCTCTAGAAACCTTGAAAACACTTTGTATGAACAATTATCTCCTTGCAAGAAAAACTTTGAGGGTGCAACCTTTTGACTTGGAGAATATTTTGAAGGTGGAAACTACTAAATTATGTGAGCTAGGATTTTAGGTGTCTACCTCTAACAAAAAAATCTCTTAGGTGTCTACCTCTAACACAAATCTCTCAGAGTTCTCAATACTACGTTATATTTCCAATAATAATGGAAGAGGAAAAGGAGTTTGAAATTATGACTTCGTGAGTAATCTTTTACACATCAATCATCCAATTTGTGTAGCCCTGAATTGTGGTCTCTAGAGTTATGTATTTTCTCTAAAACCCAATTTTGTAGCATGCAACACGCCTTCTAAAACCTACATGGGTCATAAATGGATTCAAAAGTTGCATTATATTGTCACCTACATGGGTCATAAATGGATTCAAAGTTGCATTATATTGTCATGAAACCTAAGTCTATAGTGAAAAGACATGTTATTTCTTGTTCATGCATGCATTTGTCCTTGGGATGATGCGTTCTGGTGTTTTTTAGCACATTCCCCTAATAATAAAAACGATAAGGATGTGTTCTGGTGGTTTTTAGCACCTTCCCCTAATAATTAAAAACGATAAGGACGTTTTAAAATATTATCGCCATCCTCTTCGAGGTGATGTTTCACACCAAACTTCTTACAAGGATGATTAACTTTTTATTACCTTATAAACTATTTGATTGTTTCAATCACAGCTTGAAATACCTACCTGCAAATATATAGTTTAGGCTTATCTCAATGCTTGACAAGGATTTTTATAATTATAATTATAATGATTAATTATAACTAAAGTTGGAGTTGGTGGAGCACAATCGTCTTCCTTCTATGGACATGCAAGTGTTCACTCATTTGTATAAGAAATATAGATATGAGAACGATCCCCTAGAGCTATTGATGACATTATAGAGCTCATATAGGGTTCTATATAGTGTTTATATCGTATTTTATTCTAGAATAGAGCTCCCTATAGATTATTATAGAGAGGGAGAGTATCCTATTATAGTTGAAGAAGGAAGAGTGGAAGATTTTCTTATAGGATTTTTTTTTCAATTGATATTATAGGTTTTTTTTAATCCTTGGATAATATTTATGGTGAATATTTGAAAAATAGTGTGTTTTGGAATAGTTTTCTATTTATATTCTTATAACATTTTTTTTTTTAAGCTATTTCTTATAGAATCTTGTATTAGTGTAAAACAATGACTTCCTATAACTTCATGTAATTGAATGTTTTAGTAGATAGGATTGTATTATAAATATTTTAAGGATGGAAAGGGATAAATATTATGGAATTTGGGTGTGGATAAGGTGCAAGGGTACTTTACTGAGTATACAGATGATGTATGAAGTTGAAGTTTATGGTTTTATGGATGGAATTAATGAGGTGGATGAATGAAATAAATACACTATGAATACAAATAGTAGATGGTGGGAGTGAGAAATGCTTATAGATGATGGAGTAAGTTATATTTTAAGTGAATATTATTTTGATGAATTTAACTATTAATTGAAACTCTCTATTACAATCATTGGTCTTGATCTCACTTGAAAAATTAGAATCTTGAAATATAAGCTTGCTTGGATTTTTTAAATTTTGTAAAGTGTATTGTTAATGTGGGTTGATCTTGTTGTAGGTTGAAATTATTGTTATATATTGTATTGCAATGTTGTACTTTATTTTAGCCTTGCATGATAGAAGAAATATAAGAATTTAAAGACACGATTGATGTTTGATCTTTACACCAGAGGTTGATCTTGTTGCATTGTATTATATTTGTTGATCTTATTGTTGATGGTAATCTTGTACGATAGAAATGTTGATGTACATTGAGATCTAATAATTCTAAGTATTTTTAATATTCATATTTGTTTAGAATAAGAGATATGTTGATTTGCAAAGACATGCATTTGAACTCTTTTGATTGAACCTTTGTAGGAAAAAAAAAATATGTTTGTTTTAGGTTGAATTTCATGCATGTCGAGAGATAGTGGAATATTGTAACATTGGTTTTTTTTTTTTACTATTCCTTTTTTGTAGCGCCTATTGATAACCATCTATAGGATAATTTTTTTGGAGCTTGTACCTCTTCTCTAATAAACATATTTCTCTATTCTTGTAGGTCGAAATATTGTTGTTTATAATAGATATTCCACTAAAGAGGTTGGTGTTGGTGATATTAATATGGGGTTGGCCTACTCTAATGATATGGATGATGATGCTTGTATTTTCATAGAAGTGGAGTTGAAATGATGAAATGAATGATTAATATTGTGGTGATGGAAAATAATGATATGAATTATGATTAATGATGATATGGATGATGATGATGATGATATGAACCATGAGTCTCTTTGATTTTTGAAATCCATTATAGCTTGATTTTTACTTTATCTCTTGATTGTGCAAGACCTACTAGGTTGTATATTTCATAAGTTTTATATCTCAAAAACTATATATTGGCGGATGAAAACCTTAGACTAGTTACTATACATTTTGTGTTGTTCTTATTGTTGTATATTAAGAGACAATCCCTCGATTGTGAAAGGAATCAGTGCTTAATACATTTTAAAAGTGTGTCACAGAAATGATTTTATCATGAGGTCTTTGTTTTATCCCTCTGGAGACTAGTTTTATAAAACCCTTAATGATTTGGAATAATAAAAGATTTCATAATGCCATTCACTGTTGATATCTAAATGAAAAGAAGAACTGTGGGGGAAACTCAAAGTAATATACTGAAAACATATAATCTACCACTTTTAAGTTTCAGAGGAAATTCATGGAGAGAGAGGAAACTCAAAATAATATGCTGTAAACATAGAATCTATTACTTTAAAGTTTCATCAGGAGTTTGTGAAGAGAGGGGAAACTCAAAATAATATGTTGTAAGCACAAAATCTATTAATTTTAAGTTTCAGAGAGAATTTGTGAAGGGAGAAGAGATGGAGTGAAGGAGCGCAAATTAAGGTTATTTAACTCTTACTCACAGATGTAATTAAGAGACCGACTGCTACATTACTTCACTTCATTCAAAGAAGAAGGGACATAAAATGGCACGAGAAACACGAATCACAATCAACAGTTGTAGGAAACTTACTACTTCTTTCATTTACCCATCAAAAAAAGAAGTACAAAATGTAATCCCAAGAGGTCTAGAACTTAGCCCCCCCCCCCCATTTCTTTCTTTCTCTCTTACTTAAATACATCAAAAACAGTTTGTAACTGTTGGAACTTCTTGTAACTAATCAAATTTCCTAAAACTCTGTAAACTACATATTACATCACAATTAAAGACTTCATTACAATGTCGATCTTTAATCAAGAAAGAAAAATAGAATTAGAACTATCAATCTATTTGCTGGATCTAATTTGTTGTTGATGTGTCTCTGTCTGTTTCGGCTGTGATGTCCCAACAGTCTATGTAAACGCATCTCCACTTGAATCTGCCCATGCTTTTGCGTTTTCGAATGCTATCATCATGTCACCTGCTACCCGGCTCTGCCTCTTCTACTTGTGCCTACTGCGTTATGCTTTTTCTTCTCCTTTACCCTGCGTCAGATCACATACCTGAGTCTTTCTACCCATGTTCAGACTTTCTTCCCTAAACCGATGTAAGACTTGGACTTGAAATATATTCTATTCAACTCTAAAGAATGCATCGTGTTCGATTTCTATCGCATTTCGGCGTTTCAATGGTTTTACATTATAATCCTCCTTTCCTCCTCCGATGCGATTTAACAAAAGAAATGCCTTACTTTCGGATTTGAAAACCTTTGGAGTTTATTTTCAATACCACATCACATTTGCCCGCAAATCTCAAATCGAGGATTTTATTATGAAAGACGGGAGGTAAGTGTTAAATTGTGCGATGTGTGAAGTGCGATGGGCGGAAGGTGACATGAAAAACAGAGGTGATGCCAATCACAAATCGCAAATCGACAGATTTTTTTATGAGAAATGGAAGCTAAGATCTAAAACTTGCGAAGTGCGAACTGCGGGGAGAGGGAGGTGACATGGCAGGGATGGGTCCCACGGATATCGCAAATTGCAAATCAGCGGATTTAGTTTATGAGCGATGGAGGTAAACATTAAAAGTTGCGAAGTGAAAAATGCAGGGAGAGGGAGGTGACGTGGAAAAGAGAGGTGGGCCCACCTATAGCCCACAGATCGCAACCTTTAATGCATTCCTTGGCGCTAACCCTTTAAACTTGCAAAGTGCGATATGTTATCGCATCGCATCGCAATATCGCAAGTTTAACCATATTTTAAACTTGTAACCTTTACCGAATGCAATATGCGATATGATCTCTTCTGTCCATCTCTCCATTTCAGCTCTGTGCTTTGATCCTAACCGTCTGTTTTTCCCTTTGCGCCTCCTCCAAAACTTCGAAGTTTCTAAGGGAAATACACCATTTCTTTGCCTGCGGGAAATTAGTCTTTTTTTCTCCATGGCGTAACCTTCCTGAGCTTATTCGGTGTTCTGTCGCGCTAGTCTCTCTTGAGCTTGCGAATGAGCCCAAGTTGACCCTTGCTGCACACTTTTCTTCTTTGTTGCTCCTTTGGCTTAGATTGTGCTTCCAATGCTACTGCTGCTTCCCTGACTTTGGTTCCAGTGCACATGTGATGATGAATCCTCGTTTCACTTGTCGTTATCCTTTTGAGCATATTTAAGGTCTTCTTGACATTCTAACAATTGTTCCTCAACAACCTTGAATTTCTCAGGACCTCTCTTGACTTTTAGCTAAGTGATATTTGAGACTTGCAACCATTGAAAATAAGGCTTCTATCTTTTATATTTTCCTTTCTTCTTTTTTCATGGAAGTAGTGCCATGACTATTTTTCACTTGTGCTATGTTGGCATGGTGTCTCAAGTAGGGTTTCACCATGCCAGAGACTATCTCCTTTTCTTTCTTTTCTTTTTGAGATAGTTCTCATTTATTTTGCACCGAAGGAAGGGTCTACCTTCATTGACTTTAATTGTGGCAGTATTCTTCGTGATTCTCTTAGATATGTAACATGTGCTATGTCACTGATTTCTATTTTTTTCACTTTCTAACCCTTAGATGATTGACAATTTTAATCAAAATTCATGCAAATCTTTTAAATCATTAATTCTTAGTTAAGTTGACCTTGTTGACCCTTGGAAATAGACAAAAAGATCAAAAAATGCATACTAAACAAAATTGAAATTGATTCCTCAAGTTTTTTTCATTTTAACATACTGAGAAGTGGTAGCAAGCATATACTTCCTAGAAGCATTTTGATTCACTATCAATTTTACATTTTTATGCAAGTTATAATTACAATATAACTAATGAAAATATAACTCATCTACGTTTAAACTTAAAATATATTCAATTATACAACTAGTCATGAAATTATGTCTCATGCCTTCTCCGAATTTTAGATCTTAGATTTTATTTTTTATTACATGGTTCACACTTCTTAATATATTATGTACCAATTTATATGAGTGTGGGTTTTCCCTTAGATAAACTACATAGACTCAATTTTATGATCAACCTAAAACATTTGATTTATACAACATTAGAGAAGGTTTGTTTTTTAGACTTGTTAATAACATTTTAAAATTTCCTAGTATAATTATTCTCCAAATAGCATGAAATGACCTTTTAAAGTAATGATTCTTGGCTAGTTTTTTTATTTTTATTTTTTTTATTTATTTTTATTTTTTATTAAATATATGAAAATCATTAAGAAAAATCATAAGAAAAAAATAAAATAAATAACAAGTATAATATTAAAGAAATGATGTTTATGAAAATATTATGGTGCTAAAGTATAAAAAAGAACTCTCGTATGAAAATAAAGTATAATTAACTTATCTCAAGAGTCATAATTAACAATAATTTATTTTATACATTTGGGTTATCAATTATCCCCTATATTTTAAATATAGAAGCCTTAATCCTTTTATATTGAAGACAACCTCAATCATTTTATATTGAAGACTTTTCTTCCATTAAAATAAAATTCTAGGTAGAAGGAAGTGGAAGTGAAGGGAATTTTTCATTAGACATATATTTTTCATGTAAACATGTCCATCTTCTTGTGAATATATATATATATATATATATATATATATATATATATATATATATATATATATATATATCCTAAAAAAAAATTATTTAGATAAAAATAAAAATAAAAAATAGATTTTTTTTTATACCTGAATAAATTTCATTATGATAGAGCTCTAAATAACAAATTGTGTTTTCTTGTTTCTATTTTGAAACCTAAACATCCATATTACTTAAATACCAAGTTGCACTAAAACAACAAATAAATTTAAATTCATTTAAATCCTCTTATATTACAATAATAACAAATCATACAATTACACATACCAAAAAAGATAACACTTTTATTTTCCATATTAAAATAGAAATAAATAAAAAATATGTTTTGTTGCTCCTTTGTATTAAATAATAAACAATGAAATGAAACCTCAACATCCAAATTCCTTAGAAACCAAGTTACACTTAAAAAAACAAATAACATTAGCTTTTTCTTTTTCTTTGACAAAATCTTACTTTGAAAATTAAATTCAAATTGCATCATTTTTTATTACACATAGAAATACCACTATACAAATTCAATTATATAAGAAACATGAATATAAAAAAATTCAAGATACATGAAATTTGGTTGTGGGCGTAGGGCTAGGAAGATACATGAAATTTGGTTGTGGGCATGGCGCTAAGAAGATAATATTGTGTTTCATATAAAATAATCTTACAAGTTATATACCTATTAATGTTGCACATGAGTTATTCATCTGAGCTTGGATTCCTCCTACTTCAATCTCATTAAAACTCAAAATGTTGTTAATGATTTAGGCTATTATAAAAAGGGGCCTATGAGTGTCGCTAAAGCTATGTAAGCAATCTATATCAAACTTGCAAATAAAAATAAGTGTTCTCCTCTAAAGAAGAGATCCCTTGATCAAAGATTTCTCTTAGTAATTTAAAAGGAAGCCAAGCTAATGCTTCACAACCTCGATCCCTCAAATTATATTTTGGAGAAAGCGGTTCAAGTTGGTTGGGATTTGAATTAGAGACATACAACATGTTGTTAATTTTACTTGGGTCTCGAAACTTATTTACCTTTTTTATATTTTTTATTATAGTTTATACATGATCACATGTTGCTTTTATATATTTTTTTTTATAGTTTATACATGATCACATGTTTCTTTTTGGTGGAACAAAGGCACCAATGTGTTGCTTCAATAGAAAACATGGTGCACCTAGCATGTTGTTACAAGTTAGGCTTGAGCACATGCAATATGTGTATAAATGAGATCCAGGGGGACTTAAAATTGTGCTTATCATTGCAAGTAATTCATTTTTCAGGATTAATTAACAATTTGGGTTGTTGGTAACTAAATTGTCATTTTGATAGTGGGGCTTCATTGTTGTTATTAATGATGTTTATATTTTAGTTATAGGTTGGGACAAGGGCATTAATGATCATGACTAGGCCCCTCTAGTGCCAACACAGTTTGATTGGTGTTCTCTTGTTCCAACTTTTACCCTTGTTAATGTTTGTGACATGTCTGGGTGTTTCAACCTAATCTAGCCCTATTTTGTCATTAAAATATGCTTATTAATATGAATGCATGATGGGGGTCTTGATGTCATATAAACCAAAGTTTGTCCTTTTGGACTTGCTTATGGGCATTACATAGAAAAACCTTTTTCTTTTATAAATGTTTGTACATATTACATGGTAATAGAGTCTAAAGGAATCTTTATTAAAAGAGGAGAGAATTTCTTCCCCTCATATAAAGGACATGGATTGATCTTGTAACACCATACACCTCCTCATTATCCAACATAATTACTATGTTTCCAACACTCCTCACCTCTACGACTCAATTATTACCAAACTTTACTATACGATCATCAAATGATGTAGCTTTCAAATCAAATTTTATTGCATTCATGTTTTGATGCAGTTGTATCTAGGTAACAAGCCTCATTTGAGGTTTTGAGGTTTTCATTACCATTAGGATTGTCATGAAACTTTTAAAATGGTTTCTTTTATTATCTCTTCTCTTCAACAAATTGTCAAAAATGTTTATTATTTTTCCTTGCTCATGATTCGCTCGTGATTTAACTCATAGCATTTGTAAATAATAATATGTTTCTTTCGGAAATAGTGACAAATCATATTCTTGTTTTTCTATTGGCTTCTCCAAGATTGTTCTTCATGATACTATTGTAGCATTTTTTTCTCTTTATTCTTTACTTCTTTTATTTTACTATGAGAACCTCATTTGAGTTTTTGAGGTTTTAATTTCCATTGGAATTGTCATGAAACTTTCAAAATGGTTTCTGTTATTATCTTTTCTCTTCAACAAATTGTCAAAAATGTTTATTATTTTTCCTTGCTCATGATTGGCTCATGATTTCACTCATAGAATTTGTATATGATAATATGTTTCTTTCGGCAATTGTGACAAATCATATTCTTGTTTTTCTATTGGCTTCTCCAAGGTTGTTCTTCATGATACTATTGTAGCATTTTTTTCTCTTTATTCTTTGCTTCTTTTATTTTACTATGAAAACATGTTTGCTTAAGTATTACTAAAATCAAAATCTATTTTAGATCTCTCTCAATGACACCCCTCCAAGTTCATCGAACATTAGTGTAAATACTTTTTTTATCACATTGATATCAAGTACCATGGTTGGATGTCTCATGCAAATCTACTTTTGTTGTTATTGGTTGTGCTATAATGTGGTTTGAAATATGATACAAATATATATTCTTATTTTAATTTAAGGAATTCATTTTCAGTCTTATTCTTATGGTTTAGTGTTGTTTCATCAATTTCAATCAACCTAGGTAGTTGCTTGTTCAGATATTTTGAGACCCTCGCCTAATTTTTCAGGTATCCTGATCAAAGATGTTTGGCCCTATATATGCAAGAGGCTCTCAAGTTCCAAGCGCATATTATTCAGTCTCCCATCACACCAAACCCCACATAGATGATCACAAGATTTTTTCAAGGCACTACCTTCAGACAGGGGCAGCAAGAGACCAATTGATACCAGTACATATCTAGACTCTAGATAAGTGAGGATATGTGGGACATCGCCCCACTACACAAGATCTCAACAACAGATCTGTCTCAGATCACGGAGTAGGTCCTCCAGACCTCAGCAACATGCGAAATCCCCCCAAAATGATTTAATAGAAAGTCCACACTTTCCACCGGCTCTTCATCAGGACAACAAACTTTGTTGAGTTTTTTTCAGTGTTCTTCATTCATCCTTGGATGTTAGGAGAGATGGGTTTAATCCTTAGTCCCATTAGCTCCTGGATCTTCTCTGTGAGGCACTTTCTTGCATTGTATCTTTTATACTTCATGCATTGTACCTTTATACTTCATGCATTATATTTTTATAGTAGACAATTTGGTTCTCCCGCATTGTATGGACATCATTGTACTCAACTGTCCCTTTGACCTACTTTGTAGTCAATAATTGGACATAAATATAACTATCTCAGAATTCCTCTTTCAATCCAAATTTACTTCTTTATTAAAATTTTCTTTAGGAAAAGTTATGGTCATCAATGTAGACTAGGTTAGTAGATTGGTTGTTGATGTAGACTAGGTCAATAGATTTGTTGTTGATGCTTCATAATCCGTATTTACTTTATGTTTTTCCTTCCTTCTTTCAAACCATTACGGTTAATAATTTTTCAAATTTCTATAACAAAATGATTTTACACGTTTCAACATCAAAAACTGTAAGGCCCCATCTCTTAAACCATTATACTTTAATAAGATTTTCAAATTTCCATAACAAAATATTACACATTAAACTTCTTCTCAAATGAAAAAAGTGTGAAATATTATAATTATTGAAACAAATTGAAAATTTTAATTTACTTTATTATAACCAATCTAAATTAAATTAAACAATACTCTAATACTCTACATTATAAGTAAACACTACTCTAATTCTCTACATTATAAATAAGTCTCTGCTCCAATATAAGTTAAAAAAAAGATGCAACTTTACCCTAAACATACTCCAAACAACTTTGATGACGGATTTATGCAGGAACGCAACAGAATAAACATATAACCATAAATACAGAGATGCAGCGGAAATAACACTTCATTTCATTAATATCAAAGAACTGAAATTTTCTTACAGACGGAATGGAAATAAAACTAGCTAGGGCACTGGTAGCTATCTCTGAGAAGAGATGTGGCGGCTAGAGCCCACGAGCTGATTACAATGAGGCTCAAGGGCCTATTTATTATTTAGAAACAATGGAGAACCCTAAACATCCAAAAACCTAACCCTAGGAGATGAAGCGCCAAAACTATGGGCCCCGTTTGGGTAAATTGGTGTTTCAACTTCCCAGGGGCGTAACTTTGGCATACTATCTCTGTTTCACGCACATGATACATCATTAGAAAGCTCTATCTGAGGAATACAACTTTCACCATGAATATCATTTTGAGACGAAATGATATTCGCTGGAGGCGCGATTCCCAAAAAACGTCGTTTAGGGCCTCAAAACGACTTCGGAAGTTCAGGACCCAAAAAACTGCTAAAAATAGTAAGTTATGCCGAAACTGAAAAAAATGAAAGAGACAATGGTGGGGGCCCAAGTGGAATAGGCGGGTGGCCACCAATATCCACCTGGATCATTCCTCCCCCCTTAGGAAGCAATGGTCCCCATTGCGTTAAGTTCCTCCATGAGAGGAGGAAATTTCTGCTGAACTTGGTCCCTGGTGAACCACTTTCCTTGGTGCAGGAGTTGGCCAGCTTTGACAACCCGATACAGTTGGATCTTCTGTTGGCGGGTGTTCTTGATTTGCATGTCCATGATACAATACGGCAAGGCTGGCATGTTATAGATCTAGGTTTAACTGTTGGTGTGAGTTGTTCTGCAATGTCCGAGGTGTCCAGTAGAGGTGGGAAGTAAGGACGAAGGCGATCCACATTGAAGACTGGGCGCAGACCAAGGAATGGTGGAATACTAAGCTCAAAGGCATTGTTCCCTACAGCCTTGGTGATGGTGTACGGCCCGTATCGCAGCAGGCGAAGCTTGCGGTGGGGTCCAGAGAGGCGCTCCTTCTGCAAATGTAGCCATACTTTGTTGCCCACCTGGAAATTGTGTGGCACCCGGTGTTGATCATGGCGTTGCTTGTACTTGGCATTGGCTCTGTCCAATATATCATGAACCTATTGGCGGATGTGTTGAATGCGCTCGATGAAGCTGCTTGCTTTGTCAACTTCAGACTGGACATGAGCTGAATTGGCCTGAGCAGCTGCAAATGGCATGGCTACGTCAATGGGACATAGTGGCTGGAATCCCAAGCCCACCTGAAAGGGGCTATGGCCGATTGAACTGTGGAGAGCCCGATTATAACTATGTTGTACACAAGGGAGGCTCTCGTCCCATGTGCGTGGATGCTTTGAATTGTACATGCGCAGAATGTGTACAATCATTCTGTTGACGACCTCTGTCTGGCCATCTGTTTGGGGATGGAAAGTTGTGGACTTGGTGAGCTTTGTGTCCAACATTGACCAGAGGCTGGACCAAAATGTGCTGAGGAACCTGCTATCTTGATCTGATATGATAGACTGTGGGATCCTAAAGTGCACCCACACTCGTTCAAAGAAGAGTTTAGCAGTGGCTTCTGCTGTGATATTATTCTTACAGGCCGCCATAATGGCCATCTTTGAGAATTTGTCAACGACCATGAAAACACAGTCATTTCCATTCTTAGTAGAAGGCAGGCCCGACATGTAATCCATGGAGATGGATTCCCAAGGTCCACTAGGGGTAGGTAGTGGAGTATATAGGCCTTGCTTCTTGATGGTTGGTTTGGCAATGGCACAAGCAGTGCAGGATTTGATGTGCTTCTTGACATCCTTTCGAAGGTTCGGTCAATAGAAATACTTCTGTAGTATTGCTACTGTTTTCTCGACCCCAAAATGCCCAGCGACTCGACTGTAGTGTGCTTCCCATATCATCTTGGCACGATCGCTTGAAGGAACACAAAGGTGTCCCAGGTGACATAAAAGTGCATCTTGGAGGTGAAAATTTGGAACTTGCGTACCCCCCAAGAGTGCCTTGTAAGTGTGGCCGAATTCTGGGTCACTCTCATAGAGAAGCGACCAATCAGAATTCTTGTGCCACAAGAGTTGAGCACGGTGGTGAGCACCACGATCGGTGGTCGGCTGAGGCAGTCTGCAACATTATTGGTGCTACCCTTCTTGTACTTTATTTTCAAATGAAACTGTTGCAGATATGTGGACCACTTCTGATGGCGATCATTCTGAAACTTCCCTTGTGTCTGTATGAACTGTAGGGGCCGGTGGTCTGTGTGGATGATTGTTTCCTTCCCCAAAATGTAATGCTTCCATTTTCGACAGGCTTGCACAATGGAATACATTTCTTTGTCATAGGTGGGATACTTGTGAACTGTCTCAGACAATGTCTCACTGTGATATGCCACTGGATGTCCCTATTGAGTAAGAACTGCCCCAATAGCATAGTCAGAGGCATCTGTCTCGATCTCAAATGGCTGCTGCAAGTCTGGTAATGTGAGCACTGGGGCAGAACAGAGGTGATTTTTCAATTCTGTGAATGCCTTCTGTTGAGGTTCCAACCAAAAGAATTTTTCTCTCGCTCCTCCCTTGGTGACTTGACTCAAGGGCCAAGTGATATGAGAGAATCCCAACATGAATCTACGGTAGAAATTAGCAAGACCCAGAAAGCTGCGAAGCTCTGTTATAGTGGTTGGGGCTGGCCAATCCCGAATGACTTGGATCTTGGTTGGATCCACATGCACCCCCCTTTCATCAATAATGTATCCTATATATTGAACCTGGGTCATGCCAAACGTGCACTTCTCCAAATTGGCACACAACTTGTGTTGCCGCAGTGTTTGGAGGACTTGTCGGATGTGATGAAGGTGCTCTTCCCAAGTCTTACTGAAGATCAGAATGTCATCCAAGTACACCACTACGAATGAGTTGGTGAATGGCCGCAAGATGTCGTCCATCATCCTCATGAAGGTTGCGGGAGCATTCGTCAACCCGAAAGGCATGACCAGCCATTCAAAAAGGCCTTCCTTAGCTTTGAAGGCAGTCTTCCACACATCAGAGAGTTCAATTGGTACCTGGTGATACCCAGACTTCAGGTCGATCTTACTGAAATATTTTGCACCTTGGAGTTGGTCCAGAAGGTCATCAATCCGTGGGATTGGGTACCTATTCCGGACGGTGATCTTGTTCAGCGCCCGATAGTCAATACAGAGTCTCCACGTCCCATCCTTCTTCTGTACCAACACGATCGGGCTCCCCGAAGCGAGGGCAGGTGGGTGTGACCTTTCTCGCCGAAGCTCTTGAATACGCACTCTTGATTTCATCATTATCGAACGAGCGCCGATGGTTCGAGGTCCATTGGGTAGCGGCAGCACCTGGGGTCGGTCCAATCGGGTGCTTGACCGACGGGTGCATAGGAATCTGGGTGAGGAGGTGAGAATGTCCCCGTGCTCCTCCACAACCTTGTCCATTTTGTTGTTGTGCGGAAAGCCACCAGCCTGAGGTCGTGACACGGTCTTCTTCTTGCTGCAGGCGGATCATCGGGAAAACAAATTTCACAGTTTGGGAAATAAAACTTCTTTATGACTGTGGCGACCAAAAGACAACCGCGCGGTGACACCTCTGTTATCCTTTACAACTTATTTTCCCTAAGTAACAATGACAGCACGAGGTCGAGACTCCATATTACACATCATGACGCTTCCACAAGTATGATTTGTCTAATAATACATCGAAACATCAACGGAGCAACATCACGCAATACCGTACGAACGAAGGGCTTCGATGCTATAAGAAGCGACAACGCTGAACGACGCGGAGATCTCATCCTTGGTGAAGCCACCCAGGTGGTGTATGGATGTGGGTGAGCGCGAGCCCGACAAGCCCAACTACTTCCACGACGTCCTGTTTGAAATAGAGTTCTTTTGGCTCTTTGTCGACAGTGAGCGCCTTAGGGGAGCCGCATACGGGAGTGGAAGAGACGTTCCTCCTCCTCTGGATCTTCCGGTTCCTCCTTTTGGACCTTTGTAGTGGCAACAGTGGCGTTAGGCTCCGCATCAATAATCTGTTTCCCTTTTTCATTCCCCTTTTCAGGTTCTGATTCGGAGTCGGAGCATGCATCGGACTCAGAAGCCCTCATCTCGGCCACTAGCGACTGCTTGGCCCGACACTCACTTGTGTTGTGAGTGGAGCTCTTATGGAACTCACACCACTTTCCCGTGTCCTTCTTTGGCTTTGCGGTGTTGTTCTTTTCTTGTGGCTTTGAAGGGTTGTCTTTAGCCGCCATGCCTTGGCTCTGTCCTTTGTTCTGCGGTTTGGAAGCACCTTTCCCTTGCTTTTGATTCGCAGATCCAAAGTCTCGCTTCTTCTGTTTGAATTTCTGCTCAACCTTGGCAGCATATCGGTATGCCGTACCAAGCGAGGAGATGTCGAGGAACTCCATTTCCTCCTGAATGTATCTATGCAGACAGCTGCGATACTTTAGCACAAAATGTTTCTCTGAATCTTTGATACCCAACTTTGTGCGCAGGGTATGGAACAGATTCGTCAGCTCATGCACATCTTGATCCCTTTGTTTTCGCAGCGTGGTCCATTGTATGTATTTGTCCTCATAACTCCCCACGTGATAGTATTGTTCCTTGACGGCGTCTCGGAAAAAATTCCAAGTTGGTACGACCGAGAACAGAGAGGGTTCTGTCTGGTCCTTGTTCTCACAGTAGGTTTCCCACCAGTCCTTAACATGGGGGGTAGCTTTGAGGAGTGCAAAAATAATCTTCTCCCTGTTTGAAAAGTCATGAACAGAGAAATATCCTTCTAATAGATTCAACCATCTATCTACGGCATCTGCGTCTATTTGACCCTCAAATATGGGAATGTCAAAATTTACTTGTACCTTAAAAGGAGTCGCCACTCTAGAGTGGCTACTGGATGCAGATGCGCCGCCGGTGGGCAGCCGTTGAAGGATCTAAGCAAAGTTATCCATCATCACGTTCCTTTGTTTTTCGAGGGCCTCCTCGAGCAATATTTTGATAGGATCTCCTGCTCCCTCATCTTTCTTTTCGTCCCCCATGGGCGTCCGTCGAGGTTTACGAGGCTGATCTTGCAAAGGTTCCACCAGATCAAGCCCTAGCTCCTTATCCCCCGACCTCGTTGGGGACATGCAAAGAAGGATCGAGAAAAAGCAGACCGCTCTGATACCACTGATCCGGATTTATGCAGGAACGCAACAGAATAAACACATAACCATAAATACAGAGATGCAGCGGAAATAACACTTCATTTCATTAATATCAAAGAACTGAAATTTGCTTATAGACAATGGAAATAAAACTAGCTAGGGTACTGGTAGCTATCTCTGAGAAGAGATGTGGTGGCTACAGACCTCTGAACTGCTTTACAATGAGGCGCGAGGGCCTATTTATTATTGAGAAATAATGGAGAACCCTAAACATCCAAAAACCTAACCCTAGGAGATGAAGCGCCAAAACTATGGGCCCCGTTTGGGTAAATTGGTGTTTCGACTTCCCAGGGGCGTAACTTTGGCATACTATCTCCGTTTGACGCACATGATACATCATTAGAAAGCTCTATCCAAGGACTACAAATTTCGCCATGAATGATATTTGATGCAGGCGCGATGCCCAAAAAACATTGTTTAGGGCCTCAAAACGGCTCCGGAAGTTCAGGACCCGAAAAAATGCTAAAAATAGTAAGTTATGCCGAAACTGAAAAAAATGAAAGAGACAATGGTGGGGGCCCAAGTGGAATAGGCGGGTGGCCACCAATATCCACCTGGATCATTTGAAGCATTATAGATAAAAAAACATAGATGGATCTTCAATTTATCTTTATGATTTCTATTACTTAATGTATGAAAAAAAACAGAAATATACCTTTAATCATACTCCAAGCAAGTTTGAAGCATAACTTATCTTTATGATTTTTACTATTTGATCTGCCAAAAAACAATTGCAGATAACTTTGAAGCATTCATAAAATATAAGTAAATCTTCAACTTGTTTTTATGATTTTTATTCTTTCATCTTTACTCATAAAATATAAGTAAATCTTGAACTTATCTTTATGATTTCTATTCTTTCATCTTTGTTTTTCATCTGAAAACTCAACCCTACTACTTGTATTTACGATTTTTATTCTTTAATCTTTGTTTTTCATCTGAAAAGTCAACCCTACTTCTTATGGTCTTCCAATGTGATATTCTCCTCCATTCCAGCAGCTTTATAATGCAATACTCTTAATGGAGAATTGTTTCAAGCACACACACAATTATCGTAATCAGATTTGTGGTTATTACGCAAAGATATTGCAATGAAACACATTATCATGTCTAGTAAACAAATGAGTTCACTTGAAAAAAAAGTCAGATGTTGCTTTTACGATATGCGAAAAAGTTATATTACAGTAAGTTTGAAAACACAAGAAATACAAAAAGAATAGATAACGTGGGTCTCGCTCACACAAGAACTACAAGGAGAATAGATAACGTGGGGCTCACTTAACAACCACTATATTGTGCAATGCCCAAAATATCTTTTACAGCTAATTTGCAACAAATGCCCAAAACATATCTAACCCTAATTACAATCTTGCACGGTTGTCGCTTTCATTCAACATATAATTAGGCTCCGAGCCATTACATCACCACCAACTATAGATTGATTTACAGATATAAATGGATCAGTGGTCAAATTTAACTTGCCTTTTACATCCTTACCGTCTCAATGTTGATAATGTTGATGATGTGAATGATCACTGCTCCAGCCACTTTCAGTTGATGCACTGGAACTAACGATCAATTTTCACGATGTAAACCCACATCAGCGACGGACGTCGTTCAAACCTGCATTCCAATAAGGGAATGGATCTTAACGAAGTGCAGTACACGGACATCAGATTCAACGATACGTACCTGACTTTTTCCATCTGGGAGGGTTGATTTTGACTGATATACTTCGATAATTAGCCACAAGGATTACTCCACTCACTGAGTGGGTCTTACATGTGACCCAAGCTACCATCATCAGAAAGGGGCAGCAAACTAAGCAGCATTAATGTTACTGTAAATGTAGATGTATACATCGCAAAGAGTGATATATTGCCATTAATGCTGCATACTGTGCTGTATATTGCTCTCATTAAAATGCCACTTCTTGTTAGGAACATAAGTCATCTCCTCAAAAAATCTCAGTCGATTTCGTTTCCGATTCAACTCAACTGTCACCCCCAATCCTTCTCGTTCTTCTTAATGCCATTCTGCAACTCCCTCTTCATAACACCAAAACCTCTCCAAATTTGCAACACCGGATGCTGCTGATTGACATTCCTCTCCAATCCTTCCCTTTGTTTTACAATCCTTGATTTCCTTCAGCAATCCATTGACACGATCCAATGACTTCGATTTTTCTCTACTGTTACTATTATTATATTTCGTAGAATTCTTATTGTTGTTCAGCACACCCTGTAGAATACCCATGGCCTCCTCCACCTTTCCTTGCCTCATCAGACAGACGCTTAGATTACAGGCCTTTTTTTCATCTGGCTTCAATGCCTGTGATTTCATGCATGACATTATTCTTATAATAGACCATCTCATAGCTATTTCTAGCATTGTAATTAAATAATAAAAAGTCAGTAATTCATCTACAATTGAAATGCACCTATAGGAAATTTCTACAGAACAGTAGTCATGCTGTTGCATATACACCCATCCTAAATTACCGTGCCATCATCCATTACATTCTCTGTCAACTACTGTTACACAAAAATACTAAAAGAGCAGGCAGGGTGTGGATGCTATGTACCGGAAGCCGAGTTGTCTCTTGCATTATGGAAACTTGAAACTTCCTTCCTTGTGACCGTGTGGTTTTTTTGGATTTGCCATTGAATGCGGTGCCTTGATGAATTAAGCAGAGCTTATGCTTCAACATGCTAATCTGTTCATCCAAACTTCCGCATTTCTGCGATACAAATGCCAGAATTAAATGCTATGGAGAAAAGCAAGTAGTTCTTATACAGTGATTATGAATATGAGATTTTTTTGAGTTTATACCTTAAAGAGATCCATGAGCATATTATCAAGAGACTCCTATGCTCGCTGCGAGCAAAGATGTCTGAACGACTTAATGGCCTTGATGGCTTCCAGTGACCGGTTCTGCTGCTTCATCACTAGGGCATGTCCTTCAATGCGCTGTCAATGCGGTATCCTGCATTAATAGCTGCCCAGAACAATGCGATGGCGCCAGCCGGGTCCTTCTCCATGAGCTCTATCGGGCGAAATTTAAATACTTTGAATTTCAAGAAAGGATCAAGAATAAAATAGCTTGCTCGCAACAAAATGGACAAAATATGGATAAAACGTTAACCTGAAGGGGTGTCTTTGCTGGGAACCTTGTACATGGCATGAAAGGGATCAGTTTTTCCCTGAGCTTTCATGAAGTCGATCGATTCGCCTGAGCCGAAGTAGGGGAGGTGTTGTTCTGCTTATAGCGCAGTTTAAACTTTAACGTCGGGCTAATCTGGAGAAAACGGCAAAGACTCGGCTTCGACTGCAATTTCCTCTGTTTTTGCAGTCGATTTCAGCGTGTAATGAGAATTTTCAAAACCTTTTCGGTCCTAAAAACCCTGCGCGTCATAAACGCGACTTCGCCTTAGGAATCTTTGCAATAGTCGGTCATTAGAAATTAAAGACCTTATGCTCTGCAATTTCGGTACACAAAACTTGAATTCAGGGCTAAAGACTCAGGCAAACTACCTGAAGTCTACAACACAAAAGAATATAAACTTAAACTCCTTAAGATTCCAACATTTAAGTAATCTTTAACAGCCGAATCAAAACTTTCAAAGCGAAACCGTTTCTAAAAAAGCTATGCACAGTCATCAGAATTTTTCCTTAACGGTCACTGCATCACATGGCGACTAGAAATCAAATCAACATCTGCTCTGCATTTCCAAGCTAGAGAACATTAATTTCCAACTAAAGATTCAAGGAAACCGTCCCAAATATGAAACAATGAAGAGAAGAGTATGAACTTAAACGCCTAAAGATTCCAGCACTTGAGAACTTTTTTAATTATGGAGCTAAGAGAAGGAGGATAAACGGAAATTTCGAAACTACCTTGACTATTTGGCCCCGAGCTGTATTAATCACAACAACTCTGGAAATATAGATCGGAGATGGTATTATAGATGGAGAGACGACGGTCGTTCTACTGAAGATTTATGCATCGTCCTCGTCCTTTGGTGGTGTTGTAGCCGCTACAACACCACCCAAAATTTTGGGTATATTTAAAATTTCGGGTTCCCCCTCTGCTCACCTAGGTGTTAAAGTCTTTCACCTGACCTATAGTCAACGACATCTCGCCGACCTATCCCCAACCCCTCACGAGTTGTCTCACCACCATGACTTGATGTTTTCGCTGCAATCATGCCATATGTGGGAGGGATCATCTAGCGCACGCTCGAATGCTCTTACCGCAATTGCGCCATGAGCACATTCAAATGAAAACACTTTTGTGTATTTGAAATTAAAGGTCCTCTTATCATGAGTCATTAAGCATGTTGACTGGATACGTATTTTAAGCTCGTTAATTTCATATGTTTTATCTAGCGACACCATTATCAAAGAGTAATTGTGATTTTCGTAATGTTCTACACAGGTCGACCCCACGGGTAACAGACTCCTCAGTCGTGTCGCGACATCGAGGGAAATAAAATTGAGCTCAACGACGAGGCCAAAGTTGCGGAACAGGGGAGGAGGAGGAGCAAGTGACCGGTACTGTTAAAAGGATAATAGTGTGATATGTGTCGATCAGAGCAAGAACCTTTTATGTCACCAACGCAAGAGGTTTTCTTCATTAGTGCACACCAGAATTTTGGAGATCCTGCACAATGTCGGCTCCGTGTCAATGTCTGTACACAAAGGAACATATGTCACCATTTCGACAAGTCTAGCCTTAATTATAGCCCGGTGAACAAAGCAAACTCAGGAGATCTCCCTGAGGAGTGACAATCTCATTCAAGGCGTTCTCATGCCAAGTAGCAGTGCGAAATCATATGTGTTTCTAGGGCAAGCCAACGACAGGGTTTAAATATGTGAACGCACCCTTTAGAAGCAAATTTTATGAATCCTAAGCTACATGGTGTGGAATTATTTATGCTGTGAGGAGTACAACGTGGAGCAATGAAATGACCTTAAAACCCTAGTCTCTTTTGCTCTTTCATATCCATAAAGTTTGTCTATGTGGGACCACATGAGATGGAGAGTTTCAGATTGAACCTAAAAGGTTATGTTTAAATGCATACACATTTTAGTAACTAGGCACATTGGTGCATATGCAAATAAAGTCTTTGGAACCACAAGGTAGGAAGGGTCAATGTTAAAAGAGCCATCAATGTGGCTTGAGAAACATCTTTCAAAACAAGCAGCCTTCGTATGATGAGGTAAAGCAAATGATCAAGGGTCGAAAGCATTATGGTTTCGAAAACCATAAAATATCCTGGAGCAAAAATAAATAATAACATTATGAAGGGCGCACATTCAATGGACAAAGGTGATGTTGTATTTTTAAATACCAAAGCACAAAACCATGAAGTTTCCAAAGCATATAAAACAACATTCCAACGTTATGATTAAGGCACGAAAGGGATAGAGACATATAATTTCAAAAAAACCATAAGCCAGTTACAAATGGGCGCAACGTGTTGATGGTGCAGTTTCAATGTAGTGGTCAACTGTACGTTGGGAGAATGGCGCAAACTACATGGCCACGTAACATGGAGTCCAATGTCGTTGGCAGGTGAATGCTTGGAACGGATATACATTATAAAGCGGTTAAACTGTATGATTAAGACACATGGCAAAAGGGCGCCAGGCATACATGGGACAGATATATGTTTTATGACCAATGTTTACGTGCATGGAGCCCATGTTTACATTGCATGGAGCAAATGAAAACATTTACACATATACATATACGTGGCTTGTTTTTCTTCATCCTTTGACGTTTCACTTCAGCAATCCTCCAGCACTATTTCAATTACGGTCAATCCATTTTCATAAGTTATTAGAGCATGGCGTCACATTACATATGAACTCCTCACCTGGTGAACTCCTCCACATTCGAACAGGCGGAGTAGCGGGATGTGAGCATCTATCACCATCCACGCTGGTTTCCTGATTTGCAGAAAACTCAACCTAAACTCCTGTGTTCGCTTTACAGCTTGGATAAATCAAACTACAGTGTGCGGTTCAGGAGTCACTCTCGAACTACAGTGTCCATTTCACAACTTGGATAAATCAGACTTAGCACTGTTATCTATTTTATGTATTACATATACGTGGAGCAGTGTGCAAAGGCTCGATGGAGGAGGTTTGGAGCGGATATATTTTATGGTCCAGAGGTGTGTTTACACGTGGCAGCGGAATAGAATAACATGGGGAAACTGCATGGATGAATCTGCAACGTATCTATCCAAGTCTACATGGAAACTGTCATAAATAGACCATGCAGTGCTGAAATAGAATTTGAATGAATTGTGCCGAATTCTGTAGCCCCGACGGCAATATTCCAGGAGGGAATCACTTTTTAGATCTACTGCGCTGGTCACACTTAGAAAACGTTATCACCACAGATTCTCTGGAAGCTGATTTTTAGATATTTCTACCACTGATCACGCCCAACTGTCTTCACAGACCCCAAATTTCATGTCCAAGAGTATTGAAAATGGATCACACAGCATGCAGTGCATTTTCAGTTTACAAGGAGGAGGTCGCATCCGTTCTGAGGTCGCAGAGTCGCAACATATGCCTCCATGCATGAAACGTGACCATGCGACTCTGCGACTCTGCCGAGGTCGCAAAGGAGTGTGTTTGAGACTAAAATAGTCGCATTACTCAGCAGAGGACCGGATTCGCACATCTGCAGCAATGAGAAGGGCCACAATGCTATATGTGGCATATCAAGATCGACTTATTGCTATATTGACCCATCAAGCTGAAGTTTTTTTTATTTTCCAGGAGCAAGAGCCGCATTCGCTAGAGCTGGATTCCATGAAGTCTCACTACAAATTCTCAGTTGGGAAAAATTTCTATTCCGACTCGACTAAAAACATTCTGATTCGTCCCAAGGAGCCGAGTCCTTCTCACATATTCAGAGCCGAGCTCTCATTGCATGAGCACTTGAATTCAGCTCTCTCACGGTCATGTGACAAACCTCAATTCCAACTTCGGATCATCAATATTGGCTACTGTGATGGAGGAAAGAAATGATGCGCTAGAAACAAGCAGAGTTTAAATACCATTTGTGTTGACGTGCATGCATTTCACAGTTGTCCGATTTTACAAGGAAGAATCTAGGTGTGCAGTCGAGCAAGTGATCTCTCAAGGAGATAAACCCACAACGTTACAGGACAACCCGGATGATGTGCACGTGACCGATCGTGATTCAAGTTTGCATCATACATTTCATAAATAACAGGAATATGCAGGATTCCAAGATAGTTGTTAAACTCCCATAGTTTTATTTTGATTCTTCCTTTTATGAGTCTTTGACTTTCTACTTGCTCAATATAGATGCATATTCATGTGTGTGTGAGGCTAGTTTAGTATGTTGTATACTGTTGATTCGTTGTGTTTGCATGCGAACAGGATGAGGAAATTACAACCCAGCTGAAGGATTTTCCACTTACCCTGAAAATGCCAGTCCACGTAACGAAGATTACAGCTGCCCCAGAAAAACAAGTAGATGCTGGCGAAACTCCAAAGAACTCACTGATCTGCCCAAGGTCGCACATCTTCGATTTTTTTCCGCCTTTGCGACCCCGCGACCCAGCGACCTAGTCGAAGGTCGCAAGGTCGCACATCTTCGATTTTTTCACCCTTGCGACCCCGCGACCCAGCGACCTAGTCGCAAGGTCGCAAGGTAGAACATCTTCAATTTTTCCGCCTTTGCGACCCCATGACCCAGTGACCTAGTTGCAAGGTCGCAAGGTCACATATCTTCATTTTTTCCACCGTTTGCGACCCCGCGACCCAGCGACTCAGTCGCAAGGTCGCAAGGTCGCATCTCGTCGTTTTTTTTGCCTTTGCGACCCCGCGACACCAGGCAGGTCGCAGGTCACAACAACAGCCAGGTCGCAGGTCGCAACAACAGCCAGGTCGCAGGTCGCAACACCAGGCAGGTCGCAGGTCGCAACAGCGGCTCAAGTCGCAGGTCGCAAAAGACTGGGTTGCAAGGCAGCCCAACGGTCAGGAAGATGAAAGGTCAAGGAAGCCCAAAGGGCGGGTTTTTTTTTATAAATACTCCTTCGGGAGCTTGTAAAAAGGGGCTTTTTCTTTTGGAGACTCAAGAGCTACATAGCATTTTATTGAAAGATTATACTCTTGTGCATATGAATACAGATACTTGTTAAAACCCCTTTGTTGGATGATGTGTTTTGCTGTGTGAACACTATGTGTATTTTCTTATACAGTTTCAAAACATCTTTTGATTAATGAAGTTGCCCTCTTTATAGCATCATTTATTCATCATGGCTATCTGTGTTTGTGTTGATGATGTTCAGTTTACCATTTGCTATATTAATGAATGTTAATGAAATATTTTGTTAGCATTTCATTTTATCTTTCAGAAAGTAAAGGGACATCTCGCCATAAAGAACTATTTCTTTTGTGGTCAGACTACCTTCCAAGCAGTACCCCAAAGATGTGTTGCTAACGACACCTCCTTAGGCGTACATGCTTTATTTATTGCCTCGCTACGCATAGTGTTTTATTCGTGTTTAATGCATCAATCATGTATTCTGTATCATGTGAATAAGTGTGTGTCCGCAGGTTCAATCAGGTTCTTTTGAGACCGAAGGGAAGGCGTCTTAAGTAGTAGCTGGACCCACAACCCGGACGGGATCCCTACTCCAAACGGTTCAAGGTCTAATTGGGAATTTCTACCGGGGAGATCCCCTACTGTTGGCCGGACATATTTTCCTGTCAACAGGTGGAAAGATTCTGCAGGCGCACATGCATTGCGAGTATGCAAAAAAAAAAAAGGGTGACTTGAGATACAACGCACCCGGACCTGATTCCATCCACATACATTGCTTTCCGAGTGGATCTTCTTTCAAGGCAATGTCAACTTGCGGGTTGGAATTTGAGAAACATCACATTCACAGAAAAAAATGGAGTATTTTGTTCGATGAAATGGACGCTGATGGGACAGCTCTATTTGGCGACCCCATGGATTTCCAAGTAGGAGGTGAATTCCGCCCAACTCGGATGGTGGACAGCAACGGCATCCCAACTCGTTTCCAGTGAACCCCGCGCCCCTGCCTCTGCCACCTCGCTCCCCTCCGCCACTCCTGCACGTTTCGTAGATATATTTGAGATTTGAATTTCTTTCATTCTTTCGGGTAAATATTTTGATTCATTGTTATGCTTGTCATTCGAATGCCTGGGAATTCAACAGCCCTCCCATGGCAATTACAAACTGGTGTTGTGTGGTTTAATTTGCAGAGCAAAGTGAAGAACGAGATGACGAGAACAAAGCAGACGGCTCACAAATCCATAGGCGGGAAGGTGCTAAGGAAGAAACTGGCAACCAAGGCGGTTCGAAAATCTGCCACGACAACGGGAGGAGTGAAAAAACCCCACAGATTCAGGCCTGACACTGTTGCCCTTCGTGAAATCTGAAAGTACCAAAAGAGTATCGAGCCGCTGATAAGGATGTTTCTGTTCCAATGCCTGGTGAGGGAGATCGCCCAGGACTTCAAAACAGATTTGAGGTTCCAGTCATCGGTTGTGGCTGCGTTGAAAGAAGTGGCAGAGGCATATCTGGTTGGACTTTTCGAGGATACTAATCTTTGTGCCATTCATACGAAGAGGGTCACCATCATGCCAAAGGACATTCAACTCGCTTGCCGCATCCGTGGAGAAAGGGCATAAATGGTCAGTCAGTACCAATGGTGTGTTTTCACACCACTGTA